>OY735237.1:15326973-15554473 GCA_963457665.1 Thysanoteuthis rhombus | reverse complement strand
TGAATCATTGCGACTAAGGTGTGAAACAAGTTTGTTGTGGTAGAACCCATAAAAACCATGATACTTTTTAATATATGTTATATATATATACGCATGTATGTTTATTTGTGTGTGTACGCATACATATATATACATATATATATATATGCTACTTTGTCTGTTGGAGACTTTATTTGGACTGACATCCCGTTATAAGATATGAATGTGTCAGTTGGCCAAGACAGCGTAGATAGATTAAGAAAATGGGCTGTTATTCTTGTTAGATTCAGGTTATAATCTCGCAGCAGCCCATTTCTTTATCCTATTTACGCTGTTCAGTTTAACTAACCTTTCAATTAATCTCTGTCGGATTTTATATCAATCTCTGTAAAATATATACAGTTTGTTGGTAAATCCATCCCCTAATGATCAAAGAAAAGCATATTTATACACAATTACTTTTTCTCCAACGAAATCTCATTCATTTCAAAGTGCTAAGCCCATAGAATCTTCATACAGATCAAGTATATAATATTGAGTATCAGGCTACGGACTCGCTGATCTACCTTTTGTACATGTCTTCATGTATGGATGGATGTATATGATACGTTATTTGCCTCTTTAAGTTGGACTGACTGATATTAAAACATCTACGGGCAAGGAATGAGTGAATTAAGATCAATTCTTTTTTCCTGGTTTCATATGAGATTTTATCGATGGTTTGCGTGCTCGTTAGTTTAAATAAAATGTCGACTTCTAATATAGATACTGTCATTTTGTTGTTTAGTTCGTTGATGTTGTCTTGTTAGTAAGAATTTTAAATCTGTTTTTTTTTTCAGTTGAAGTATCGAGTGCGCTCTTTCGGTATGTTTTGTGGTTTAGAGTGGAACATTTTTCTGCATTCTTTGTTAGTATGTGCTTACATTAAAAAGAATGATTTCTTGGATTAAGGGAAAGTTTGAGGAAAAAGCACAACAGCAACAGGAGACAGGGAATCTAAAGAAAAGTCGGTGAAAAATTAATAAAATGAAAATGTTTCAAAGTTTCATTACGGTATTCTTGGCGGGTGGGGGGATGATTTTGATCTATCAATTTGTAATCTAAATTGAAGATAAGTGAAGTAGTTTTCTCTGGACTCTCTTTACTAAGTCTCACTGATACGTTCTATTAATTTGTCTCATGAAAAACCGACTTTCTTGTTTTCCTCATTAAAATAGTCTCGAATTATTCTGACATCATGAAGGTTCTCGGCAAAAACGAAGATGTCGTCTGCAAATATCAAGTTAGGTATACACTGTCTATTCAGATTTCTTTATTGCCCCTGGACTGAGAACCATGCGAAATAAACAAAGGATAATCATTCTCAACATCACATGAAAGAATAGACAGTACACTATATTAGAGAAAAAAGTAAACGACAAAAAACAGGCGTCAGAGATATCATAGAATCCACGAGAAGACTAAAATTGCAATGAGCTGGACATGTTACAAGAATTCCATACAACCACTTGACGTAACGCCTCACGACGTGAATTTCCAGAAATCATATGTGAACTGTAGCCGGCAGAAAATAGAATGGTATGTCGAACTAGGCAAGTTCAGGGAATATATATATAAAAGGCTCGTTAATTTCCCTTAATTTCTGAGAGGTTACGTTTGTTAGTCGAATATATATATGTATGTTATCTTATCTTGCTCCTACGTTGAACTTTTCCACTTTCCGAATGAGGGATAGGGTGGCCCACATTCTTTGTGTGAGACAAACGTGCTAACCATCACACCATCTGAGCAAACAGACCTTAGAATAAATTATTATTCACTGATTTAATGACCACTACGAAAACAACATATCCTCACGCATTGAATAAGAGGATTCAGTTTGAAATTCCCAGTAGGCACAACATACACCTTAAGAAAGACAGAAGGTACAGCAGCCGAAACGTTGGTATAGGAACAAAAAGAATGACGACACTATCCCAAATGAATCAATGAATGATGATGAAAATTTCTCATCACTGAATGATAGAAGAAAATTCAGAAGATCGTAATTTCTTAGAAACCATTCATCAAAACTGTCAAAATAGATTCAGATTTCTAATGAGACTGGCTACCTACTTGTGTATGTGTCATGCGTACATGCCACATCACTGGAGCTAAAGGACTGAAACATTTATTCACTATCATGTCAAGATAAATTTTTTTTTTTTCGAGAGAAGTAATTTATTCGTTGAGCAACCCGAACAAAACATGCTGCTAAAAGACTTTGGTCATGTCACAGCTTCTATTGGCTGATCAATTTGAAGAACCCAGTTTGTCATGCTATTTTAGATAAGAGAAGGAGAGAGAGAGAGAAAGAGAGAGAGAGAGAGAGAGAGAGAGAGAAAGAAAAAGAGAGAGAGAGAAAGAAAAAGAGAGAGAGAGAAAGAAGAAGAGATAGAGAGAAAGAAGGAGAGAAAGAGAAGGAGAGAAAGAAAAAGAGGGAGAGAGAGAGAAGGAGAGAGAGAGAGAAGGAAAGAGAGAGGGAGAAAGAAGGAGAGAAAAAGAAAAAGGAGAGAAGGAAGGAGAGGGAGAGAAGGAAGGAGAGGGAGAGAAAGAGGGATAGAAAGAGAGAAAAAAGAAAGAAGAGAGAGGGAGACAGAAAAAAGAGAGGTAGAGAAGAAAGTGGGGGAGAGAGATAGAAATAGAGGGAGAGAAAAAAGAGGGGGGTAAAGAGAAAGATAGAGAGAGATAGAAAAAGAGATAGGTAGATAGAGATATAGATAGATAGAGAGAGAGGAAAGAGATAGATAGAGAGACATAGAGAGATAGATATGTATAGAGAAGAGGATAGAGAGAGATGAATAGAAAAGGAAACTAGAGATATATATAGAGAGAGACGAGATAGAATCGCTCTTTTCTACAGACATTAGTGCGAAGTAGGATGGGAACATGGAACCAAACCAAAGATTTGATCCTTAAACTCTGAATTATGCAAACGTGTACGGAAAGTAATCATGCTCAACTATACTTTGAGAGATCATAGGAAAGCACAGAAAGAACAACAGGAGTCAGATATATAGTCTTATATAAAGTTCGAATAGCAATGGGCTGGTCATGTAGCAAGAACATCAGATGGATATCATGACTTGGAAAATGGATCCACCAAAAATCATGAACGAATCTGCAGTCGGTAGAATATAAGATGGCGTGACAGATCAGACAAATTCAGAGGATACCGACTCCGCGACGCCCGCGATAAAGAGTTCTGACAAATCTTAGGGGACGTAAAAAAGACTGATGATGATTATGAACATAAATAGTTTGAACTCAGCTTGCAGATTCCATTGTCACTGCAGCTCACAAGTCCATTTCCATGTTAATGTGTCAGAAAATATATAATGTTTAAATAATGAAAGAAGTATTTGGAACGTGTTTTAGACATGAATAAAAGAATATTTGGAGTACTTAGTGTACAATTGACTGAATCGCAATGAACACTCAATCCATTGTAGCGGCACAACCCGATCGAATAACATAAATTCACCATATCTGTATTGGACTCAAGAACAGAATAAAAATACAAGAGCTGAACTGATATGAAAAAAATAGTAAATCGAATTAGTCCAAATTCAATTACGTATGATTTAATATGAGAACTAATATAAAAGTTTTAATAGTAATAAAGAGGTAATGAAAACTGTGTTGTTTGTGTTTCAAACACGTTCTTCACAACTGATAATTGAATTTCTGTGATTATGGTGGTTATTATTATCATCATTATTATTATTCCATTTTTTGATATTTTTATAGCATTCCTCTACGTTGTTATTCAATCTTTTTAAAAAATTTTTTACTCTTATTGCTATCATCATCATCATCAGTCTTTCTACGTCCATCGTTGGACATTGACTTTCCCCATGCTTCTTTTTAATTCTTATTTTCTGTCTCTGAGGAGAGATAGGAGAATGGGGTGGGATAGACAAGGAAAAAAGATCCACAGCTAGCATAAAATTTTGAGTTATAAAAAGTATACTTGAGTTTACGCGTGAAACAAAGATAATTGAAGCAGTCATCTTCTTAGTTGTCGTCTTCTCACCATCATTATCAATCCCACTTACCAACTAATATATCAAACATTCACTGTCTTTTTGTCTTTAAATATTGCCTGAGATTCCACCATCTGAATCCTCTACCAAAGAGGAGAGATAGATGGTTAGGATAGAACAGAGATCAAAGAAAGGCTACGAGGACCTATACTAAGTTAAAACTTAATAGAAAGAAGAGGGAAAACCCTGTAGACCTTTGTGGAATTTCAAGGACTAGAGACTCAATTTACCCATATCAGGTATACTGTCTAAACACTCTTTTGAAGAAACTGCAGACTCTGGCATCTGTTTAGGGGAAGGAAACTTCAACAAAAAACCTACAAACTAAGGACCTTGCCCCCATCATCCCACCTGGGTGGGATTGGGCATGCAAAATCTTGGTTCAAAGGGTCAGTCATGTTCATGCTGCACTTCACCTTTAAACTACATCGTACTGGCATGAGGGTAATTACATACACCTCTTCTGCACAGGCCTCGCTGATCTCACAAAGGCCTACAACAGATGTTTAAAACTCTTTTAAACATTTGTTTACGAAGCCAAACTGACTGACTGAATGAAATAAGTACTAATTGGATAAAACTTGAAATTGGCTGATTCTGTTTTCAGTGCCTGTTCTGTTACACTTCAAAGCTACGATTGTACAATCAGAAAGGAAAATGAGATACAGTAGAATGAATGTTGGTGTACGCAAAAATAATTTTCACATTTGTTATTATTAATCAAGCTTGTTTGTGTTCTTGTCAGTTAGTTTCTTTCATTGTAATTGTTTTATCTCAAAAACATTATGTAATCATTCTCCTCTTATTAGTAAAACATTAAGAGTAAATCATGACTTGTTAACAGGAAAACACAAAATGTTGAAAGAAATAGAATCGAATAAAACGTAATTTGCAAAAGAAATAAACATTTGTCAGTTTCGATGGAGTCTCGTATAAGTTCAGTAGATTGGACCAAGACAATAAGGTCGATGGTCCAAATTCTAAGCTGGCTTAATCGGGACCTCTGAAATGGGAGGGCAGCCGGTGCATCGCACAGGGGCCCAGACGGCCAAAACAGTTTGGGCAATTTATCGCTTAATTTTGTACCTCTCTTGTTTGGGAGGCGCAGAAAGTTGCTGAATTGGCGCAGACGTGCTTAAACATTTCAGGCATTTGAGGTTATTATTTCTCACTGCGTTTAGCAACTTTCTGGTGTTTGGGGCCATATTTGGCGTTTGGTGCTTTTTAAAAAACAAGGCTTTTAATAACTGTTTGGCAGTCAGACTACAGCAAAACTATTTTTTGAACTGGCAACACTTGGCCAAAGGGACCCTTGGAGTTTCTTGGATATAACTGTGTATCGAAATTCAAAGTAAATACGATGTTTATTATAGAATAGACTTCACTGTTTACCGGCGAACAAACATAGTATGGCATGCTAAAATAGTTGTAGCAGATGAAAAAAGGAGGTATAGGGGAGGGGGGGGAACTAAAAGCTTTATACGGTTTATAAAATTTATTTCGATGGCCCTCCGCTTAATCTGTTTCTAATGAATCATCATTTGGAACATTTGATTATTAATTGATGAGTATTTCGTTTTTCCTGTTTTTAAAAAAAAATCTATATTCAGACGCATGTTCAGTGAATTAACAATGAAAGCCAATGACATACAGTCAGAAAGTAATTATTAATACAGCACAACACATGTAAATGTATGCAGTATTGATTGAATAAGAATTACAGGTCTGCTCAGTCACTCAGTAGAAACTGTCGAGTGACCAACGCCCTGTCGTATTTTAGGTGATCAATTAAAAAAAATGGAGAAAGGATTGAGAGAATTAATAAGATACCTTTTCTCGGGAAGTGATCATTAGAAAAGAAGCGAAAAGGCTGCCGGACACGTACTGACAGATCAATTTAACATGAACTTAAATTGCAAATTCGACCCCCACTAAAAACGTATTCGGAAGTGAGAAATTGAAAAAAAACACTTTTGATCCACCTAATTTTTTCAAGGTATAATAAGGAGTAAATGTTCGGAATTTCAGCCCTCTAGCTCCATGGAGGGGGCCTTTATGGGATAAATACAACCAGTCAGCTAGACATACAAATGAAAATTGAAGAAAAAAAAACTGTTGGCAGTTTTGATTAACGGTTTCTAATACGCTCAAAGATTGATTCGTTTTTTAATCTAGTTCGTTGCTCTGTTGGTGCCCCTGGTCATTTGTGACCGGGATGAAATAAAAAAAATCATGTCCAGTTCAAAGGGAACCCACTTCCCAACAGCACCGGGGATGGGTGGAGTCAGGGTCAAGCCTCGGGTATCGGGGGACCTGGACAATTTTGTTCCATCTCACATGTACGCATGCAAGCCTTCCCCCCATCCGCAATAAACACAACCTTTGGTCATATTCTGCCCCCGTAGGGAGGTCGATAAATGCCGAAAAATAATTAAAGAAAAATGGCTTAAGGTAATTGATTAAACCAAGGAGCAAACGAGACTGATGAATAAAACATAAGTCAATTTAGTATTTACATTTTCTCCAGCATAAACAAGAAGTAGATGACTCAATCAGGAGTTTAGCTGGAGATATAGGGGCCCAGGGCGCTTGGCACCTTGCAGGCCCACCCCACCAACATTTAGTAGTGATTTTTTTTATTGTACACGTTGGTGAACTACTATTCATAAAATTTTTGGTAGCCCCTTCTCTTTGAACACCCCTCTGTGTCCGGAGAGTAGACCTTTTAAGACTAGACGGACGCAGGTATGGTACCATGGCTATTGGGGTTTCACCCCATCAGGCACGCTTGTGTGTGGATATCCTCACATTAAGCACCGACCTTGTGTCACATGCTTTCTTCGTTGAAGTTAGGGTAAATAGGAGCTTCGCCCTTGACTCAATATAAATGGTAATAGATTAATAACAGCTTTGTATCCATAATTCTGTAGCCTTATACGGTTATTAGTTGAATTTCGGTCTGCATTTTCAATGAATAATGTTCGATCTATTCGATTAATGGAAAACCCGTTGGTTTATTCGGATTGACAAGAAAAGAGATCATGTTGGAAATGATAGGTGTAAAATGAATGTTTTTTTTTTCATCTCCTGACTTATTGTCGTACCTATATATTCTTTTTGCCAATGAAAACTTAGAATAGTTTTAGAGATAAGATAATGATTTTTTAAAAATGACTATCAAAACTGTTGATAGGAGTAATATTTATCATTTTATTTATCGTGAATTCCACAACTGTACGAGATATTACAAATCGTAAGCCCAAACTGTCAAAATAGATTTCTTCAGTTTTCAAGTTGGTCTTGCTATGTATGCATCACGTACACACGCTGCACCAATGGAGCTAAAGGGCGAGAATTTTCAGCATTTAGTCTTTATTATGTCTAGGAAGAATTTTTCTCTAACCCCTACAACCGAATTATAAATTCCCCTCCTAAATAGGTTTTTAGTATGGGGTTCAATTTGCAATGTAAGTTTATGCATTCACGTTTCACAGAGAGGACCTATTCATTCATCATGATTTTTTAAAATTTAACATCCCCAGCACGGTACGCTGCCAAAAGATGTTCATCATGTGACAGCATCTATAGAGCGACTAACCAAACCTGTAGTGTTTTTAATTGTTATTAATTCATATTGATGGTTTTTATTGTTTAGTTCCAGGTTATGAGAAACGGCTAGGAGACTGGACTTGTCAATCTGACTTCAAACTCTGCTTAGAACGGTTTGTGTTCATTTGAAATAGTGCTGCATGAAGTGTTACCGCTTCGGGTATTTGTCACCTTTAAGCATATTTCAATGATCGAAATGTAGTAATGTTATATTTGGAGCCTTAGGAGGGATAGTTCGAGCCTTGGCTAACGTAGGGGGCACCATTCATTCACTCGAGTGAATGAGATCAAAGGTTAAAATTCTGGAACTCTTAATGTCATAAACTGCTTGATACTGCATCTAATTGAGAGTGAAACTCTTCTGTAACGCAGCTTCTTCTCTCTACATTCCCACGATATTATCTGAGGGAAGGGCTAGGGCCAAATATAGCCAAAACAAGACTTGCTAGAGTGAGATCAAGGGAACTTGCCTCAGGGACTCCAGCTTTTAAATTCAGTGTTATCCTTCTCCAAGACTGGCTGTACCAAAGGAAAGGTAGCCAAGTCCGCTTTACTGTTTTAGCCATAGCCGGGGGCTTATGCCTTTCTCAAGGGCATTAGAGTGAAACGAGCGTGAATAATATTGGCTGGCTGATTCCAATGTCCTGGCTGTTAACCATTACGCCACTCTCACTTCCAGACATATATTTGGCGAGAAGAGAAAATATATTCCATTGCTGCGTGACATCTAGAAACTTCCAAATATTTCTTACAAAGAACAGATGTTCTGAATGGGAATTATATTATAAATGTTGCATCAAGAATGTTTTTACAAGAAAAAAAAATGGCTGAATAGGAGTCAAGGAAGCAACTGGCTGCCCTGATGTCAGAAAAATGTTTAGAGCCATTTCTTTCTAGTGAACAGCCATTTTATCGGGTCAATAAATGGTCCAGATGAATGTCTGGACACTTGGGGCTTCCGAGAAGAACTGTAATTCTTTAGAAAATTGGTTGAATGGTACCTAGAGACGAGGCAACACAGTTAAGCATTGAAATGGTTGAATTAATATTGGTGCATTGAAACAGACTTTTTTTGGTCAAATTTACTCTTTGGAAAAGAAATGAAGAATCGAATAATGCGAAGAAGTAGAAAATAAAAGAGAGAAAAAAAAAGGTTGTGAGAGAGGAGGGGGGAGAGTGAAATGGAAATAATGCTTATAAAAAAAGAAAAAAAAAGAAAGAGAGGTCAAGTTAGTCACTTGATAGAAACCATCGCAAGAATAGTGCCTCTTGGCAGCATGCCGTATTGAAGGTGATGATCAATTGAAAAAAGGGTGATGAACGAATAAATCATTGCTTTCAACTTTAGCTGGGCAGTGCTCGCTAAAATCAAGTCCAAATTAGAAAAATAAAAACAAACAAGTGTGAACACTGTCATACACAAACTGAAACCAATTTACCATGAATTACATTGTAAATTGACACATCTTTTCTATGTATTAAGAGTGAATTTTCAAAAATTTTTTGTCCTTTTGGCTGCTTTAGCGCGACCTTTGTACTAATTACACACTGAAGAAAAATCTATTTTTTCAGCTTATGTGACGCTTTTTTACAGAATGAGCTTAAATGGATGGAGAGGGAGAATATATGAGAAATTTTGGTGGAAAAAAGATCGAGAATTTAATGACGGAAAATGGGAATATTGTTGAAGAGGAGAAAAATGAGAATGTGAGCGAAGAGAGATAGAGATGGGAATGTAAGCATAGACACAGAGAGATAGAGATGGGAATGTAAGCATAGAGAGAGATAGAGATGGGAATAAAAGCGGAGAGAGAGGAATAGAGATGGGAATGTAAGCAGAGAGAGATAGAGATGATGGGAGTGTAAGTAAAGAGAGAGAGATAGAGACGGGAATGTAAGCAAAGAGAGAGAGACGGGAATAAAAGCAGAGAGAGAGATAGAGACGGGAATAAAAGTGGAGAGAGAGAGATAGAGACGGGAATGTAAGCAAAGAGAGAGAGATAGAGATGATGGGAGTGTAAGCAAAGAGATAGAGATGGGAATGTAAGCGGAGAGAGAGAGATAGGAATGTAAGCAAAGAGAGAGATAGAGACGGGAATGTAAGCAAAGAGAGAGATAGAGATGGGAATGTAAGCGGAGAGATGGAGATGGGAATGTATGCGAAGATAGAGAGAGGGAGAGAGAGATAGATGGGAATGTAAGTGGAGAGGAGAATGTAAGCGGAGAGAGAGAGAGAGATAGAGATGGGAATGTAAGCGGAGAGAGATAGAGATGGGAATGTATGCGAAGAGATATAGATGGGAATCTATGCGAAGAGAGAGAGATAGATGGGAACGTAAGTGGAGAGGAGAATGTAAGCAGAGAGGAGAGGGAGAGAGAGGGGGATGTAAGCAGGGAGAAAAGTTAAAAGGAAGAAATTCCAGTTGAAGGAGAAGGTAGAAAAGTTTTCAGTTTCATAAAAGGCAAAATAGAAACAAAGTTGACTGAAGAACGGGGGATTAGTACGAGAGGAACTTGAACTTAATGGAAGAGAAAAGATGCAGGAAAGGCGAGGCACAATTCTTACCTCTACATCGTAAAAACTGAATATTGCCTAAAGCTATTTCAAAACTTCTTCTATTGATTCTTTCGTAGCAATGATCTTCACAAATCTATATAATCAGAACAAATAAAAAAATCGAAATGTAACCTGTATCATATTTCCAAATTCTGAATCTTAGTATAATTCACCAATTGTCTATCCATGGGTACGTGACTGTAACCCAGGAACCACAAAGCATGCCCCAGTCTTCTGCGTTTATAAATTGGACCACCGGGCATAATCTTAGCAAGTTGTTCCAATTCAAAGAAATCATTATGAGGTTCTTCGTGCTATTGTCGATAATAATGATCAGATTTCTATCGGTCTATCTCTAGTACTAAAATATTGATTCCGTTTATCTGTGTATGGCCCAGGGTCGCCAAGTTAGATATAATTTTTTAGATTTAGGAAGTCACTCACAAATACGAAAAATAAGATAAAAATCTCAATTGGTATCGCTGTACTTAAAAACACGACAAATTAAGACAAAAAAAAAACAAAACATACAAGTATTGTCAACGCTAAACTCACAAGTACAAAAAATATCATCCGAATTGGCAACCGTAGATTGTGGCTTTCAAGTAGCCAAAACGATTGATTTGTTGCTAGGGGTATTAAATTGTCCTCTTAAAAACAGTGTTACAATCTTAATTTGGCCAAACCCCCCATTCGGGCCGTCTGAAAGAACTGGTTGAAAATCCAGCTGATCAAGTTAGCACTATGTTATATATTTTATATATAGTAACAACTGAAGATTGCCCAAAGAGTTTTAACCTTTCTATTGTTGTTTTTGCAAAAGCGAACATAATGATTCAATTGCAACTTTTCTCCATATAATATCATTCATAAACTTTTCAACGAAATAGCAACTTACTTCGTATTTTCACTGACCAGTATGGAAGTCCATTTTGCTAAAAAAAAATATCAGCTGTCTGCTGAATGATGAACATCAACCAACCTGCCTCGGCCATGAACATTTTTAAATCCCGGGACGAGTGACCATTTGGAGCATCTCACCTTGAAGGGTACTGTGCTATCATTATATCAACTGACTTGCCATTCTCTAAATTATTATCGTATTTATCCGAATAAAAAATAAGTACTTAATTGTCTTGAATTTTGGACTTGTTTATCTCCCTTGAATAATTTTCAGGCGTACACTAAATTAATCCTTTACTTTTTCTCTTCCATCTGTTTAAAGCTTCTAAGACTTATTTTCATGTATGTCTTGTCTAGAAAGACTAAAAAAGTATTCTAGGGGAATAACTTCATCGTTGAACCCTACTGTTGTACGAGAATCAAAATATTATTTTGGGAGTGACAAGTGTTGACGGGGGAGAACAATAACCATTAAAGAGTTTGAGAAACGTGCTTCGTTTCGTTCAATCATTTTGGCATTCTTTTTTTCTGTTTTTTTTTTTATTACTGGGGTGCTGGAGCGGCGCTCCAGTGAGATCTGGAAGTGCTACACCCCTGGAATCCCAAACATTTGATGAGAAGACACAACAACGGTGAGAATGTTTCTGGGTTCCCATTTCTTTCTTCCGTGACTCAAAGAAGCTGTCAAGAGAAATGTCAACGCTTAAAAGCTCTTAACCTTTGTCATCAGGGTAAGTATGTTTTGCGGCTTTGATGCGCAAATCTGTGACAAACCGCATTTGAATAATTGCCATCTCGGTAGGATGAAGGCTTGATAATCGAATCATCATAATAACTATGCGCATGGCTGGCCCCATGGTTCCTGGTGCCCTGGGCAAGCTGAACTTCGGCGTCCTTTAAAGAATAGTTATGTTATTTATTCATCGTTTGCAGTAGAAAAAAGTATATAGGAATAAAAAGTCATAGGAATTTCCTTAGTTGTTTCTGTTGGTTTCACCACCACAGAATACGTACAACTTTCAGATATTCCTATAAAATCTGACTTCATATCATGGAATTTCTTCATTGAACCATCGTATCGATCAGAAATGGCAAAGGGTTAGATTTAAAAAAAATACATGCATGTATTTGTTTGTAGGCCTGGCTATATTGTTTTGTCTACAATTTTTTTTTTGGGGGGGGGGCTTAATTTGACGGATTTGATAATAACTAGATTATCCAGAATGTAGATGTTTCTGGCGGAAAGCGCTGATATTGTCATAAATAGAATATATTCTGAACATATTTGTTCTTCGATAAATTACTTTCACATAAGTTCAAATTTGAACGCTATGGGTGATAAGTAATTGACTGTGATAGCGAACTTTGACTGTACTTATCTTCATTAATTCATTTATTTTCGAATTAGTATTTGGAAGAGTTCTACTGTCTCAGATGCAGATCAGTCAACCCCTAGCCCTAATCGATTACCTGCACTGCTTGTACCAGGGGTCAGCCCTGACAGCAAGCGGTCAGTGGAAGAAAGCTAAAAACTAAAAACGAAACCCGTATGCTTTTGTAAGAACTGCTAATGGGTTAAAGGCTGCTGGATTTAGGGTTTGATTAGCTGCACCCAAAATTAAATTGAATCCTTCGGAAAAAAAATGGTTTCCTCTTCATATAATCTTCGATGCCAACATTAAAATACATATGAAAATGAAATTAGAAACCATCAACCAAAACTGTCAACAAAGTTTCTTTTTTCAGTTTTCAAGCTAGTCCAGCTGGCTATGCTCTGGTAGAGTGCGTACCCTTGAAACTTGACATCTTTTCTACTATCCCGGTCACAAATGACCAGGGTGATCGACAGAGCCAGGAACTACACTAAAAGAGAAATTCTTTATGCATATCAATTCTGTCGACATAGTTTGTTTTTAAAAAAAGTTGATCTGGCTGGTGAAGTACAGAGGTATCAGATCACTCCAATGGAGCTAAAGTGCTGAAAATTCAGACATTTATATCATAGTGTTTCGTTTTGTTTTCCGAAAACTCCTTCCCAGTTTTTACTAAGTGACTAACCAGACTAGTTAATTGTTTTTAAATGCATGCGTATATCACAGGATGTGCGCAGCGTCGATGATATTTTTTGTTGATAGGACTAGTGGCATCATTATCATTCCCCGAACAACTGGAAGATCAGCATCATCAGCCTTTTAGTATTCGTCGTTGGAGATAGACCGCCTCCAAGATTTGCTAGGCCTCTCTATCATGGACGTCGCGGAGCCAATACCCCCTGATCCTCTGTCTAGTTTGTCAAGTCGTCTTATTTCTTTCTGGTCACTGTTCTGTATACCGATCTCAGGGTATTCATTTTGTGAGTCATGATGTCTAGCAGTTGTCTGACATTCTTGCAATGACCAGTCCATTCCCGTTTGAGGTTTCTAATCATTTTTCCGTTCACTGTTCTGCATAACGATCTTTGGCAATTTGTGATGTCCAACACTTGTCTGGCATTCTTGCAATGACCAGTCCAATACTATTTGTGTTTTCTAATGGTTCTGTGATACCTCTCGTCTTTCTCTTATATTCTGTGTCGTCTTGTGGTCTCACCATGAAATGCTGAACATCATTTTTACCAGTGAACCTTCCATTGTTATCACCCGTAAGTCGTGACTGACGGAGCAGAATACCCGGACTCGATTTCACAATAGAACATCCTCTTCAGGGTACAGGTCTGGGCAAAGCATTTGAAGATCTCAGGATCAGTTGACAATATTCCCTTAACAGCCTCACTGCCTTCGCAAAGCAAGATAGCACAGTCCGTTCCACTATTTCACCCATAGCTGGAAGGAGGAGAGAAGAAATTGATGCATGCCTTTCCCAATGACATAAGTGGAAAGTGAACGTAAACAGCCCCGACCTGAGTTAGAACTCCAATCCTATTTTCCGTTCCGTTTATCGCTTCGCCACTCACACTCCCTAAGTTACCGTGCACGGGGCCCCAAGATCGTGAGTGTATCAAATCATTGCTTTTTAGATTTATAGTATCAGCCACACTTAGTAGAAAGCGATGACAGGTGTCTTTTCGTTGGCAGCTAACACTGTCTTTGGCTCGAAATCGAAGCTTCGCTTCTATTAGGCTGTCGCCGACATCTTCCACTGGGGATGTCACAAATGCATCGTTCCGACCACCCTCGGCTGGACTCAGCTTTCGCCGTGTTATTTGACAAGTGTCAGTAGAGGTTAATTATTGTGGGTCGGGTTGAGTTTGAGAGATTGCAAATAAAGAAAAGTGTAGGTGATGACGAATGTAAAAGGTGCAGGAAAAAGAAAGTGTAAAGCGAGGACCCTTTTCGCTTATTTCATGCCAACAAGGATTCGTAATAAGCAGAACGGTCAGAGGTATTCTTCGCAGGGTGGCCAATTTAGCTCTTTTGAATGTAGAGTCTATCTTTTCTTTAATGTAATTAGCTCCTAGAAGTCGACATTTTGTCCTTAATTTGGCTTCTATTCTATCTATCTAAAATTTTGAAACATATTTTCTTCACAATATCGGCAATAACGTTAGGGTCAACTACCCAGTCGCCTAAACGGAGCTATTACGAACGACAGATGTATTTAGCTCCTTTGTCTTGCAAATTTAGCTCCAAGATCTGTATTCGGCTTGGCAACCTTCAACCAGTTTTGCCAATTTTCCATTTTTTGCGATAAATCCAGCGCGTTTCTTGTTTTAGCGATGCAGAGAAACGTTAAATTAACGTGGGCGTGCGTAAACATTTTGTCCATTAATTCGCTTGTTTTTTGCCATCCCCGGCCACTTTTTGGTGTGTTTCTGACATTTTTCGTTACTTAAAGAAAGTCTCGCAGTCAAACTAGCACAAAAATATTCTTTGAGTTGGTAACACTGCAAAAAATATAAATATCTGTGAGTTTATATATCTGTCCAGAGGGTACACAGCCGTTTTAAATATCTCAAGTACCAGTTGCGTACCTTTGATTTAACTTGGGAACTGATTACAGTAGGCTTCACTGTATAAGCATGAACAGACATACTCCCAGGAAGTTACTCAGTTGGTAATGAAACATTATTGAATGGGCTTGTATACTGAGTTACCGTTGTATTCACAAAGGCGGAGCGAGTCATGACCCATTATTTCGGGAATTTCAAGGAATTGATTGACCGATTGATTGGTCAGTTCAACCAACATTTCCTTTGACTCCCTGAAAAAAGTTTGGTAAACCTTTTTCATGATATCACGGGTTACATTAACATTTTATCATTCGTAGAAAACACCAACCAGGTCGTCAACCAAGGTGTAAATATTGGTTTCTTCCTTTACATAATTATCACGCGTTGAGTTCACACCAATAGAGCAAGAGAGCTGAAATTATTGTGCCTAGAAAAAGTTTTTTTTTCCATTGAAAAACTGTTTTCCAATGGGGGTTCAATTCACAAAGTGATTTTCTGCTAAACTGGTCCCTCACTTTGAGTCCGGTTGCGTTCACACTTGTTTCTTGAAAATTCAGACTTTTTAGTGATCCAAGGAAAAGGTGAGAGAAGTAACCCGTTCATTGATCACCCTCAACTGGACATGATGCCAGAATACATTGGACACGTGACGGTTTCAGGACTAGTTTATCTTATTACTGATGAATTTTCCATTATTAACCTGGTTATTTTTTAGTTATGTCAGTGAATAATCATCACTTCTACCATTCATTGATGATGCTGTCACTATTAGTATTAATATTAAGGTATGGGGAGAAGAAATTTGATATTCATACAATTAGCAATGGTGAATATTCTGCTCTACAAAGTATCTATTCGTCACGAGGTTAAACTTTACTATACACGATGAGAGAATCATGCTCAAACTTACATGGATAGATCACAAGATAGCACAGTACACAAGGAAGAAAACAGGAGTCCGAGACATCATAGAAACTATTAAAAAAGTAAAATGGCAATGGGCAGGCATTGCTGCAAGAATGAAAGACATCACGACTCACAACGTGGATCCCCAGAGATCACATGATAAACTGAGGCGGACAGAACACAAGATGGAGAGATGAACTAGATAAATTCAGAAAATACTGGCTCTGCAACGTCCATGATAGAGAAGTGTTGCGAATCCTGGGAAAGGTCTATGTCCAACGACGGACGTTAAAAGATTGATGATGATGATGATAAACGACATATTGCCGGATGGAAGAGATGATAACTAGACCCAGGCGTCGTTTCATGCCATTTAATCCTGCTCTTGCCTCAGATGGTTGGCTTATAATCTTATGCAATGAAATACATAATTACTCTCCAAACACCATATTAGTAGTAGCTGTAGTTATGAAAAAGCTGCTATTACTACTACTATAACGACTATCATTGTAGTGATGACTTTGACAGTGATAATAGAAGTGTATTATGGGTAACCATATCCTTTTAATGCATTCCTCTTATTAATCCTGACAACATTATTGGTTTACTTTAAATGTATTTCATTTGAATTTTAGAAGTAAGCATCAAGCAAAAGCGCTGATAATGATATTAGGTCCAGTTAGTCACTCAATAGAAACAGTCATTTAACAAACGTCTTATGGAAGCATGCCGCGTGGAAGGTGATCAATTGGAAAAAAAAAGGACGATCGACGAATAACTTTCTTCCTTGAACGCAACTGGACACTAAAGAAGGGAACAATTGAACATAAAATTATATTGCAAATTGAGACCCCTCGTCTACTAAAAACATTATACGGGGGGGGGGATTCAAACAATTTTTCCTAGATATGATAATGAGTAAATGCCCTCTTGGTTAATTGGTGTGGCGTGTACGCGCAACACATACATAATCAAACAACTGAAGAAATCGGTGTTGGCAGTTTTGGTTTACGGTTTTCTAATAATAATGACAATAATAATAATAATATTTGAAGCGTCCCAATGGACATTTTCATTCAAAACTCCCCTATTGTTGTTGTTACTGCAAATCTTATTGTTGTTAATACGGCTCAATAACAATAAAATAGTATTTTCGCAGAGCATAATTATTGTTATCATTATTCAATAACTGATTTTCATTATCATTATAACGATTCCATTCATATCGTCCTCGCCATATTCATTAAGTTTTCCACGGAACTGTCAGTAAAACTGCCAACGGTTTTAAAGCGAGTTTAGCAGACTGTCCAGCCGCCCGCCCGCCCGGCTAGCCATGTATCGATGAGTCACGCGTGTACATGTCCTTATATTGGAGCCAGAGGTCTGATAATTTGAGCATTTAACCCTTATCACGTCTAGGAGGCAAGAGGCAGGGTCTATTTGCAATGCCAGTTTATGCTGAATTGGTACGATTGTCTCTTTTTAGTCGGAAATTCGAACTCTCTTTCAGTGATCATTGCTCCCGAAAGGAAAGTGGAGTAATTTATTCATTGATCACATTTTTTTCCAATTTTTTGATTGATCACCCCAACACGTGCAGCCAAAAGAAGAATTCGAACTCTCTTTTAGTGATAATCGCCCCCAAAAGGCAAGAGTAGTAATTCATTCACTGATCACACTTTTTCCAATTTTTTGATTGATCATCCCCAACACATGCTGTCAAAAGACATTGTTGACTTGACAGTTTCTGTTGAGTGACTAAGCAGACCTGTTGCTATTATCAATATTATCATTGACTATCAAGAATCAAAATGTTATCAAGAAATAAATTATTCATTAAATGCTCAATAGGGAAGCGAAGCAGAGTTGAACAGAAAAGGGGTTCCATTGACAGAACTCCATTAATTAGCACCAACATCCATTAGAAAGTGTTTGCATAAAGAAAGCTATATTTCCGTAATGAAGAAAGCACCTCCATCAATTAGCTTCCTAAAGCGAGAAAGGTCTGTGGTGGGGTTTGCGGCTGAAAGGGGACTTACGCATCATGGTTTTGTTCAGAGTATCTCTATGTCATTCTCTTCTTTTCACCCCCTTGCGATTATTTCGAGGGGAAAACTACAATAAAAAAATATGATTGGATAGTGGAAACTTGGAAGAGATGGCATTAATTTAACTAGCTGAAAAGCTGCTCTATGAGCGGAGATTTTAGTTAGTTCCCCCGGAAAGCCTAAATGGGTCCTTTGGCTCTAAAAAGAGATCATAGATTTGAGCCATGTATTTGTTGAATCTTACAATATTTGAAAATCATCACCGTGAATAAACATCACATCGGTGTGCGCAAATGGTGAAACTACAATATCATTTTGGCAGGAATGTTCAAAAACTGATTTCCTAAAACATAACTGGGAACCTGTGAGTATAATCAGGAAATTCCATGGGAATATGTTGAGTGATTCCTAAGCTACTCTGTCACATACAGACGGACAGACGTTTGGTGAATTATGGTCGTCATCATCATCAGCAACGCCTTCCCAAATAATAGCCAGTTCATGGAGCTAATACTTTACTTCGTTGCGCAATCTCATATTTTGCCGGCCACAGTTTCGCATACGATCTCTGGAGATCCATATTTTGAGTCATAATGTTCAGTTATTGTCAGACATTCTTACAACATATCCAGCCCATTGCCATTTGAGTTTAATGAATTCTATGATATATCTGAATCCTCTATTTTTCTTCAATATACAATGCAGTCTTGTGATTTATCCATGTGATCTTGAACATGATTCTCTCCGGTGCACGTTGCATGGTTCTCAGATTGAGGGTCAATCTTTGTTAGGTTCTATATTTCAGCTCCATAGTTGACAATCAGGATGATCCATTGGTTGTATACCCTTCTTTAAAAAAAAAAAGAAGTTTTCCGAGCTGAATCTATATTACACATACTGGCCGCACCAATGGAGCTAGAGGGCTAAAAATTCAAACATTTACTCTCAGGTTAAGAAAAAAATGTTTTTTTTGACTCCGACCCTGAATAGTTTTTTCAGTGTCAGTGTGTATGTTGGTTATCAATTTACAATGTAGTATTCGTTAATCACTGACTAAAAAAATGACCATTGATCCCTCAAACATGGCCTGCTGCCAAAAGACATTCACACAACGGTTTCTACTGGATGCCTAACCAGATTTGATCTTTGAACCTGTATACACATCCTTTATTATCTTATATGATATAATTTAGTTGGTGTATTTATCATTTGAGCCACTAAGACTGCATCCAAATCTACTTTAAGGATAACAATCCCTATGAAACCCTCAAAAGAAGAAATCAAGTGAAAAATCATTCAAGGCAACAAGCTTTCTGTAGAGCCAGCTCAACCTTCAAGAACAAGAAAATACCATTAGTTTTCAAAAGAAGGGTATACAGCCAATACATTCTCCCGATAGTCACCTATGGAGCTGAAGCATGGAACTTAACCAAAAGATTGACCCTCGATCTGAGAATCATGCTCAAAACCACATGGAGGGATCACAAGACGGCACAGTATATTAGAGAAAAAACAGGAGACAAATATCATAGAATCCATCAGAAAACTCAAATAGCAATGGGCTGGCCATATTGCAAGAATAACACAACTACCGGACATCACTACGAACAAAGTGAATCCCAAGAGATCACATGCAGAGATGGTGTGTCGAACTAGACAAGTTCAGAAAACAATAGTTCAATGATGAACTTTACAGACCTTCCCAAAGATTAACAAAAACCTCTCTATGTCAAACCACGGATTCTAAAAGACTGATAATGACCAATGAGTGAAATGGAAGATGTAAGTATAGGATGAGAGGGGAGTGGAGGCATGGGATAATGGATAATCTCTGTTGTCATCGCCGTGGAATTTCCATGGCTTCAGCTCAGGGTTAACAAATTAATTATTTTCCTGCTCGATCTGGCTGATAGCTCTCCTCCCAATTCAGCCACTGAAACTCAGTTATAGCCTATTTCATCTTGTAAGTTTAATAAAATCTAAAGTATTATTTTTGTTTCTAGAATCTTAGTATTGTCGTTTCATTTGATAAATGTGCTTCAAATGCGTATATATCACATCGAATCAGCTGAATTGCAAATTTTACTTCTTGTGAAAAAAAAAATGTTTGATGTCACTTCGATTGCATGAACATAGTTGTTTTATATCCTTGTGATTAAATGAAATTTTGATAAAATTAAAACCACGTATTCATTTATCTTTTGTAAAAACAAATTTCGTATTTAATTTGCGAATTCAAACTTCTTTTACATGAAGTAAATACGTACTTTAAAAATAGACGCGTTGCTTTAATTTTCACGAAGTTACATTTAATCATATCAAAAATATAAAATGATTATTTTTTAAGATAAAAAATGATATGATCACTGTGAAATCGAATTTTTTTTTACATGGATGTGATTGTAAAAAAAGATTGTTTTATATCTTTGTTCCGATCGAATGAGCTTTTTGATAAAATTAAAACTACGTATTTATTTTTGTGGAAAAAAAATTAAAATTCCGCAAATGAAGCCTTTCACCGTTTTGGCATAACACATATATGAAATATCTTCAGCTACCACATAAGCAGGAAATGAATTATGTAGCCGATTTTAGCTATTTCAAAATACAGTTTCAGCCATTAATAACAAACCATAGTTGGAAACAATCGTCCACTTATTTACAAACGTTGCCGCAACTTCTACAATGTTGCGCAGTACAATATCTACCGACATCGTTCTAATCAACCTCAGCACCTTTTCTCAATTCCAAAAGATCAGATACGCACCGGAATGTTCACATTAAGAGCCATGATTCTGCGCAGGCGCTAGATCATTGCAGGTCACATGTCATATTGCCATGATCCTGTTCATCTAACTGACCAATCAGCAGTCCGGTTCAACTTTCCTCGAGGTGAAGCAGTACTGACCTCCAATTAGCCACTGAAGGATCAGGAATGCTTTCTAATGAAGTGCCAGTTCAGATAAGGCAAGTTTAGGGTTAATGATTGACTTTTAAAGTTTAGTGGCGCTCTGAGGGGTCGAATGAAACCATGGAATAGAGTATTTCTAGGCTGACTGTTGGTTCCTTTTATGAACTACGCTGTCGTAATTTTCCCCTTTCTGCGACTGACTTGTTCCCCGAAAACTTAAGCCATTTTCTATAGTAGCCGACATAAGTATTTGAACGAAATTCACTTTAAATCGCTTGGGTTGGAGAGCTTAAATACAGTAATATTACACAAAACCACCAAATTCCTCGCAAACAACATAATAAGGCTTGTATTTAGTCAAATTTTGTGGTTCTAAATGCGAAATATATAGGAAATAGGATTTAATAGGATTTGTTGAATAATAGAAAAAGCGAATCCTGTTTTTACCCTTCTATACTCTTGTTCAAAACTGATCCGAGAGATTGATAAAGTTAATCTACATTGCAATGAGAAAGAGTTGCTAAACTAGTGAGTGAAGTTAGATCCGCCTCTTCCCAGTTGAAAATCTTACGAAATGAATCAACATCTTACGCTCGTTCAAATAGTTATCAGCAATACCTTTTCTCAAAAACTGATAATTGTTCATGAAAAAGTTAGTTATAGTTACCACATATCAAAACTATTGTAAAAGCTATAGACACACACATGCACACAAAATCACATACAGATTCCATTAACAACCACCCGTGACAGTGGAGAAAATCCGCCTGCCAATTAAAACAAGATTGCCTCCAATCTAGTACCATATACCTTGTCACTACCAAATTCAAAAGAAACACAGAAAAATATACACACAAATTACAGAAATGACTTATAAACAAAGGGGTTACCAACACAAAGTATCATGTACGAACTTAAAACAATACAATCGAAATACATATGGAAACTCTAAAGGAGACAATAAACCCATTAGAAATAATTTAGAAAGCAAAAAAATGCACCAGTTTACAACATTTCGAAAAGATGTATCTTTCGTTTAGAAGAAAAATTAGTCATCATAAATTTTCCCGGCCCTAAAATACTCCTAAACAAAAAAATCAAGATATCGACACGCAACATTTCTCTAAAGTTGTATGCCACAAGATTATGACTGAAATAAACAGTAAAAATCTAAAAACTTTGATTAAAATCTACAAAATAAATATATAGACAAAAAATAAATACAACGAAAACCCCAACGTCTAAGAGTTCAATAACCCCCCAAATAAAAGATTATTATCCCTCAAAAAAGCCAAACACTACAAAAACAAAGAAAAAAATGGATGACCTAAATCGAAATCCATAAACAGGAACAAACGCTGAACATCTTATCTATAAGTCAGTTGAATTTACAATCTAGTTATATTTTGCTTCAAGCTATCCCAACACCAAATCTATATCCATAAGTATTTATTTATTCACTTATATAACAATTTAAGCGATTTTGATCAAATTCAAATTCAATTCCAAGAAAGCCACCCTTCACAACATCTTTCCCAAGACATTAGTTACATTCACACTGTGTATCGATATTGAAATCTCAAATCTACATTTACTTTATTCAATTTCACTTATGTGAAAATCCTATAGAGTCATATTCGTTTTAAATTGAATTTACTTTCTCCATAATTTTATTTCCACCCTTATCCTCAATATCAACCACTCGAATCCATTCCAGCCTAGCACTACCTCAAATCTACGTTCATCCCGTTCGATCTGGTTTACTTACGCACTTATGTAATAAATCAGAAAGGACGGAGAATTTACAAGCTAGTTCCATTGCAAAAACAAATTGATTTTTCTCTCAGAAAATCTTGAAGTACAGGAATAGTATACCTATTCATATAACAAATAGTACCAGCGTAAATAGTTTGAAGAAAAAAAAATCAGATACATTTAGATCATCTATGACAGCACGATAGATCAACAGGACAATTCCAGGAGTTTTCAGCTGAAATATATAGGTAAATTCAGGGAAATGCGCCTGATAAAACTTATTCTGTACTGATAAACTAACAATTTCAATTAAGATTCATGCAAGTTTTCACACTCAGTTGAATTAGAAGCAGCTTCCGATTAACAATAAGCTCCCCGTGCCTAAATGGTTAAAAGCGGCCAGGTGTATCCTGGATACTCTCTAACTACAAGGTGTAAGTTCGATTCTTGCTCTGCCGTTTAATTGTTACTGAAAGATCATGGTCCGATTCAAAGTTACGATAAAAAGGAACTGAGAGTTAGGACTAAGGTAAAAACTCATCAAAATTATCAATAAAACAGTTAAATCAATATATGTTTTTAACGTTAAGTACTTTTGATGAAAATTATGTATGGAAATAACTAGAGATATTTTTATTTAATAATAATAATAATAATGTCAATGGATAGAAGGGGACTACTACCAGAAGAACAGAAAGGGTGTAGGATAGGAACCAAAGGGGCAAACGATTTACTCTACATAGACCAGATGATCTTAAGAGAAGTGAGGAAAAGGAGAAAGAATATCGCAATGGGATGGATAGATTACAAAAAGGCGTACGATATGATTCCACATAGCTGGATACTCGAATGCCTTAGAATGTTCAAAATTAGCGAACCGGTGGTTAAATTCATTGGTAATTCGATGGAAGACTGGAAAGTAGATTTGACAGCCGCAGGGGACAAACTAGCAGAGGTAGGGATAAAAAGGGGAATCTTCCAAGGAGACTCGTTGTCCCCACTATTATTTGTTCTAACAATGATACCGCTTAACAGAATCCTGAAAAACAGCAAAGGATACCACTTCTCTAAAACAAAAGGAAAGGTCAACCACTTAATGTACATGGACGATATAAAATTGTTCGCAAAAAACAGGGGAGAGCTTGAGACGCTGTTCAACGAAGTAAGGGAATATAGTGAGGACATAGGAATGGAGTTTGGAATAGAGAAATGTGCTATCATGGTGATGCACAAAGGAAGGCTTTCAATGACTGAGGGAATTGAACTCCCGGACAACAGCAAGATTAGGGCACTGACCGCACAAGACCGATACAAGTACCTAGGTGTCCTTGAATGTGACACGATAAAACGGGAAGAAACAGCAGAAATCTAATAAAAGGAATGAACACCTGGGCTGTATCAGTAGTTAGGTATACAGGACCATTCCTAGGGTGGACAAAGGAAGAGCTCCAATCAATGGATAGGCGAACAAGGAAACTTATGACGATGCATAAAGCATTGCACCCTAGGGATGATACAGATAGACTATACGTTAAGAGAAAAGAAGGTGGTAGGGGGCTCATCAGCGTAGAAGACTGTGTCCAGAGAGCTAAAACAGTCCTAGAAAGGTATGTGCAAACAAATAGTGAAGAAATGATAAAGAGCGCGAGAGATAGCGCAACAAACAATAAAGTAGAAAACAATAGAACAGTACAGCAAGCAAGAAAAGAAAGATGGGAAGGGAAAAAATTATACGGCGAGTTTAAAAGACAGATACAAGATATAGCAGACGAGAAATCATGGACGTGGTTACGAAAGGGGAACCTTAAGAGAGAAACAGAATCGCTCATCATGGCAGCCCAAAACAAAAGCATAAGGACAAACTACATAAAAGCGAAAATCGACAGAATACAGACAAACAGCAAATGCCGCATGTGCGGTGAAAGAGATGAGACGGTAAACCACATAACTAGTGAATGTAGTCAACTCGCCCAGAAGGAGTATAAGCATAGACACGATAGAGTAGCAACGATGATACACTGGGAACTAAGTAAACAAATGGGATTCAACCATGTGAAAAAGTGGTATCAGCACAAGCCAGAGGCAGTCTTGGAGAATGACAACCACAAACTACTGTGGGACTTTGACATCCAAACTGACCACCTCATCCAGGCAAGAAGGCCGGACTTAGTAATAGTAGACAAAAAAAGAAGGCCTGCCAAATAGTAGACGTTGTTGTACCTGCAGACCATAGAGTAAAAAAGAAGGAGGGTGAAAAAAGGGAAAAATACCAGGACCTAGCAAGGGAGTTAAGGAAAATGTGGAACATGAAAACCAGGGTAGTACCGGTCATAGTGGGCGCACTAGGAACTGTCCCCAAAACGCTGAGGGAGAGACTGGAGGAGATCGGGATTAGGGGGAGGATAGAGACCGTACAGACTACAGCACTACTGGGAACTGCACGGATACTGAGGAAGGTGCTAGAGATATAAGTACTGCAACGAATAGTAGCTCTGTCATGATATGCGAAAGAGGGAGGAGACGTTAGCTGAAGACCTGAGGAGACTTATTGTCACTCAGCCTTCAGCGATAACCACTGGGCAACCGGTGTGAAACTGTAAATCGCAGTATTACTGCGACCTATGAGTACTAGGAGAGGAGGGCTGGAGACTTGAGGAGACTTGCTGTCACTCAAACTCCAGCGGTTACCACCAGGCAACTGGTGTGAGATTCCAAATAATACTAATAATAATAATAATACAATATTTAACATTATCAATGTTAACTAATTTCAAATTTACTTCATGTATAATTTTGCATACATTCTCATCTATACTCAAACTATACAAAGCCACACCCCTATTACGAATTAGACACTGACACAATGATACAAACAAAACTATCCCACTCAGCTCAACTATTCTTCTGACAAAGATAATACAAGTGCATCAGCAACTATCCCACCCGGACCTACAACACACCCTGGAAACATATCCTTCTAAAATCCACCTCACCTGAATCCCATTTAGCACTGGCAGGACCAGGAACTACCACCAAACCTGACCATTAACACCTTAGGCTGGAATAGGTAATTAAAAAGGACCCCCCCAAAAAAAAAACAAAAAAACCCCAAAACAACTGCTAAGAAAAACTAACGAAGAAGAAAAATACCCCATAAAAAGAACATTTTAGTTTTATGTAAAAGCGGGGTCAAAAAAAAAAAAAAAAACCAAACAAACAAAACAATCGTCTGTCGATTGCAATAGGTGCATGAAACGTACCTGTTACAACAATTTTGTAAATCTCTCTCTCTCTCTCTATACATATATATATATGTGTGTGTGTGTGTGTGTATGAGTATATTCCTAACAAATTGGATATATGATCCAACAGAATGATTATGAATTGCGTTATATCATATTCAAACACCTAACCAAGAGACAGACCTGCAAATTGAGAACTATGCAACGTGCGTATGAAAGAATTATGCTGGGCCTCGCATGGAGAGACCACGAGAAAGCACTGTACATCCAGAAAAAGACAAGAGTCAGGGACATCATAGAATCCATTCAAAATCTAAAATAGCAGTGGGCTGGCCATATTGCACGAATGGCAGACAACCGATGGACATCACGACTCACTACATGGATCCCCTGAGATCACATGTGGAACTGAGGCTGGCAGAATATCAGATGGAGAGACGAGCTAGACAAAACCAGGAAGTACTGGCTCTGCGACGCCCATGATAGAGAAGTGTGGCAAATCCTGGGGAAGGTCTATGTCCAACGACGGACGTTAAAAGACAGATGATGATGATATTGAAACAATTTTGAATGATCTTCCGTTATCACACAGTTAAGGTATCATTTGGAATAGACAACGTAAATAGAATAAACGGCAGCCCCATTTTCTTATTCCACTTACGTAGTCAAGACCGAACGATACATTCACACAGTATGATAACAGAAGATAATTTCTAATAGTTTCAATATAATATAACCCAATTTGTAATCATATAAATAAAATGTGGCTGCTGCAGGAATCGAACCTGCGACCGATGGGATATGTGCACACACATACATATATATAAATTATCACTAATCAGCAGCTTAATCATTAATCTCTAACAAGTTTCAACGTTTAATAACCTTCCATCCTCCCCCTGTACCTCCCCTTATCCCCATCCAACCATTTATCTTCTCATCTTGCTCCGACGACCCGATTTTACAATATACTTATCTATCGATTCATCTTTTGCGGAACCATTTGATGTAGACATTCCGGCCAGCCAGACTGACCAAACCAAACCAAGCCCAGCTGACCAGTGGCCAGTCTGACTAAAAAGGAACTGACCGTACAGTCCGTCTACTGAGATTTGTCCAAGTTCGATAAGCTGCGTCATTGGAACAGGCAAAAACATCCACCCATTTCCACACTTCCTTCCCCCGATACGACAATAGCGAAAGTGATCCAAATCACATACGATCAAGTATCAAAAGATAATAATACTAACAAAGATAATCATGACTTGTCATTGCAGTCAATTGAACAACCACAACGTCAAAATTTTAAGAAAATCCCATCGAAAAATAAAATTGAGAACAAATTCCATTTATTACAGGTGTTTTTCACTGGAAAACGTCTAAAATAGTGAAAAGTAAACAAAAACATCTCGATTCTGGAGAATCTAGATTTCAATCCCACTGCAAAATATCCCCAATAAAGTAAGAGAATTCTGGAGAATCTAGCTGTTATAAATGTGCCCGCCAAAATCAAACTCAGAAAAGGCCCCAAAAGCTTTTTTCTCTTTTTTCACCAAAAATAAAAAAAATCATTTTTAGAGTACTAATGCTAATTTCGGAGTCTGCAGACTAAACAGGATGGCCAAGAACAGTGTAACACTCACACACACACATATTTTATATGTAAAAGGATATAACCCTTCACCATCTCTGAAGGCCACGGTTGTTCAATCATTGAAATAATTATCATCGTCACCATCATTGTCAAAGACCTTTCCTGGCTCATTTTATGCCCCTCAATTGTGCTAGCCTGCCATGTCTTTCCGGTAAACCTTTTTAACCTCTTCATCTTATTTCTTATCAACTCCTTCTGCGTTTGCTATCTCTTGGGCACCCATTGGCTAACATTTTGTACCATCTGTTATCCTCATCAATGTAGCCAGTCCATCTCCATTTTTGTCGCTGTATTACTTTTGATATATTTTACCTTGGCCTGTTCTTGGATTCATGTTGATATTTATCTAAGTTTCTGGAGTTATTCCTATCATTGCTCTTTGCCTTATTCTTGAAAGACTCAAAACTGTGCCAAAATGGAAGTTAAGTTATTTATCTAGTCATTGAATGTAATGACTCCCTGGCCATCTCAATTTTCACACAATCGAATTTCATCTTCAATATAGGATTAACTTATATCCTCTTAAAAATTAGATTTGAAACTTCTCAGAATTGTCCCTTTATTTCATTAGTTCTGCCATGATAACGATTTTTATCAAGCTCATTTTAAAAACTATTGACACTACTTCCGTTTGGAACATATTTTGGTATCTTATTTCAGTAATTTATTTCTCTTTCGGTAGAAAAAAAATCAAGAAATTGGCATTTTTTTCTAGCCTACAAATTAAATGGTTTGTTCAGTTTGAGAGGTTGAACATCTTTTGCCTTTGTTGATAAATCCAATAATACTTTTCGAAGTCTCCATCAACTCATCTCTTACTATACACTCTAACAATATGAACTACCTAGTTTTTTTAATCTTTCTTCATAATTAATTGGTAAAATTCCGTCAATGACACGAGTCAAAGCTCTTTGTACTGCTCTCACATCCAAGATAGCCCTCCAATTATCACAGCGTGCATAAACAAACTTGACAGAAATATTCGTTATAGTCAAGTAAAGTACCAAAAGTATAGAATTCGAAATGTTTCCCATCTGATTTTAACAAGCAATCTCATTAGAACATTAAACTTTCAGCTACTACAAAGGAATCTATATTAATTTTAGGGAATGTTATTATTTTCAGCTTTTTCGTTTGGCTTGATTTATTTTCCCAAGTCATGATACCCCAAGAAATTGGCGCCCCCTGGTTGTCCGTGTTACCGGTATCTACAGCTTGTATATTCTTATTCACCGACAGTCCTCCTAGTATGTCAAACATAGTTTCATTTATCAACTTAAGGAAATCCTACAGGTCTCTATTACAACGCCAGGACTATCAAATCAAAGTGACTACAGAGGGTCCAATATATCCGAAGGAACTTGAAAAATATAGAGAAAATAACAAAGGGGCAAATTCGAAATTATTTTTTATTTTTCTTGAATTATTACGGTTTTGACCACTGCTTTCATTTATATAAGCACTGACACATTCACTTAATCTCCATAACGAAAGTGAAATATAGCAAGAAGATCGAAATGAATGAATGTGTTGAAAGATTTATGTACATTTTGCTAAAGTGAGGCTATAACAAAGCTGTTTGGGAGACTTTATTTAATATATTTATCATTTCAAAATAGCGACTCTATTCTTATGTAATTCATCTTTCTGATTGTCCAACTGCTAGTTACATATTTATTTTTCACGGATGATATAAATAAAATAATCGACAATTCTATGAATATAAACTTTATTTATCTGATACGACCATAGCTATTTTTACGTAATCATTTCAACATAAATTTCCTGAACTTTTATTGATTTGTTTTGAGCTTTTCGAACAGACTTCCTGATCGATAAAACCACAATTTTCTTGCTCCAACTTATTCACCTTTTTTAATGATCAATTGGAACATGGAAGAATTTATTGATATTTATATAAACTTGCCACCACAGTCAATAATTGAACAACCGTAGCGTCAAAATTTGAAGTCATGTAAAGAAAATTCCATTGGAGAATAGATATGGTCAGCGTAAATTCTATTTAATTCATCACTGGAGCATCCCCCACTGAAAGACATTTAAAATAAGATAAAAACACATTTACCATTATCTAGATTTTGGAGAATCTAGAAGTTATTGATAAAGTCGTCAGGATAAGGCCCCACCAAAAGTGAAAAAAAAAAAAATTAGAAAGGATTTAGTGAGGTAGTGATACCAATTTTCGAGTCTGTAGACAAAACTGTATAGACAGGAGCTCGGGAACGCATACACAAGAAGTGCTGTTAAAAACAAATACAAACATTTATGAAAAAGGTTAGAACCATTTAATGGAAGTAGCAATTCAACAGTTATAACTGCACTAGTATAAGCATTACACACACAATTATATATATATATATATATATATATATATATATATATATATATATATATCAGTAGAACATGTCAAAACTGATCTCTTTACATATCAGATTATATATGTATACTTTCCGATAGAAGGAAAGATATTCTGAGGACTAAAATAAATTTTTTTTTGCAATATTTCACCGGGCGTTATAGGTAGTCAGTATCATAATATATACGTCTTTTTATATAAATGTGTATAAAAATGTTTTTGATTGTTACATTATTCATCAAAAAAATTTTATTCTATTTTTGTATTTGAATTGTTTTTTGCAGGTAATTATATCAGCACTTTCCGTACAGGTAACAGTAAAATCAATATCGCCCCGTTTTTCTCAATCATAATCAACACTATCCCAGATATTACTGAAGCAGATTAACTCAGCATTGTCTTTGAATAAGTGAAGCTTATTTTTGACTGAAATCCGAAGCCAGTGGATCTACAAGTAAATGAATCGCTTTTAGAATGTTATCCTGTGCCTGAACAAACTACGTCTGTAGTTGCAGTTATACATAAAAAATGTAGGGGACAGGGAAATGATGGCACTTGCAAAATGGCAGATATTCATAACGGTCTATAAAGTTTCTGTACCAAGGAAAAATAGGAACGTAGCAAATGATACCGTGAAAGAAATTCCCAAGCTCATTGACTTTCTTGACACGATTTACTGCTTGTACAAGTTTTTCGAATCGGGTATCAAGGGGTAGAAATTGCTATGCGAGAAAACGAGGAAAAAAAAAAGAAGACATTCCATCACGGACTCTCAAACGATTATGTCTGACCCAATAGTCTCCAATGAACGTAGTTTTGACAAATCTTAGGTTTACATACATCGAAGTCATAAAAAGCCCTCACAGAAATAATCTAGAAAATAAAAAAGATAGCGCAATGTAGACGAGAAGGTTGAAGCAGAAAGCTTTAGAGGAAAACTTGCGAAATTCAGTTCCATTCAGTTTTCCAAGTAGTTCTCGTTCAGAACTCTTTTAATTAAATATCTATATAACAATTCCATCGACATTCAAGATGTTGAAACCCACATGCAAAACAGAGATAGGCTTCTCAAAAGATTCTCGTAGCCGTTTTGAAATATCAAAACTCCTGCCATATAACGGGCTCCGTCATGGAGAGTAGAGACTAACTTCCAAGAGAAGATAATTCATCTAGCTAAAAAACACGAACTTCTTCAAGACGAGAGAATTGAAAAAAATAAAAATGGAGGTTTTCTATATAGTACTTGATACTTTATCTTCTCAGTTACATGGACGTTTTGAATCTTTCCGATGCTTTGCTCAAAATTTCAGTCTTAAACCAGAAAGTTTTGGACAGTGTTGACAATGATGAACTTCATGAATAATCAGAGTTTTCCAGTGATGAATACAACGATGATCTGAAAGACGCATTCTCATAAGAAATGATCAATTTTTGAACGGTAACAGGAAAAATGATACAAAAGTAAAAAGTATCAGACAGCTAGTCAAATCAATGATTTGTAATAATTTGAACAGCTTATATTTCGTTTGCGATTTTATCCGTTACGACTGTAGCAACGGAAAGATCATTTTAAGAGCTAAAATTGAGCTTTTAGGATAGCTTTCAATGTGAGAAGAGCGGCTCTTAGAAATTCATTTTCTAAGCATCGAAAAATTGTTACGAGAGAAAAGGTTCTAAGTGAAAGATTGAAAATTGAAGGAACTTTATTCCGAAACAAATTAAAAGATTAGACATGACAGACCTCATTTATCTCGTTTTTTTAAATCTGATTTATAATTTGTTTCGAATTTGATTCGAAGAAAAGGTTTGACTGTAACAGCATTTTATTTTCGAAAAATGAAATTCAAAATCAGAATACTTCTAAGCCAGAAAATAATGGTTTTACTTTGTGAGGGTGCAAATTTGATGATTTGCAAGGGGTGCAGTCGAAACAAGCGTCGCCAGTGATAAAACCTTACACCAGTATTTCCGGAGCTTTTTCAGAAGACCCCCCTTTTAAAACATGTATTTTACTATAAAGTCGTACAAAAATGATAGATTGAAAATTGAATCTATAATTTGCTTTCCCATTATTTATTTTATAACCCCAAAATATGATTGTACGAAAGTATATTCAGGTAAGGAGGTCAGGTAAATTTTAGTTGTGTGAATAGTGTTACTGCTTGGTATTTTAAAAGGATAGAGGGTATTTTGCTGCGCACGAAGTACGTTATTTAACCGAAATCAACGCATTAAATCAAAAGATGAAAGTTTGAAGTTGCGATTTATGCTAAAAGCTTAGACATTGATGAAATGGAATCCAGTCTTTCCACGTGGTTCAAAAATGAAAAATGATGCAAAAAGAAAATCATTTTGTATTAAAAAAGGAAAAAAGTTTCCTCATATCTGCAGAGCTATATATCACCAAGAGGATATCTTTCGGCGTGGGTGTTCTTCAGTACATGTAGCGCCCGTGCACGCAGATGACATCGTCAGCGCGTTACATAAGTTTCAGTTGGATGTTTAAAAATATTTATTCATGATTGCACTAGTAATTGATAGTGATTGAAATATGAATATAAAATTGTAATGAGAAGTAGTACGGGCTGCTCTTGGGGATACCACTATCACACTATCTTGATAATGCCTGGTGATGTTTGAAATATCCCGAAACACCAGTTTTGGAACCGTATTTGAAAAAAAAAACAAACAAACAAAAACACTACAAACTCTGACAACATTAATAATAGGTTTGTACGCAAACTAAAGAAGTTAACCAAAAAATTCAAGGGACAGAGGTTGTCTATTAATTTCAACAATGTAAGTTGAATACACATGCAGTCATACACATATATTTTTTATGAAGAGATAAATAAATACCTCCACAGAAATAATTATAAACGAGCTATATCATTTTGGAACTATTTGAAATGACTTCCCGTTAATCATCAATGAATGTCAACCAAATGATACATTCATAGAGTATTAATGGGAGGTCAAATAGTTTCAGTACAGCACAATGCATTTATAATTATATATATGTGTGTGTGTATGTGTACGTATATATATGTGTGTATGTGTATACATACATACATATATATATATATATAGACAGATACATATGCAAGTATATATGTACACACAGAGATATATATGTATATAGACAGATAGATACATACGCAAGTATATATATATACACACACACACATATATATACATATATAGAGATGTAGAAAGAGAGAAAAACGTGAACACATATATATATATATATATATATATATATATATATAGCGAGAAAGAAGAAAAAACACGTGCAGTATATATATATATATATATATATATATATATATATATAAATATAGCGAGAGAGATAAAAAAACACATGCAGTATATATATATATATATATATATGTGTGTGTGTGTGTGTGTGTGTATGTGCGTGTGTATGAGTAAATTGTCAATTTTTCGAAGACTGTAAATCAAATAACCATACATTAATCATATACACATACATATTGCAAGCGTATGCGTTCATACAGCCAGTTGTGTATGTATGTGTCTCAGTAATTTTATCTTTACTGCATGGCAGTTAGTATCGTCACCAACTTTTGCCAAAGCATTCCCATAGATGTTGAGAGACACTCGACGAACAAAAGCCGACGTATCACTATCGGGACGAGAATCTTACTTACTTACCGACTTGAGAACTTCAAAGGGAAGCCGATATATCCCGATGCGCCGGCAATTTGGTGGCTTTGTCGTGTCGTCTCTCCTTATCTTTCGAAACATCTCCATACAACAAAAAGAGATAACTTAGCTTTGCCGGAACTTACGTAAAGTTGAAAAGAAATCGGCTGAAAAAGAACGATCGGTTCCTCTTATCACCCTGTTGCTTGGCAGTAACCGTCAACCAAAAACTGTCAATATAGGTTTCTTCAGTTTTTAAGTTGGTCTGGATGGCTTGCTATGTATCTATCACGCCGCATACAGATTGCACCAATGGTGCTCGACGGCCAAAAGCTTAGAGGTTTATTCCTTCCGTCCACAAAAAATAAGTTTTCTCTTATTTTTGACTCCTGCTCCCGAAATTATTTTTTAGTGGTGGCTGCAATTAGTAATATAAGTTTATGCTAAACTGATCCCTTGGTTTATGCCTGGAAGCATTCTGTCTTATTTTTTCTTGAAAGTTCAGACGTTGTTTTTTCTTAATGATCACCACCAAATAAAATGCCAAAAAAGTAACATATTCATTGATAATCCCATTTTGCATTTTTTAAAAAATTGATCACCCCCAACATTACATGCTGCTTAAGGATATTGGTCACACGACAGTTTCTATCGAATGAGTAACCAGACCTGTTAGTCGTCTTTCTCTCAAGTTCGGCTCACAAAAGGGAAGAGACAAGGATACACCATCGTTAGGGAGGAATGGAATCATCTCCACCATTTCATTCTCGCCCTGTTATTTTCAACTTGCTCTGGGGAAGGGTTCTTAGCCCCAATTTGGGCCTTCCACAGGAATTAGCTTTGTCGCCAAAAAGTGATCGCGTATTTGAACTATGTATTTATTGAATCAACCATATTTCAAAATCCCCCTTCTGAACTCTTGAATTACATTTGATTAAAATATATCTGGAAATTTCACAAAAGATAGGTGAGTTATAATAAGATAAATGGATGGAAATCTGATTATTATCGTTGCGAGTGCAAACGCAGACCTCAGGATCGTACCATGAAAATTAGACCATTAGAACTCTTATAAAAAAATTTTATTTTCATTTTTGGAAAAGACAGTATATTTTAATAGGTACAGTATATCAATAACATTTAGATTCTCCAGAAGTTTTTCGACGCTACGATGGCTGTTTATTTATTATTCCGAAAATCTAAAAAAACTTTCGACTTTGACACTTCCCTCTGGGTCCATTAATTATGCGTGCCAAATTCAGTCGGGCTGTGCCCATTCATAGGTAGTTTCTGTAGCATTACAGACAGACAAATACACAGAATTATATATATATATATATATATATATATATATATATATATATATATATATAAATAATATATATATATATATATATATATATATATATTATATATATATGTATAATAAACCAACGTGTCTGGTCATTTATTCTATATCTACTTCCAAGTATCTACTTATATTGGGGAGACGGAAAAGAAAACAGTTGAAGGAGTCCTTCAAATTTAATTACCAAACTTGCCTCTCCAGAAACATCGTCTCCGCTGTCTGCAATAAATACACCATGAATAAGCCACGACTGGCGATTTTTTTTTCTTATCTATAAATTGTTCAAATAGAGTTTTAGTAACATATAAAAGAAAAGTAGGAGAACGCCAGTCATATGCATTCTCACTGCACTATATACATCATCATCAACCTTTTAGCGTCTGTTCAGAACTTCTTCAAGATTCGCCAGACTTCTCTATCATGGGCGTCGTGGAGTCAATACTTTCTGAACTAGTATATACTCTCCACAATGTGCGTTGAGATGATCAGTGGTTGTCTGACGTTCTTGCAACATGACCAGCCCATTGACATTTGATTTTTGGAATGACCTCGGACTCTCATTTTCCCCTAATATATGTAGTGCTTTCTAGTTGTTTACGTTCCATGTCTCAGATTTGTTGGTGACTATTTGGAGGATGCTTTGGTTGTATACCCTTCTTTTCAGGATCGATGATATTTTCTTGATCTTGGAGGTTGAATTTGCCCCACCCATACGAAGTACCAGCTCACCCAAACTCTCAGGTTGATCTTCCGAAACGTAGACTAGAAAAATGAAGGAATTAGAATAGACGGCTTATAACTAGGTACCCTCAGATTTGCTGAGGAGATCGTCCTTTTTGCTGAGAACCTTCATGATCTCCAAAGGATACTAGACGAACTGAATGAAAAAGCAAAAAAAAAAAAAAAGCCTTCGCAGGTACATCAAACACGTGGAAGACATAGACAACACTCAGACTAGAAAACGAAGAAGAAAGTAGACCACTACATTCATCTGGGAAAACGAATTCTCATAAGAAAAAAATCAAGCACTACACATAGGGGCGGATAAAAGCCAACAGATATCCCAAACATAGTCCAGAAATAGTGACCCAGCTCGGCCTAATTATTGCTTAACTGAAAAAAATCTTCAGAAATGAAATATTTCTAAAGAAACATAGATATCAATTTATTTAATACGCATCATAAACACGTTAAACAAAATATATTTTCTCGCAAAAATATACTTCACTAAATCGAACTTTCACCAACGAAACTTGTGCATACATAATGACCAGTGTTCTGCAGCAGTATGTGTGAACGATTGTAACATTTGAATGATCCAATTAACTCCATGAATACAAGAACATGTAGGATTCTAAATTTAGACTTTCATGCAAAACAAATCAAATAATTCTTAAAGGATTAACGCAAGCAATTGAAAAAAAAAACAACAACTTTTGATGACCACCTCTCCATTAATTCCGTAAGCACATGCTTTTTTTTGCTCAATGGTTAATCCAGAGCTGACTACACAACTGGTTGTGGCCAAAAAATTCAGAAATCTTTTTTACAACTGTTATTATCTCATCATGTATAACCCACTACTATTAATGATCAGCACTCTCGATTGAGCTTCAATTTCGAGTGAAAAAACTTTAACCCGTGTATACAAATATCTACAATTGCTCATGTTCCAGTAGATAGTACGATTCATGATTTTTTTATCTCAAACTTTTCGGGAAAAATACGGATTCTACATGGTGGAATACAGTGATTTAGAGTTCTACACTAATTTGACTTCCACAATTAGCTGACGTGTTGGTGTATGCAGCTTCTTTGAATTTCCTTTCTCTCCTTCTATAACGGTGTCTCCTGTCTATTATTTCAGTTTGAAATTTAACTCGATTCTTCTTTCGCTGCTTAACAGGGACAAGGTATGGAAGTCATAAATAGAAAAATGAGTTGAAAACATCTGTAGCCTGCGTCACAGGCATTGTTGATAATAAAATCAAATTTCTTGAAACTACCGAACGAGAAGTAACCCCCTTCATCTACAGATAGTAAACATAAGGGAGGCTGTAGAATGGATCAGTCGAAACGTAGTACGAGTAAGAAAAGGAGGATGAGTTGGATAGTGCGAAAAAGTCTTTGAATATTAATGTGTATTCTCAAAATGATGGGCAATATCTCGAAGATATATGCGTCAAATTTACACGAAGACCAAACTTTTGCGGAGACTGGCGCAGCCTGGTCTTTGGGGAGAGAAATTATGACCAAAGATTAGCGAGATACTGACCGAGATAAATAGGACCTTTACAATTCGGGTTGCCAACTGCTATCATCATTTTAAATCAATTCCTCAGAAATTTTCTCTTGATCTATCTCCTATAAATTTGATTCTTTACTGGACATTCGTGACATAAAATGGTATCGGTGACATTTTTCTGATATTCACGAAAACTTCATACAGTGTCTCACTGGAAAACATAGGTAGTTACATCAATGACTCCCATCATTAAAAATCATTTATTTTACATAACAAATATTAATTTTAAACGTAATATCCTTCTTTGTCAAAGTACTATTATTAAATCAAAAATGTAAACATTCGCCAGACTAGACGATCCAGATTTCCCGACGGTACAAACAGATGGTTTTATTTTTACTGATAATGGTTGAGTAAATTTACAGTATAGCCTATGAATAATATACCCCAACCACATCTTAATTTTCTTCTAAAAATAATTTTATTATTTCTAATAAATTATTACACAATTCAAACAGATTTCATCAGTCATTATTTATGTCTAAAATATTGTTTTTCAATCAACTGTTTTTGTAGCGATGTACTCAATTTTCCGAAGCAACATTTATATATTTTTGGCAACAGAACTTCAATGCCGTACAGTTTGGTCATGTATAATACCTTAAAATATCTGTTCCGATTGTGCAAAGTTCCACTAGTGATAATGACATCCAGCTATACTTTGGTTTTGAAGAAAACTTATTTCCTATGAGTGGTAGGTGTGCAACCATTTATGAGCGACACTGTATACGGCATCTTTGAGCTGAAAAAATTTGCCTAAGACAACAAATCCCCATGAAATCCTCAAAAGATGAAATCAAGCTAAGAGTTACCCTAGGATGGCAAGCTTGATCCTCAAAACAGAAAAATTCCATTAGTTCTAAAAAGGAAGTTTCAGGACCAAAGCATTCTCCCATTAGTCACCTATGCAGCTGACCCAATCAAACCAAGAGGCTGGCCCTTAAAATGAGAACCATGTGACGTGCACATGAGATAATCTTGCTCAATAGTACGTGAAAAGATTCCAAGACAGCACAATAAACTAGGGAGAAAAACAGGAGTTTGACATATAGAATCCATTAGAAAACTAAAATGGCAATGGTCTGGTCATGTTGCGAGAATGTCAGGCAATCGCTGGATATCAACGACTCACAACGTGGATCCCCAGAGATCATATGTAAGTTCACAGAGTATTGGCTCAGCGATTCCCATGATAGAGGGATCTGGAAAATCTTAGGGAAGGTTTATGTGCAATAACAGACTCTTAGATAACGAACTGAATTCTAAAAATGTGTTTTTGAAATTAGTTCTGACTGTCCTCATCGACTGATGATGATTACCGTAGTTTTCGTATGTTACATATTAGAAAAATTAGTAAATTTATAAGACTTGTTAGTTTACCTAAGTCGGTAAGAGAATTGCCTACTGATTACTTGGTTGTGATTTGAAATCACGGTAGGGAAATGATAATCTTATCTATCGGTTCGCTTAAACGTGACGAGACGAGATAGACAAACTAGATTAGATGTGATTACGGGGGAAACAAAGTCAACTCTAACTTGAACTGGAGTTTGACAAATTAATTGCAATTCCACTGGATATTTGATTTTGTCCAGATAGTACAATCAAGGGTGAATTAAGCGAGTGCAGGGTCTGTATTATAGGTTATAAAAGAATACCAAATACACATACATTGTAAAGTATTTGTTGCAATATTTATGTAAAAATATGGAATCAAATTTTTCAATTGCTTTACAGACGTATCTCTAATTTCAGTAATCGTATTACTGTTTTCATTTCAATCCTCGTGCTGCAGCTATGACTTCAGTTCCAAATACCTTTGTATTTATTTGTCGTATATGTATCACATACATACCAATATTCTATTAATTACGGTTTAAATCAAAACTTCAATTAAAGTTGATAATTAGCTCGAATTGCTAAACTGAAACACCCAGTCGTTCATAAAAGTTGAAAGCCATATATTACTATAGAAATAACAGCAGGCCCACTGAATCGAAATTGACTGTTATGACTAGAAGCTGATTTAGGAGGCCAGCCTCCTTCAACGCCAATAGCAATTTCCACGTTCTACCTTATTACGAGAGAAACTCTCAATGTTAAATTTATTTTGAAGAACTTTGTGTGTCTACACTACCTTTCAAAGTTTCAATACACTTCCTTTCAACCAATCGCTCTCTGTAGTTTCACAAGAGTGTAAAATCTACACAGGACACAGGAAGTGAACGAGATCTCGTTAGGTTTAAAAAGAAGGGTTTACGCCAAATGAAACCTCCTGATAGTCATCTACGGAGCTGAAACATGGAATTCAACTAAAAAGTGGGCTTTCACACTAAAAACCATACAACGTTCACAGTAGACAAATATGCTTAACATCACATGGAAAGATCACAAAGCAGCACATTATAATAAAATGGAAACAGGTTTCAAAGATATATAAAAAAAATATTACAACGTTAAAATGCTTATGGGTCTGCCATGTTTCAAGAATGTCAGATAAGTACTTGATATTGCGACTAAAAACGTGGATCCCCGAGATCATATGCGGAATTGTGTCCGTCAAAAGATAACGATGATGATGATGAAACTTGACCAAACAACACATTGAATTGACTCCAGTGTTCTATTTTCATTGTTCCATCATGATCGGTTCAGTTTTTGATCGGACGATACGACCTTATTAGAAAAAGGGGTCTGGCGCGTGACACCATTGCGCAGTACATCAATTACAACCGGCTTTGAACATTGGATGAATACGTGAGAATGAATGATAGGATGGACATTAGAAAAGATGAATTATGAGAGTACACTTGATCTGTGAGGAGGTTAAGTAGCCACCGTACATGCATACACACATGTGCACGCGCACATCAAATCACCGTAGCCTCACAAATGGTCCACCCGACCGACCAACCAACTTGGCTACAAATTCTTCTCTGTTTGATCTCTGGGCACTCCTGGTAACATTTTCTGGTAACCATGGAAATTTGAATACATCATTCGGCACTATCTATAATTTTTTATTTTTAAAGATTTTCCTCTTTTGTCTTTATGGTAATTTTGGACCAACAATGGTAAAATTTTCGGCTAGTATTCTCAAGATAATCTTAGATAAAAAGATCTTTTAGATAATTATTTCTGGTACACGTGCAGGCTACGGTGTTTCATTTATGCAAGGTATGGATATTATTCCTATTAACTTTAGATCAAATTTCATGTCCCTATATCTGTTATTACCCAGAATACTTGTTAATCAAGGAAAAAAAACAAACAAATCACGGATATATAAGAATTTCGATGATGAATTTAATAAAGACATACCAAATTCGTTTCAATGGAAAAGTCTATAGTTCCAAATAGTGGGTAAGAGATGTTTTAAAGAGCAAAAATGCTACCTTTCAAGAAGGGAAAGTCCAGTGTAACAGACATAGAAACAGATAAGAATCCCTTGTTCATTTTATGAATAGATATTTTGTATTAAACATCTGGAAGCGGCTGACAAGAAGTTTCTTTGTTTATGTGCGTGACTTATATTGAATATATCGTCGACGTGAGGTCCTGTAACTACCCACGCCACTTTGGTGGAGAGTAGACTTTCTGTCACTGAATTTCAGTGAGGGAAAACAGAATACTTATTTGCAACTATGATTTCATTCGTTGACTCTGCAATTAATAGACTAGAAGATCATGTATAGGAAAGGGATGGTAAATATTAATCGAAGCAGCCCGAGACAGCAATGGAACTAACAGGAAGGCCAGAAAAATTAAAGAATGCAAAAACATGGATACAAAGAAGGACAAAGACACTTCAGAAGACAGAAGACTTGCATATACATAGAACAGCATGGACATGGCTACGCAGAGGACACCCAGAGAAAGAAACTGCATAGCTCCCAACAAGAACTATACAAAAGTCAAGATAGACAATAAACAGGAAAACAGTAATTGTAGATTATGTGGATATAAAAATGAGACAACATAGAAAGCGAGTGTAGCAAACATGACTTGGTGGGGAGGATGACCCACTCGGAACTGTGCAAGCAATTTATGTTCGACCATGCAAAGTAAGGGTAAGTGCATAGATCAGAATCTCAGTGAATGAAACGCACAAATTTCTCTGGCATTTCGAGATTCGAACAGGTCACCCAATTCAAACCAGAAGACCAAATCTAGTGTAGGTGGAAAAAAAGTGTTAGATAGTGGACTTTGCTGTCCCCGCTGGACCCAGGATAAAGCAAAAATTAACTGAAAGGCTAAATAAGTATCTGGACCTCACCCGGGAGCTGAAGAAGTTGTGAAGTTCATGGTTGTGCCAATACTTGCCAGAGCTCTAGCAACAAACGATCAGCAAGATCCTAACAGAAAAGACTTGAGGAACTGGTAATCCACAGAAGAACCGAAACCATTCCGATGACAGCATAATCGGAGTCGGCCAGTATACTAGAAGTCTAGAAATAATTCTGGGAACCTAGTATCACATTCTAGTGGAAGCTACCAGTCACTGCTGGTGTGAAATTATCATTATTATTGTTTAATAATAATAACAATAATGATAATAGGGCTTGAGGGGTCTTGCTGTCACTTACTCTCCATCATCGGTCATTTAGTGTGTACATAATGATAATAATAATATATTATTAATGATTTTGTACTTTTTAATGCCAAGGGACACAACTCCTCTATGATGATGCTAAAGTAGAATGTTATTCTCTGGTAATCAAGTAAAAATGCTGAATTTCAAATCTATTATAAAAACTAATAAAAATGATGATAAAAATCCGTTTGTGGTCATCAGAACGCTATTCTCGAATATCACTGCAATGTAAATCTCTATTATCCACTTATATAAAATGCAATGTGTACTTTCATAAATTCCATATAGGCCGTCATTTTTTTACGACACGAGTAAAACTAATATTAACATTAATGATAATAATGAGTAGTTAAACAGAATTAGGGGAACAAGGAGAGAGAGGGAGAGGACTATAGAAAGATATGATGATGATGCTTGTGATGACAGTGTTATCAAATCAATATTGAATATCCTAAAGACATATAAGTGTATTCTTGGCAATTAAATAGCGAGCAACCTGAAACCAGAAGCGTTTTCAAGGAAATGGCTATTTCATTATCATAATCAAATTTGTGTTTCATCTTTTTATTTTCATATCTTAATTTCTCGCCAATCAAATTTGATATTTTTCTTGAAAAAAATATTTTTCAAATATTATCGTTCCGACCATTATCGTTTTCTTTTTCTCTCGATACTGATAGTAGTAGTAGTAGTAGTAGTAGTTTTAGTGGTTTTCTATTACCTTAAATGTCCAGGTGCACAAATGGGGCGTATCGTTCATTTATTTTGGCTTTTCATACACGTGTCCCGGATTGGCGCCCTGGTGATTTCTGGCAGCATCAAACACCTGATTGTGACAATGAACTTTGCTTCCAAACACTTTTGTACCTATGTGTAACATATGTATCAAATAGATCCCAAACACCTATCAATTACTATATTAAAGTAATGATTCCAATAAATAAAGGGATCTTAGCCAATTATCATCATTAAACACCCAGTCGTTCATAAAAATTGAGGAAAGTATAGTATCGTAATATTAGACTAAGTGCAAATCCATTGAATCGGAATCGATGGCTTGGGAGCGTTTAGAGCCTGGCCCCTTGCAATTGCAGGACCTGTATCATATGCTTCTTTCGTTACATAGTTAATCCAGCCCTACAGGAAAGGATACACTAAGAAAGGAACTGAAATAAGAATCTACAAAGGATATACTTTATAAGATAGAGTAAGCGGAGGGAAATATGTAATGAATAAAGAAGACAGCAACTTAACGTCGCAAACAAGTACACCAGAAATATATAACAGAAATGCTTCTGGGCATCTTTGTTGCCGGAATTAATGTGAAAGCGAATTCAAAGCACTTCCAAGGCGTCTATTGTTCTCTCGAAATTACTGAACCTTTGATGGTTATGACAGAAGGATGTGCTTTACAAATCATTTTCTGCCATATATATCAGTGCCAAACGATACTCCAATAAGAGAAGAGTTCGTATGAAAAGGAGGGGGACAATCAATATACCAACGCATTAAAATGTGTACAAAAAACCTTCAGAACCGAAAGGAGTTTTCAAAGTTTCTGACGAAAATTTCGTGCTTAAGCACGAGGCTGTTAAAAAGCGAAAGATTATTGTAGGCAACCTTTGACCTCTTTTAAATTTTAGCCCACTCTCCTCTTCCCAAAGGAACCATATTTAAACAGACACTGTATGTTAAACACCTAAGAGTTCAGTCAATAGGTTGACATCAAAGAGATTCTGAAATGAATGCATAGAAAAGATTCTACCCATTGCTTTGCATCAGAAATAAGCTATTCAGTCTGCATATTCAACACGTAATTATAATCAACTTATATATTCTTTGTCTGGAAACGATTGTATTCAAGAAAGTCTTTTCCCAATTCACAGAGGAATCATTGTTGATGTATTGGCCAATAATAGTAATATTGATAATTTCACTCCCTCCACTGGTTATATCTAAGAAATTTGTACGGTTTGTCGATTAAATTACTCTATTGTTCTCAAAGTTTGAATCGTACGTCAGTTTTTTTTTTTGTCCAAAGGCCGTAATGAGGAACAGACAGAATTATTGCTGGTCTTTTGCATTTGGCCTACAAACTTTGGCTTCTGGAATCTTCCTAGTTTCTCTCTCACATAGAACCGTGTTTCTTCAATTAATTCAGTTTCATTAACCCTTTAATCTTAACCTGCAAAATTTAATTCGCCCGTCTACTTCATGAATAATTACCTTGGCGTAGTGCATTTGCATATACCAATGACTTGGAGAGCTGTAATGATGATAATTCAATTCCTAATAGGTCCAGCCAAGTCAGACAGGTCAAAGGCAAAGAATTCGACAAAATCCCATTCAATCCCCTGACTTTTGTGGAAGAAAAAAATGTAAAAATAAAACAATCAGTAAACATACGAACTCCGTAGTTCACAGTTGGTTTCGGTATTTAATAAACCGTCAACGATTTACAGGCCGCTCAACCAACCTGAGACTAAATTTCATTATATTTTTCATCATATTTGTCCAGGAGTTATTTTATTCCAGCAAATCCATCGCCAGTTTTTAAGTTGGTTTAGTCAGCCGGCTATATGTCAAATTTTGAGAACCATTGTTCCGGAAAAACGAAAAAATAGCACACAAATTATACCAATGAGACTAAAAAACAGGAAACTTATGTCTAGGAAAAGTTTTTTTTCTTAATTCCGCCTCTAAATACGTTTTTTAGTGGGGAGTTCAATTTACAATGTAGGTTTATGTTAAATTGATCTCGCCCTTTGTACCCACCTGTTTTTCCTGAAAATCAATCCCTTTTTTAGTGATCACTGCGAAAGATGTAACTAATTCTTTGATCACTCCAAAACGATACGCTGCCAAAAAATGAAATATGGTCAGAATACATTCTTTTTATGACATCATTGGCATTTACCACTTGGAAACATCTTGAATAGCGTGAAACATCTTGATTGTGGCGGAACTGTATGTTAATAATGAAAGCGCCAGAATAAGGCCCTAAAAAGGTCAGAAAAGCTTTTTTTGTAGAAATTTTAAAAAAATATTTTAGAAGAGGTCTGGTGGAGTACTGATACGAATTTTCAAATAGAGCAGTAGGGTCAAGGGCACTGGAATGCCCATGGAAAAAAAAACATTCACCAGCCTAAGAAACACTGACATACATAGAATGAGGGTAGCGTGGTCAGTTCACGAAGACGTTAATATTCTCTATTAAGTGTGAATTTCTATGTTGTATATTTTGATTTAGTGGTTCTCAATACTTGACCGAGTGACACTGTCACCAAAACATCAAAAAAGGTTTCCTTCGTTTTTAAGTTGGCTTGCTATATATGACGCATACTGGCCTTATGAATGAAGCTAGGGGACTGAAAATTTCAATTACTTTTCAGTGTAGAACTTTTCTTTTGATTGAACCTATTTTTTCGCCAGGGGTTAAGTACGTGTAGGTTTATGCTAAATTCGTCACTAGTTTGTGTACGCTCGTTTTTTGCAAATTCAAGGTTTTTAGTGATTCAGCGAGTGAAATAATTATTTTATTGATCACCTCTCATCCTAATTTCTTTGATTGGTCATTCCAAACGCAGCATGCTGCCAAAAGACGAGACGGTTTCTATTGAGTGACTAGCCAGACCTGTTGTTAGAGCGCATAGAACAGTCTGGAAGGGCCTTAAAATGATGTTGAAAGGATCGAAAACCCGAGGATGACTCAGAACCATTGAGAAGACAGTATTACTAAAACCAGCTAGAATACCAGAAAGGAAAGTACTCCAGTGGTGAGTAGACTTGCTATCACTTGATCCAGTGAAAACCACCAGTTATTACTGGTGGGGAGACTCAATGAGTACAAATAGTAAAAATAAGAAGTATACGGGTTGGGGGAGATAAGAAAAGGAGAGGATGTGAAGGAGAATAGGATGATGATGATAATGATGATGCTGATGGTAGTGATGACAGTGTTATCAAATCAATATTGAATATCCTAAAGACATATAAGTGTATTCTTGGCAATTAAATAGCGAGCAACCTGAAACCAGAAGCGTTTTCAAGGAAATGGCTATTTCATTATCATAATTAAATTTGTGTTTCATCTTTTTATTTTCATATCTTAATTTCTCGCCAATCAAATTTGATATTTTTCTTGAAAAAATATTATTGCTCCGACCATCACTTCTCAGAAATGGTATTGGTAGTAGTGGGAGGTGCGGCTGGCCTAACTGTTAGCAGCTTGGAGGAAGGAATAGGCAAGATCGAATTGAAATACTACTAAAACAGTTAACGTGCACTTTGATCTAGTACCCTTGGAAGAGAAATGATTCATATTTTCTCCCCTCGGCTTTGGGTAAATAGCAGGAAAATCTCCGTTCTCTCGCCAAGGCTGGCAACCAGTCCAGATGACTGAAAACACTGACTCCAAAACAGAGAGTGGATTACCCCCGCCCTGGCTTAATACCAACTTTAACTTTATTCCTAGACCCAAGCTGAAGCCAAAAAGCGTCGCTTCATTTTCCTTTGAACTACATCTGCGAGGGAAGGAGATCTGTCGACTGGGCATCCAAAATTCTCCAGTTTAGCAACCATCTTGGGTCGTGAAATAATATATCCCTTTACAAAATGTTTGGTTGTGGAGGATTAGTCTCTCACGTGGCACCTTCCTATTGCACTTGTGAAGTAGGCTCTGTGGGCACGTTCTGACGCTTGTAACAATATGTTGAAGGAATTTAGCAATTTTTGCATCTATCCCACGTACAAAATTGTGTGGGTTCTTGCTTTCAAAGACTGTACCACATCTCATATGTGTGGAAAGGTGGATAGATACAATCTTTTCTCATGAATAACTCCTGATCAAAGCCGTAGAATTGGTCGACTGAAACGTCGTGGCAACAACATCAAGTACTTCACTCGTCTAAAACAAGCTTGAAAAGTATTATGTCTCGAATAAAAGTACTTATAAGCTCAAGTAATTTTGTAATAAGCAAATACAGTGCTAGACCATTCACCCGGCTTCTAGAGATACAGAATTACCAGAAAACCAACTATTGGTTACTTTAAAATCTAGCAGGCTTTGTATTAGTTTGCCTCATAGCTGCTCATTATTCAATTTTTGTGGCATGGTTGAATTGTCTTCTGTTGGTGATAATAGGATTAAAATTGATTAAACGGACTCTGTTTTTGAAGTTGATTGATTTGCATATTTTGGAAACAATTTCTTTCTTTACTTTTCTTTGTTTACTTTGCATCATATATTCATTTTTCTAAGAATTTCAGGGGGATAAGCATCAAACAGGCCATTCTCCATGGGTGTATTAATTTGTATCCGTTTAATACGATTTCGTTTCTTGATTTACATTGTTCCGAGCGAAAGCTCGAGTTTACGGTCGACTTTGCAGGATCGAAAGACTGTCACGACTAAAACTGAAAATTACACAATTTTTGAGACGTCATAAAAAAACACCTAGAATAATGCGAAGAACTTTGGAAAACTGTACAGGAATCTTCATAAATAGCCAATTTTGCTTCGCTTGGACCTGTCAGTTACAATTTATTTTATATTTCAAGTATATATTAATCTTTGATCCAGAAATCCCCTTCGTATCCACACATGGTAAATGGTCTAATCCTGTATAAAGGTCGTTGGCAGTCATTGTACCTGTTGTTCATAGCTGTTTATGCTGAGAAAACCGATTACAACATGACTTTCAAGAACAGTAATTATCGAAGTTTTTGGTTATTACCGTGCATCCAACAACATATCATCATCAGTCCCTTAACATCCGTCGTTGAACATTGACCCTACCCAGGATTCTCTATCATGGGCGTCGCTGGGCCAGTATTTTCTAAATTTGTCCAGTTCATCTCTCCATCTTGTATTTTGTCGGCATCGGTTTTCGCATGTGATCTCTGGGGAACCATGTTGTGAGTCGTGATGACCATCGGTTGTCTTCCATTCTTACAACATGACCTGCCCATTGCCATTTAATTTTTCTAATAGATTCTATGATGTCTTTGACTCCTATTTTCTTCCTTATACTGTGTTGTCTTGTGATCTCTCCATGTAAGGTTGAGCATGATTCTCCCATATGTGCGATGCATGCTTTTCAGTTTGCGGGTTTTCAAACAAGTTGACCTCATTTGTCCGTAGTGTATCTCATAGAACCAGAATGTTCAGGTATTGAGTAAGGATTGCTTTGTGTCATATCTGTGAATCGTTTGCTCGTTGTGAATTTAAGAAGCTGTACGAACATTGCCTAAAAATGGAGATTCCATAATTTTTGACATTGGTAGTTCATGTTCGAATAACCCCGTGATAAACGGATTTAAAGGTTGTTATCAGCCGTTTTGTAAAATCTAGAAAAATTTTGAGCATCTCCACTCCGAAACTTGCCGGACTAATGATCCGATACTGTACGAAGAGCGTTCGCAATTATTGTACCTTTTGTTCATAGCGGTTCATCCAGGTTAAAATCGACTAAAACATGTTTGCAGACAAACAATAATTATATGAGGGTAGTTGTTGCATGACGTATAGTAGTGTCTAAATAACCATCTCGAGTTGGTCACGTATATCGAGAGATCAATGAGCGAAGAAGGGACGACAAGCCGAAGATAAAACCAAAATCCAAGATGGATGATCTGATTAATGATCAAACAATATGCATGAATTGGATTGGATTAAAAGATTAGGACGAATAATGGAAGATTCGGACTGGATTAGATTAGGATCTTTCATTATTCATGAGATTTGTTCCTTGGTACCGACAATCGTGGTCATGCGATAGGAAATATACGTGACAAAGGATTAAAACAAAACTCAGATGATTTAGTCTAACGTATAATCATCATTACTGGGAACGCTAAAAAATATTTCCTGTATAAATTAATGACGATTGTTTCTTCTGTTTACGCCATTTCAGTTAGTAAAAGTTTCTTTATCGGGGTAGCCTGCTTTGCACTGAAGTGCAAAAACTGGGTTTTCTCAGAAGACACCAAGAATGGAGATAGGATTTGTACATATACCAATTTCTCTAATTCCAGTTTTTTTTCCTGAATGTTTAATGTCTTGAGATGGGGGCATTACTGTAAACCTAGTTCCTTCTTCCCAATCTCACAGTATAATTAGTTTCCCAAACCTAGTCTTATTGTATACCAAGTTACTAAAACCAAGCCTCATTGTATAAGTAGCTTCCAAGACCAAGCTTTATTGTATAACTATATTCCAAAACCCATTTCCATCACTGGGAGACACAAATCCTTCGATCTGATTACATGAATACAAATTATGTTATCAATGCCAAGAGAGAGCAAGAAAGTCGTATAACAGAATTGTTTCAGCCATTTTAAAGAAATGTCTGACTGCTGCATGGTAAAACTCCACTCCAACTTCTATCCTGAAGATAATCACAGCAACTAAAATATAAAATATATCTTTTTTGTATGAATGTATTCATTTATTATTATGAATTAATCCCTTGCGTTGACAGGTAAGACCTGTCAATTTAGGTCAATTGGTAAGAGAGCCGACTACCAAGCAGTCGATCGTCGTAATTCTAATTCCCTAAATTTGGTGAGGGTTGTTTGTCTACAATGACAAGACAAAGTCAACACCTGCTATGGACTGCAGTTTGGCAAAAATGACAGAGGAGAGAAACACAAAATTGTGATTTAATGATTTTCCCGGCAATTGGTGGTGGTGGTGGTGAAGTGCTTCTCCATTGTGGTCATGCGAAAGAAAAAAACCCAAATAAACAACAAAAAAACAAGTGACGAGAAAAAGGTTAAAACAAGCCTTGCTGTGGCAATGTCAAATTCAACTTCTATTTCCTTGCAATTTCACATGATCTTTGGGGATAGAATGATCTCTGTTGTGAGCGGTTGTCTGACATCATTGTAACATTGCCAGCCCATAGCCATTTATGTTTTCTAATAGATTCTATGATCTCACAGACTCGTGTTTTTTTCTTTAATACACAGTACATTTTTAAAAAGTTCCTGGTATATTAGATTAATTTGCCTCTTTCCTCAAAGTGTTGAAATGTTGCGCAAGTTTGAGGGGCACCACGCGCATACGAATGTGTAAGAACAAAAATGACTCAATCCCCACAACTAATGTTGCAAAGGTGTCAGGTCGTGTCTTATCCTCCCCTTGAGGATTGATGGAGGAGTTGCTGCCCCGGGGCAATTGATTCCCTGAAACTGAGCATACTATACTTTTTTTTTAGACAGCAGGATTAATCCTTGGCAATACTACAAATTTAAGCCGTCAGAAAAATTCTTCACTCGCCAAGATTACTACCACTACGTTAGGCATCCGCACGGGAAAATAAAAGCTTATTTAATGATAAAAAATAATTGGGAAAGAAACAAGAGAGATGTATCAACAAAAACAGAATTAGGAAAAGCACATCCCAACCGGCTCCATCCGATCCAATCACTTTGCCCCATTATATATATATATATATATATATATATATATATATATATATATATATATATATATGCAAAAAAAACAAGGAGAAAAATCTGTCCAAATATTTCCAGTCCAATGCAGTCTGGCCATTTCTAAGCCAATTGTCGTCAATTTTCTGTTTGCAAAGTTTTTGCCGAGCGTGTAAATTGGTTATCAGAATCGAATTCTTTGGAAAGCACTTAGAACTAATTCTGACTGACGGGGAGTGTCACAAACGAGAAGGACGACGTGGGGATTCTCACTGGTGATAGGATGACGTGGGGAGTGTCATTGGTGAGAGGACGACGGCAGAAGTAGGAGAATCACATTGCTTAAATAAATTAGGCGATATAAGTGGTGGGTTGGCGTGTGTTCGTGGGAGTGGGGCCCCGAATGCATTGTTTTCTAATTCCATTGGTTTGTTAGCAAGTCAAAAACTGACAGGCTAAATTGGTGCAAATGGACATTTCTTCTTTCCTTATTCTGATTCACCCTGAACTGGACACTGGTTGAATTTTGTCAATCTCAGTATCCCAAATAGTGATTTCGGAGTAGCTGAAACAGTGCTTTGTAGTCGGAATTATTGAATTAAGGTACCTCTAGTATGCACTCAATTGGAAAAAAAACAAAAAAAATCTCAGATTTGCAACTTGACAATCACAGTGTGCGATCAGCACTCGCACTCAATCCCATCTATATTAGATATATGAGTTGATTTCAGTAGAGGTAGAATCATCATCTTCAGTCTCTTAAAGTCTGTCGTTTGAATAGACCTTACCCAGGATTTGCCCCTACATCTCTATCGTGGGTATTGTAGAGCCAGTAATTTCTGAATTTGTCTAGTTCATCTCTCCATTAATATTCTGCCGGTCTCAGCTCCGCATATGATCTTTGAGAATCAATGTTGTGAATCGTGATGTCTATCATTCTTGCAAGAAGGCCAGCCCATAGCCATTTGAGTTTTTTTTAATGGATTCTATGATGTCCCTGACGCCGGTCTTCTTCCGGGGGTATTGCGCTGTCTTGTGGTCTTCACATGTGAGGCCGAGCATTATTCTTCCACGTACACGTTGCATGCTTTTCAATTTGAGAGTCTGTCTCTAGGTTCCATGTTTCAGCTCCATAAGTGACTGTCGGAGGATGTATTGGTTGTATATTCTTCATTTTCGAATTAATAGGATCTTTTTGTTCTTGAAGGTCGAGCTTGCTCGGCAGAAAGCTTGCCATCCTATGGTGATTCTTCACTTGGGTTGACGGAATAACAGCTCCAGTATGAGTGCAGTTGGTCCACTTTGATGCTGTTATGGTTAACAGGTATTTCCTGCACTCAGAAAGTACTGGGTTCGATTTCCGATCGGAGAGACAAATTTCTGTGCACTCAGCAGCTGATTGAGTACACTCTACATTGTGTGATTATGGTAGAGTTATCCCTTCAGTGAAATTTTCATGAAATCTTATAAACTTGAGACTTGCAAGGATCACTAAGCTGATGAAACTTATTCCATTGGCTCGTTAGCTACTTGAAAGCTGACAAGCGAAATTGAAGCAAATAGACCTGTCTTCTTTTATTTTCTAACCAAACTGGACATAAATAACAATTTGTGCTTGTTGTGTTCAGGATAGTGAATAATTAAAAAATTGGGAAAAAAGGGGGAGGGAATCATTGAATAGAATTTTTCATTCGCTTTTCGCTAGGGGTGATCTCTAGGAATCGCTTAGCAAAACATTTGAAGTGTTTTACAGAAAAGTTTTTGTAGACATAAGATAATACTGAAATTTTCGGCCCTCTAGCTCTATTGTTGTGGTTTGTACACGCAACACATACATAGCTAACCAGTCATACACTCTGTGATGATATTGATGTTGACAGTCTCTGAAATCTCTCAGTGGAGTAGTGCTGCTGGAATATTTGGGATTAACGTTTCATAACTTTCAGGGTAGCAACAGTCAGACACTGGGAACTATGCAAACTTCTAAGATTCTGCCATACAGACAAATGTTATAGTCCAAGAAAGTAAAAGCCATAAATTGGACTTTGACATTCAAACCGACTACCACATTCGAACAACAAGGTTTCTGTGGACATAAAAATAGAAATAGTGAAAGCATAGATACAGGATAAAAAACAACCTAGAAAAGTTCCAGAACCTTGCTCAAGAGTTAGATAAGGCGTTGAATATAATGGCCTAAGTTGAGCTAATAACAATTTGCACATTTAGAGCAGTGCCAAAGACGTTGAGTTCAAGACTTGGGGAATAGGAAATGTGAAGAGGGATTAAGATTATACACAGCCGAGCACTGCTCAGATTTGGCTGTTTTCTTCTTCTGTGCTTCGGTCAAAGACCATATCTGATACTGATAGGTTAGCCTGGGCAGAGAGATGGTGTTGATCAGCCAGGTTTTGATTTCCATGGAGATGATGAGCTCATTTAATTAAGAACGAACGGGAGAAGGATTAAATGAGAGGCTGGGCCCCTGGTAACAAGGATATATATACTTAACATATGTAGAAAAATTATTGACACAAGAACGAAAAGTTACACATTTTTTTTAGTTTCGTTTTTGACAATTTTACGGCAAAGGAATCTTAAATGTTTTTTTTTTCATGTAGATGCTTACAATTCAGGAAAACACGTTTTTGGTGAATAAGTGTGGAAACGTTCACGACAGAAGAGGCAGAGAGAAAGGAATGAATAAATTTCGCATCGAGTAATTATACCAGTGAAATAATGATACCTTTATTTCGTGAAAAAAAATTATCTAATCATATAATGAACATGCACATTTTGTTTGTTTGTTTGTTTGAGATCAAATTGGATGATCTTATTGGCTGATTCATCTTCCCTTAATGACATCACAATACAAATTAAGTCATAGAAACGCTCGAGACTTTATGTCAGATCACACGTAAAAACAGCCTGATATGAGTTGATCCTTGAATTATCAAAAACAAATTACCTTATAAAGTTTCTGGCCCAATCTTCGAGATCAAAGTGTAATATCTGTTCCACGGCATAGACCGAGGAGTCAGTACTGACACTTGCCCGTTGAATGGGCCGGAGATTGTGTGCAGGGTATCAAAGACCGAGTGCGCCGGTGCAAACGTTGGCCAATGAGGTTATACCGAGGCTGCGTTTGCTAAGCGCAACGGGAGGCCTTTGGACTCGTCCTTAGGCTCTCCCATCATTACTCGGCCAAGCTTTCGCAGGTAACTGCGTCGGCTGGAGCCAATTTTTGGCGGTAAGTTACTATTTCTTCCCACGTTAAGCCCGACCTTGTGTCACATATTGCTGCTGTGGGACAGTGGTTAAATAGAATTACCTTATAAAGTAACTTCAAATTTCTTGGTCCCGATTCATACATAAATAATCTCGTCATTTCTGACGGGTATATTTTACTTACTATATGAAAGTGTCAAAAATATATATTTTCTCTCCTTTTTTTTTATTTTTTAAAGAAGTTATTTATTTCACGAGCATCATTAATTTATGGATCAGTTGGTAATCTGTTTCTTTTCAGCTTCTGTAACAAACCCACAAACAGAAATCAAATTGTAATTGATCTGGTTAGTCACTCAATAGAAACCGTCACGCGACCATCATCTTTTGGTAGCATGCCATGTTGGGTGTGATCAATGAATAAATTGTAATAAAGGGTTACTTCTCTCGCATTTTTTAGGCCGTAATCACAAAAAAGGTTTGAATAAGGAAAAAAAAAAAGCATAACAAAAACAAGCAGACACAAACTAAGGGATCAATTTAGCATAGTGTTCCATTGCAAACTGAGCCCCCTACTAAAATCTTGTTTGGTGGGGAATTTTTAATAAGCAGAAAAATATTTTTGTGAACATAATCAGGAGTAAATATTCAAATTTTCATCCCTTTAGCTACATTGGTGCAGCTTGCACACCTGATGTATAAATACATAACCAGCCAGACCAACTCAAAAACTGATAGAAACCTGTCAACAGTTTTTATGGTATCTAATGATATCGATGTGTTTTTTAGTACAGTAACGTGCGTCTGAAGAGTGTGTATACAGTTCGTAGCGAGACTATTATTTGGGGTACATTTAAAGAAATTCAACAATAACGCTAATTAATTATCTTTTCTATATTTCATACAATGAGTAGCATTCTACGTGGATTTTAAACGAGCTAGTATCGAGTGTCATCACTGACAGACTGACATACCGAAATGTTAGTTATGTATCTTACTCACTGTTGCTAATTTAGATATACTTCATTTAAATCTAGATGTTTTTAATTGCATCCAGATTTTAAACATTGCTTTTTATGTCTTTTTGATAAAATACGTAAAATTTTTATTAAAACTATTTTAATCATATAAGTAATATTTTAACTTATAAATAAGTAATACTTTTGATAAGTTCAATCATGATTCAATAAAAAAAATGTTGAAAATCAAAGTTGCATTTAATTTTTTTTTATAATATGCATTTTGTTTCCTAGAGTTTAAATATATATCTTAAGAATCTAAATGTTTTCAGATATTTTTTAAAAAAATTCGATTTTAGTTACAAAATTGAAAATGAAATTGGCAGCAATGTCCTTACGAGATCTCCAAATACGAAAAGGACTGGCTCGTCAGGATTTTTATCTTCATTTTCCATAACCTTTGTGTTTCTACTTTTTGTATTTTCATAATATCTCAAGGATTTTCAGCGATTTGTTTGCAGTGAGTCAGGGTGTATCAATGAAGCCCAACAGTTTTATTTAATTTTTTTTTTCTATTTGCAATCGAGATGGGGAAGGGTCTCTTGTTAATTAGAATATCTTCATATTGCAATTGATTTGAAGATAAAATATTTCAGTTCTTGTTTGCTTTCCAACAGTTGTGATTAGCTCTTGTTGAATCATGAGACAAATAAGCACAATAATATTACGAAATTATGTGTCAGCTTTGAAAGTAAAATAAAAAACATCCAATAAAATCTTATATGCATTTTCGTGTGTATTAGCTTTAATTAAAAATATACTTATTGTTAATGTAACACAGAATATCACGGGCAGGGTTTATCTAATACATAAATAAAGAGATCCTCACATTTTAATGGTTTGCATTACTTTTAGCGTCTTAAATCGGAGATAATAGCAATCTTTAGTCTTACAGATGTAAAAATATGGTGCAGTTATCCAAAGGCTCCAACTTCAAACCGTTAGGTTATCAACATCTTTTGGCAGCATACCGAGTTGGGGGTGATCAATGAATTAATTATGACACAGATAAACAGTCGGACCAGCTTAAAACAGGAGAAACCTACGTTGACAGTTTTGACGAAAGTTTCTAATATACAGCCAGGTCCAGCCCAAGGCATTGAATACATAGGTAGCTACCCGGCGCGCTAATCTGTCTGAGACAGTAGGACTTTCAAAATACGAATAAGCAAAATGAATAAATTACAAGGAACAAAAGCAAGTTGAAGCCATAAAAAATGGTGATGGTATATAACGTATTTATCATTGCATTGCAATTCATATCATTGATGTTAAGTATCAAACGGTATCGTATAGTACCAAGCTAGAAGATAAGTAAAGAATTCCCGTTCAAAATGTCGAAGTCATTTATAAATGGATCGACATTGAGGAGCCTAAAGCTACTTTTCTAAGTAATTTTCTTTTAATACATCGTAATTTCGAGTCATCTTAAGTTGTTTTAACGTGTGATCAGATATTAAGTCTTGAGAGTTTCTTTGATGTAATCTTTATTATGTCATATCATAATAGGAAGGTAAGTCAGCCAATGAGATCATCCCGATGGATCGCCAACAAACACAAATATGCATATATGCTCATTACATGGTTAGATAAATTCAAGGATCCTAATTTCAATTTTGGTTCAAATCTCAACTCATCTAAAACTGTTTTAACGTGTGATCAGACTTGGAGTCTTGAGAGCTTCGATTGTTATGTCCTAATAGGAAGGTAAATCAACCAATAAAATCATCCCATTTGAGTGTAAGCAATCAGGAAAGTTTGCATATGAGCTCGTTATATAGTTATATACTATACTTTAAAGGGTATCAGTGTTCAAATGCCTTAGTTGCAGTGAATGAAACGTCCGGGTGTAAATATCAGGAAATACGAATATTGCACAAGTTCAATTTTTACCCTCCTTAACCAATTCTGAACAAGATTCAAGAAGGATAGAAGCAAAAAACTTCCTTTTTTTTCCCATTCAACGATACTGTTATAAACAGTTTATAGAAATTCAGCATCCAGAAACACAAAACACGACTGGATGCATGTTTTGCTCCGTTGATTGCAATAAAGTATTGTTGTTCTTGCGTGATGTTCCTGTTTATAACTCTCAGACACAAGTGATCAGCAGTAAAATGGTCGTTTGCTGGGATATTTTTGACGGGTACTGTATGTATATTTACAAAAATATATTCACTATTCTGTATTGTATGACGATCAAAGTTATCCCACTTGATGAGATTTTCTAGCAGTCATTAATTTTCCAACCCGTAATTAATACATTAATTAATATTTGCAGATATTAATTGCTAGAAATCAAATAAACCTTCAGGGATTCATAGCAATCTGATTAAAAAAATAAAATAATGGTATTAAATTTGATTGAAGAAATTCATTTGTCAACAGCATCACCGTGTCAGCCCTACAAGGAGGAAAGAATTCAAGGAGATGTGCGTTTCTCCTTATGCAGAACAAGTATCTGCGATTGAATACATTCAGTATAGAACAATTTTTTATTACATAGCGTGTCTATCGAATTGCTGTCGTCCGACAAATGACCTGACAAACCAGCCAAGTGGGTTACAGAATCTTTAGTTGTGTGTGTGTGTGTGTGTGTGTGTGTGTGTGTGTGCCCGTCCACGCACCCCTGGTTATATTTTGGGGCTGAAAATCTGTATGAGTAGACCACTAGGTACCATCTAAAAACATTTAGTTAGGGCGAGGAAAGTCAACATTCAACTTTTTAACAACTACTTTTATTTTTCATTTAAATCAAGGATTTTTTTACTTTTATCATTTCAATACTAGTTTTACTCCATATTATTGTTGCTTTTTAGATGAAGCATTTTCAATGTTATTATTTTTGACTAGTTTCAATCCATCACATTGTTGCTTTTTAGATTAAGCATTTTCACTATTATTATTTTTGACTAGTTTCAATCCATCACATTGTTGCTTTTTAGATTAAGCATTTTCACTATTATTATTTTTGACTAGTTTCAATCCATCACATTGTTGCCTTTTAGATTAAGCATTTTCACATTGTTGACTGTGGAAGGGACTAAGAAGAACGCAATGAGGCACCTGATGGAGATCCTAAAAGTTGACTTAGCAAACTCCTCTGAAAATGAGAAGAGATGCTGGAATAAGAGTGCGAGCTTCCGAGGAGAGATTTGAAGTGGACTATTGCGACAATGTCCTTGGGAGTCCACTTATGCATTAGTATTAAACAGCTGGATATTTTTTGGGCATATCTTGTATATCTGCACTAATATCAAGGTGTCTAGATAATTATAAAGTAATAATCACTTGCAAAATGATACAGAAAGAGAAATAATTCAATTTGAAATAACAGACGTTTAGGGAAAATGATAGCCCACGAATTATACCAAAGAAAATGCGACCAAAATTGAAATTGCTGCATATTATTTAAAACAAAAGTCATTAATCTTTTGGATATTTTTTCTACAATGGTCCGGTCAAAAGTATCAAGTATGTCTTTGAAAGAGGTAGATATTTGAATGTTTTCGATTATTTATGAGAATTTAAATAGCTTTCATTAATTGAAACACCGTAGCAATAATCATCGACCTGACCAAGCAACAAAAACAAGGTGGCTAGGTATTCTTCCCTTTTCACCCTTCTGTCTGTTTCAGTGTTCCTTGTCACATTCTTTAAGGCGTAGAGTCTTGAGGATATATGCATATAGTTCAGTAGCCAACTTCTAAAATCTGATCCTCCATTTATCTGAAATTTGTCTTTTTTTCGATTGTTTTCAAAGGATGCTCGATTTACGATGATAACCCATCATAAAATGGATATATTTATCTCGATACAGCTATGGCGTAGCATTTGTGATAGTTTGGGGTTTGTGGAAGAGTTTGGGTGAAATGAGAGAGAGCAAGAGAGAAATGGTATGATTTGATTGAAAAAAATAAATAAAAATTATATCCTTTTGTCCTACTGGTTCTCTAACACACTTTTCCTACATGAAATTGACAACTTCAGTCGGTTGCATTTCATCACGCCAAGCCATGTAGTGCTCTCTGTCATCTCGTATTACTGTCTGAAAAGTCGGAATCGGGTAGGTGTGTTAGTAAAGTCTGAGGTGACAGATAAGCGAACAAAGGTAGTCATTGCGACAAAAATGGAGTAACTATGCTACAGTGATTTCACTTTTAGGCAGAGGTGGTAAAATTATCATTATTGATATTCAATCTATCAATTTCAACTACATATCTACCTTCATCTTAATTTTAAATTGTCTTTATACGAGGATCAATTTGTGCCGTTCATTTCTACAGCGATGAATAAATGATACAGTAGTGAATAAAAAGTAATAAGGGTTGTATATTTGATTCTAACCAGAACTTTTATTTCCGATAATTATTTGTGACTATAGAGTAAAAAAAAAAACAGCCCAACTTTATAGTTTTAAAAACTAAAAATAAGACGATAGTAAAAAATTAATCAAAATCGATAAAAAAAGGTTAAGTAGCTTCATGTTCTTGGATTTATTGTCACTTTTTTCTTTAATAAAGAATAAATAGTTTCATTTAGATTCATAAGTATATATATTACCATTTCAATAAATACTTTCAAAGACGAAATAGAAAAGTCGGGTTTGGCTGATCATATCTGGGGATAAATAGGCGAATACTATTCTCTCTGGGAAGGAGACCGGATTATAGATAGGGAAGGGTGTTGGAAACTGAGAAAAATCAAAGAGACAGCACACATCAACATATTGACTGAGTGTATTAGTTGGACGAGTTTGGAGTTTAATCTGATGTGGCTTACGCCAATAAACATGGAAAAGGTATGGAAATCCAAGCTTTGAAAGGAAAGGATATCACCAGAATCTAATGTTATCAGCGTTACAACCATTGAAAAAAGAAAAAATCTTTTTACCACCATCACATTCAAATAGTACTCCCGGAGAAGACCATTGAATGGGTTAGCAAAATCAACAAGAAGGGGTCCAATCATCCTAAAAACTACCTTGTCTTTACTGTAAAACATACGTGAACAGCTGGATTAAATGGTCATTATGTATCTTAAGACTGGAGAAAAAATGGAGTTGAGGTTTGCTTTTTAGATATTTGTTACAGGGTATTGGAAGATGGTGTAGGGTTGGGGTAGTCGCCCTTGGAGCACATCACCCCTACCCAAAGCAAGTGGTGTGGCTGGGTCTTCTAAGATCCCATTAATCCTAAAAAGAAGGGTTTATAACCAATGTATCCTCCCAATAGTCACTTATGGAGCTGAAACATGGAACCTAACCAAGAGACAGATCCGCAAATTGAGAACCATGCAACGTGCACAATAAAGAATTATGCTGGGCCTCACTTGGAGAAACCACAAGACAGTGCAGTACATCTGAGAAAAGAATCCATAAAAAATCTCAAATGGCGGTGGGCTGGCAATGTTGCACGAATGGTGGACAACCGATGGACATCACAACTCACGACATGGATCCTGCGAGATCACATGCACAGCCGAGGCCGGCATAATATTAGATGGAGAGGCGAGCTAGACAAGTTCGGAAAGTACTGACCCCGCGACGCCCATGATAGAGAAGTGTGGCGAATCATGGGGAAGGTCTATGTTCAACGACGGACATTAAAAGACTGATGATGATTGGAAGATGATTTCACCAATGTGTACAGTTCATGACAGAACAAGAGTAGGTTGTTGGCAATGGTCGAACAACTAGAAAGAACATGTTCGGGCAGTACACACTATAGCACTGCTGTGATATGTGAAGACACAAAGAAGGCGGCCAGATACCCGAAGGAACTTTCGGTCATTCAGTCTCCAGCAATGGCCAGTAGATATTTGGTGAGAAAATACAAACCACAACAATGCTGTGGACTGCAGAAATGTCATGAGGTGGGCTGGAGACCTGATGTCACTCAATCTCCGGCATTGACCACTAGACATCAGATGTGAACAGATAATAGTAGTAGAAGATCAAAATAAAGTACATGTCGATGTATGGTTAATAAAATTAGAAATGTACCAAAAGAAGAAATAATCTCACATGATAATTAAAAAACAGCAAGAAACTGAGAGCGATTGAAAATACAAATACTTGACCAGGGAAATGCAAATTTATAGTCAAGTACTTAATGTGGGGGTGTGGATTGCCTAATGCACTGTTTTCGAACCTTTTTCAGCTCAATGCCCACCAATGATATCTAGCAACATGTCAACGCTCCCGGAATTAAAAAACAGGAAGGGAGATAACTTAAATGGTTATTATTCTTCCATCGATAGAATAACATACCAGTTACTTACTTGTAAAGAATAAATGGTTGGCGAAGTAAGCATTTGATTACTGTCTTATGCTCATTCCGTTTTGTTTGTTGACTGATACTACTAGATAACGGCTATTTGAGAATCTATCCCTCAGAAACTCAAAACACCCCCTATAGTTTCTTAGTAGCTTCAATGACCCCTTGAAAAAAAGTAATGGCCCTAGGGGATGTTGGTGCCCAGATTAGAATCACTGGCAAAACGATCAACACTATGGAGAGAAGAATTAATGAGTTGAGTTCGAATTCCTGCAGAGACATTTCAAGTTCACATCGCACTGTCCTTGGGAGAGAAATACAATCCATTTTGCTCACTCCAGCAATAGATAAACTGGGCCCTCTAGTCATGGTTGGCAACCAGTCTAAAGGAAGTACAATACTGATTTTAAACCAGAGAGTTGTCCCCTGAGCACGGGAATCGTGAAAAAAGCCCAGCGTGACAAACATAGAGCACCCTTGTCGTTCGAAGCATTCCAGTCTATTTTCAGCCAACCTGATTGTCTTGCTCCCGGATCTATGCAAATGGCTGCTTCTTAAGATCATCTGCAATGTGGTATTAACTCCTTTCTGAATGTTCTCCTGTTGAGTGCAATCTTGACATTTTTCAATCCAGAGTGAATAAGTGTCTTATCCGATTGGTTATTAACATTAAGTCATTTGAAATTTCTGTTGCTTTTCCATTTTTAGTCTTCATTTTGAACATCATGTTTTAGTATTTATAACTTAACAATCTTAACATCAATAAGATATTTCAACATTTTAAAAAAATATTCTTAATTCTGTGGCATGAATAATTCTCTTCATGCAAATCCTATGATGTAAATAATGGCCGAAAGGCCTTGCTTAAGATAACCCAAAGTAAGTAAACAGATGAGGGGAAGTAGGAGGAGAGAGGGGACAATAGGAGCGAGGAAAGGAAACAGGAGGGAGAGAGAACAAAAAGTAGGAGCGAGGGAAGGAAGAAGGGGAGAGAGAAAATGAACAGTAGGAGCGAAGGAGGGAAGCAGGAGAAGGAGAACAGGTGAGAGGAGGTGAGAGAGGTAACAGGAGAGAGGAAGGGAACAGGAGAGAGGAGGGGAACAGGAGAGAGAAACAGGACAGATGAGGTGCGACAGAGGAGGGGAACAGGAGAGAGGAGGTGCGACAGAGGAGGGGAACAGGAGACAGAGGAGGGGAACAGGAGAGAGAGGAGGTGCGACAGAGGAGGGGAACAGGAGAGAGGAGGTGCGACAGAGGAGGGGAACAGGAGAGAGGAGGTGAGAGAGAAGGAGAACAGGGAAGTGGGAGTGAGTGAGAGGGGGAACAGGAGAGAGGTAATGAGAGAGAAAGAATTCTAAAATGTATTGCCTTGGTATCTAGCATCGTGGCTGGGTAAGACCCATCACTCCGATGTCCCACACCTACAGCAACAGACCTTGGGGAAGGCCTATGTCCAACAATGTGCCTGAACTTTCAAATTTCGTGGATCGCTTGTAGCTGCTTGTATTGACAGTAGCACAATAGAATGAAAGATAATGGGATAATTCCGTAAATTGAATTGAAAAAATACACCAAATGATCAAAGTGGGTTGATTTCAATCTGGAAGGATTTCTCTCGATTATTTTCCTTTTATGAATTTAAGAGTTAAAAGCCTCAAAACACCATAGACGTCAAGGAACTTTCTTAAATTCATGTCATTCTAGTCAATCATGTCCAAATATATGTTTATGTAATTCATCTAGGCTCTCCACTCTCAAATATAATTTACGTTTTTTTTAAACACAAATATAGGCTTTCTTGATCTACCAACATACTTATAAAGACAAAGATCATTTGAAATTTGTGACAAGTTGTGGTGACTATTATACACTGATTCTTTTGAACCAGTTTCCTGGTCTTTGTTGCTTTTTATTTCAATGTTTCAGTTACTGAAGAAGGTTAGAGTGTACAGAAATTCAAACAAAATAGACAAATTAGTGCAATTTGATACAGAAATGGATTGAAAGTTCTTGATGAAGACAACAAGGGTAAGTATAACTTGTTTTACTCCAAGATAGAGAAACTTCCTTTCAAAGACAGGTCTGGTTAGTCAATCAACAGAAACCGTCATATAACCAATGTCTCTTAGCAGCAAGCTGTTAATCATGGAATGGGAAGATCAATGAAATAATTACGTATTTGGCTTTTGTTGGCCTGTGATTATTAAAAGTTCAATTTTTAAAAAATCAAATGTGAACGCTGCCAGACAAACTGATGGATCCTATTTTGCATAAACTTACACTCTAAACTGCGCCTCCCACTGAAAACCCATTTTTCGAAAACAATTTTTCTCCTTCTAGCTTCATTCATTGGTGCAGTCTGTATGCATGATGTGTACCTAGATACCAAATCAAATCTGCTTGGGGGGGAAAAAAGCACTCCTGTGACAGTTCCAATTAATGGTTTCTAATATGGAACAGCATTATTCAGTCAATATGCACACACACATATTACTTATATATATACATATTTGTAGAAGAGAAATAGTATTTTACGATAAGATACAATTTAATAACAATGAGACAAATGTTGCAAGATTCCAATAATAACGAGGAACACAGCTCGATTTAAGATCAGCCTATCCAGATACGAAAGAGATAAATATCAAAATGCGTCCCGGAAATAATATAGATCGGGAGAAACTTTATATATATATATATATATATATATATATATATATATATAATTGTGTCATCCACAGCTGCTTCGTGTTACAACTCTACATTGTGGCTATAGACTCGATCTCCCTTTCAGTACTGTTAGGTATATATTTGACAAGTCTTCCCTGTAATATATATATATATATATATATATATACATATATGTATATATATACCAGTTTTCCTCCTATAGGCACCAAAATTTCATGCATGTTAAAGTTAATAGAGAGGTGTAGTTGAGGATTTGGGAAGCCGGGTGTAGGTAGACTTAACTCCTTGATGCCTCTCTTCCAACTTTAGGTGCATTGGTTCCAAATCTGGGGCTGCAGACACCTGGGGATCCACAAAGGTATTACTGGGGGGCCCGTATGTAGACTTTTATTCCAAATATTGGAAATAAAAAGATTTAAAACTGCTGAACTGATGAGATTTATTGAAACGTACCACACTTACGAGGGTGGTAGCAGATAAAAACGAAGTACGTAGCTCAGGCTGTTTCTTCGAGGATCCCCAAACATTGCATGAAAATTCTTATTGTATTAGGTTTGTAGAAATGCAATAAGTTAACTAATCATCTTAGGGGCGTCACTCCATCAGGGCTCTGGGGGTGATTTAAAATCGCTTTCTCGTTGTCAGTTTCTTTCTCAGCATATCTTGAGCCTTTCACGACAGCCTCAGCAGACATGGAACACACGCCCAGACAAGAAAAGACGAAACCTCGAATTCAGATCAAATTTCATGGTTCTAGCTACATTTTAGTTCCACATTTTGTATCTTGCCTATAGGATAGCTCTATTTTGGGGTGTTTTGAGGGTGTCGTATTATCTTCCGAAACATACAGTATTTACCTTCATTTTGACGTCCTGTATGAATGCAAGTCGACGCATATCATCAGTCTTTCAACGTCCGTCGTTGGACATAGACCTTCCCCAGGATTCGCCACTTTTCTCTATCATGGGCATCGCGGAGCCAGTTCTTTCTGAATTTGTCTAACTCGTCTCTCCATCTAATCTTCTGCTGGCTTCGGTTGCGCATATGATCTCAGTCCAAGTCAAAGACTTGAACTGCGCTGGTGGTCGGAGGTTCCGCTTTCGTTCTCGACTATCCTTTCGAATAGAGGAGGGGGCGACTCCTCTCCCACTTTTTCCACCCTCGTGATGTACAACTGCTGGGTGCGCAGGGGAATTTGTCCACACCCTTCGCTCCTAACAGGAATCGAACCCTCTTGTGTGTAAGGTGGACGTGCTAACCATTTGAGCCGATTTTATCTCTAAGTTTTTTTTATCGAAACCAAACTTGGGTCATCCGTTTACGGTAGTCCACAAATACCAAGTTTGAAAAACGACTAAAAAATTGAGATGATGGTAAATAGTAGTCAAAATTAATGAAATGACTGATAATACTTTATCTAATCATAAAAATGAATATTAGGATCGTAACAGCTTGGTCACTCAATAGAAATTATTATGTGACTAATGTTTTTTCGCAGCATTCCTTGTTGGGGGTGATCAATTAAGAACTTCGAAAATGGGTGATCATTGGATAAGTTACTTCTCTCGCCTTTTATTGGAGAAAAAGCAAGCATAAATTTACAATGTAAATTTCACCCCACTACAAACCTATTTATAAAAAGTTTATTGACATAACTGAGTAAGTTTTAAAATTTCGAGCCTTATTGTTCCTTTAATGCAGCCTGTGCGCACAAATCATGCATAGCCGACCAGACCAACTTAAAAACTAAAGAAACCTATGGTGACAGTTTTGGTTGACGGTTTCCAAAATAGTAACCATTGAATTTAGACGATGTACATAGCATTTGTGCATAGACGTTTCTTGGGTTCCGTCATCCAAATATCAAATAAACCAAAAATGTAAAATATAATTAATATTTCAAACCTTTGCATTTGCTTGTCCTGCCTTCAATATCGAAGCTCCACCCACCAACAAACCCATTTGTTCCCAAACGACACACCCTCAGTTACTGACTGCCAATAGATTTAAGGGCTGGGGTTTCGGGTTGGAACAAGTTATATTGTTTCCGTTATCTCAAAGACAGTATCTAACCCCACTCCCGTTTAGAGGAAGGGTGTTACTTCTGCAACAAGAGGGAATCAAATGAAGATATCTGCCACTTTCTATTCTGTAGAAATGCCATGGCACTTCTTTAAAGGTCTGCCCTTTCCAGGAAGGATCCAACCATCAGGTTGGCACTGTAGTGTTATCAGTATTGTTAGATAGGGAATGTAGAAGGGGAGAGAGAGAGAGAGAGAGAGAGAGAGAGAGAAGAGGAGACGTTTAGAGGAGCAAAGAGATGATGATGAGGAGAGACAGGGAGGGGCAAGAGAGAAGGGTGAGAGAGAGAAAAAAGGGGAGGGTGACGGAGAGAAAGAAGGGGAGGATGAGAGAGAAAAAAGAGGAGGATGAGAGAGAAAAAGGGGAAGGTGAAAGAGAGGAGAGGATGAGAGAGGGTGAGGGTGAGGGGGGAGGAGAAACAAAGAAAAAGAGGAAAAGCACAGCGAATGGAAGGGGGAGAGGGTGGGGAGAGAGAGAGAAGAGATTTTTGTTAAAATAAGTTTATCTCTTGCGTCTCAATCACCATGGTAACTATTCTTGCAAACAAACATCTTTGGTTGGACAAGAAACAGATAGGGGCAGTGGGGGAGAGACAGAGAGTAGGAATAAAAAAGGGAGAGACGGAGAGTGGGAATAAAAAGAGGGAGAGACGGAGAGTGGGAATAAAAAGAGGGAGTGGGAGAGTGAGAATAAAAAGAGGGAGAGAGAGTGAGAATAAAAAGAGGGAGAGAGAGTGAGAATAAAAAGAGGGAGAGAGAGTGAGAATAAAAAGAGGGAGAGAGACAGTGAGAATAAAAAGAGGGAGTGGGAGAGTGAGAATAAAAAGAGGGAGAGAGAGTGAGAATAAAAAGAGGGAGAGAGAGTGAGAATAAAAAGAGGGAGAGAGAGTGAGAATAAAAAGAGGGAGAGAGACAGTGAGAATAAAAAGAGGGAGAGAGACAGTGAGAATAAAAAGAGGGAGAGAGACAGTGAGAATAAAAAGAGGGAGAGAGACAGTGAGAATAAAAAGAGGGAGAGAGAGAGTGAGAATTAAAAGAGGGAGAGAGACAGTGAGAATAAAAAGAGGGAGTGGGAGAGTGAGAATAAAAAGAGGGAGAGAGAGTGAGAATAAAAAGAGGGAGAGAGAGTGAGAATAATAAGAGGGAGAGAGACAGTGAGAATAAAAAGAGGGAGAGAGACAGTGAGAATAAAAAGAGGGAGAGAGAGAGTGAGAATTAAAAGAGGGAGAGAGACAGTGAGAATAAAAAGAGGGAGAGAGAGAGTGAGAATAAAAAGAGGGAGAGAGAGAGTGAGAATAAAAAGAGGGAGAGAGAGAGTGACAATAAAAAGAGGGAGAGAGAGAGTGAGAATAAAAAGAGGGAGAGAAAGAGAGTCGGATTAAAGAGAGGGAGAGAAAGAGAGTTGGAATAAAAAGAGGGAGAGAAAGAGAGTCGGATTAAAGAGAGGGAGAGAAAGAGAGTTGGAATAAAAAGAGGGAAAGATAGGGTGGGAATAAAAAGAGGGAGAGAGAGGGTGGGAATAAAAAGAGGGAGAGAGAGTGGGAATAAAAAGAGGGAGAGAGAGGATGGGAATAAAAAGAGGGAGAGAGAGGGTGGGAATAAAAAGAGGGAGGGAGAGAGAGAGTGAGAGGGGAGGGAGAGAGAGAGTGAGAGGGGAAGGAGAGACAGAGAAGAGGTTATATCTTCAAGCTCGAACTACCTTTCTAACCTTCTACTTTTTCTTTCATACACTTCTTCATTACGGGAAGTATTATCAATACTTCCCCTCCTTTCCCCTTCTTCCTTCCAACAATGTAGCCGAATGGTCTCTCCGAAATCATTCCGTACCATCACTGTTACTACTCTCACCACCACCACCACTGAAAATAATGACAACCTTCTTTCGTTCAGGAGCCCAACCCTGAGCTCCAGCTGCTCCAGCCACTCAGATAGAGTAACAGGTGCTCCGAAAAATAGGACCTGTCCCCTGAAGCTACAAGGCTCACCTTATAATCGTGATGAATAATGCGTGTGTACAAATATATATATATATATATATATATATATATATATACATAATATAAATATACACATATATGATATAAATATATAATAGGAATATAAACATATACATGGGTAATGAGATTTTTTTCATATACAAGAAGCAGTTTTGATTTTATCCCCGTTTATACAGTTGCTTAAATATGCGTATATATTCATACAATTATAAACATAGATATCTAACTGCAATTGAATAAACCTGTTTGTGTCTATGTACTGCGATTACTCGACAACTGATCATTGTACGAAGTTGATATTTGCTTGATACATAAGTAAGTACACAAGGCATCACAGATCGAGTTTGAAGTTTTTTGGATCAGCAGTTCTCGAGAAATCTGATAAAAACAAATAAAACATCAAGAATTAAAGATATTCCTTCATAGCTTACATTGATTATCTTCCGTGATTTCTGTTCTTCGGAATTACCAAATTTTGAATATTCTATATCTAATTTGGCAATACTGAAGAGAAGTAACTGAAATACTTCGAAGTCGTAGTTTGGTCCGACGGGCAGAAACTTGACTCCGCACGCCATTAAGATCTTAGAATTAATATGAAAAGAAAACCTTTTTTTTTTAAAATCTATCTTAGTCTTAAACACAGTGCATAACTCAAAGCAGGTGCAACTGGTAAATATTGTTATCATGTCAACGCCCATAAAAATGCATTCATCTCCCTCCTCACAATGAGCAATAAGAGGTCTCCACTCGCTTATGATTAAGCAAATTTATCGTCAGTATGATTGTTCATTGACCCCGACCCCGACCCCGACCCCAGGAGGGTCGATTTTCAAGAGCTGATTTATCTAAAACCTATGCCGGGGTTCCATTGGTACACTCATGAAATTTAATGGGGATATGCTGTATGGTTTTTGTACTAGGCAGTCACATACGAACAGACGTTCGGTGAGATAATTCACATAAAAATCATTTGATCCAGCAATGTTATGCATGACTAACATTCACGATTATATCATCTAGAAATTTTATTAATTGTAACGTAACATTAATTTCAGATTCTTTTCGTTGCAATTATTCAGAATGTCAATTGCTGCCAGTAAACAATAGATCAGAAATAAGGAATAATACGTGTGTCTCGCGTATATGGATCACAATAACCCATGCGTGTGCCAAAACTAATCATGTAAAATTATCTGAAAAACGGACATTTTATCTAAAATGATACCAGCGAAAAAAATACCAGTACAAGATTTAGGCATTGTTGGTCGAAAATGACCTCAGAGATCCAAAAAGCACATTTTTGAAACAAAACCAGAGACAAAAAACAAACCGTTTTTAGATGCCTACTGGTGTTTCTCATGCAACATTTGAAAGTAGTATCTCCCAAAATGTGACCAGGACCATCTAGATAGACTAACAGACACACAGACAAGAAAACAGAGAAGAATTCGTAGCCCACTTTGCTGGTTAGTCGAGTGGGCTTTTTGTGGGGCTACAGTGATTTGATATCCTCGCAAGCCATGAACTCGCAGTGCTTTTGCACCGGGGAGCTTATCATACAAGCTCTCGTATCCCAGATGTAGCACCTGCTACAGTAAGGTAGGCTTTCCAATGAATAAGAGACGCGAGATCGAGCCTGGTTTAAAGCTTATTGTAGATTTCTGGTCCATTTTGTTTATCATAGCCGTAGAATGACGATCTCAGGAGTCGCAATGAATAGCAACCAAAATGGGCCTGGAGAGTCATTTAGTAAAAAGACCCCAAAAAACTGTTATGTGACCAATGTGTTTTGGTAGTATGCCTTGTAGGGCTGTCCAATTGATTTTTTTTGGTCGTGAACACAGAAAAGAAATTCAAAAACAAGCACAAACGCCGCCAGATACAATCTAAGGGGCCAATTTAACACAATCTTATATTGTAAATAGAACCCCTCAATGAAAATCTAGTTTAAGGGTATAAAAACAGGAAAAACGTTTTTTTTCTACACATAAGTAGTAAATGGTCAGGTTTTCAATACAACTGCGTCTGTTCAGTGCTGTTCAGATTATGCAGCAAATGTTACAGACCCCGCAATATCAACTGCCCACACTAAATGCTTGCACTATTATTGTAGTACTAGACAACATTGAACTTTTATGAATAACTTGATGTTATTGTTTAGCCAATCACCACTTTCAACCGTAGATATCATTTTCACAGTAATTGATGGAAGTGTGGTATATAAAGTCAAGAAAGCTTTACAGTTTTAAACACTGAACATTAAAAAACTTTTTCAATAAATTTCTTTGAGTCACTTCAGTCACCTATTCTCAAATATCTGTCAATGCAATTCTTCAAAAGTGCTTTATTTCTATTATTATTCGGACTATCCTCATCTTGGTTGTTTTTCATACAACGTTTCGGCCGTTGTACTCTACAGCCTTCATCAGATATCATCTGGTAGGTGTAGGGGAAGTAACGAACCAAACCCTTTATTTAACCGACGGGTGTATAGACCGCACTCCCCTCTTAGCAGTAGTAGTATTTTCGTATTATTATTGTTTCACACTGGGATTGAACCTAGAACCATTACTTGCAGTAATTCTGTCTGATTCTGTAACCACTACACTATGTGTCCATGCGGACAACCGGTGCTAATTTTTAGAAGTCTTAAACCTCAGGTGGCAGTTTTTAGTATTTGATGTTACTGTTTTCTGTCTTTCATTATTAGAGGTTCCCATATATTAAAAAGTGCTTTTTCTCTTTGTTTCCCTTATACTTTGATGTCATTGTACAATGTATAAAGTGTCCCTGGCTGGGATCATTACTTGCTTATCATGTAATCGTTTAGGGGATTTTAAAACAAAACAGTTATATTAGCATGCTACCCCCATCAGTGTTGATAAAATACTACCTCCCTTCATTATTTAGTTCATGCCATACATGTAGTTTGCCATTTTATGTAAGGTTTTATGTCTATTGTATTTTGATATTATGTTATACCAATTACTTCATCTCTTGGAACACAGCTCACTTACGTAGGTTACCCTAAAACGTTTTTAACAATGACGGATCAGTAAGTATAACAACAGACATGACTTGCTTTTTGTGTGATTTTTATTGATGTTCACCCACATATATACGACGCATAGATACGAAGGTATTTGAAACGGGAATCATAGCCTTTTCAGTAAGATCAAAACGAATACGAAATAACACAATAACTGAGAGATACAAAAACACACTTTAACATCATTGAAAAACATCAATGCTTAGGAAAGCTTCATTGGCAATTTCAGATACAAAATACGAAACGGAAGAGGTGACGATCTCATCAATTTCGAAACAGCAAACGAGTTCTTCACAGATAACCTGATAGAGAATGGACTTCACGGAGCCACAATCACTAAACCAAGAACGAAATTGACGACATCGTAGCGAACAAAATCATCAATGTCAAAAATATCCAAGACCCCAATCAAATCAATGTAGTAAGCGACCATAGATTAAAACGTAAAATTTTAATCAACACCAAGAAAGAACGTAAGAAAGTGTTCCGTATCAAACTGCAACTTCTTACCGCACAAAAAGAACTCAATCCTTTAAACTCTAACTAAAAAACAAATATGAACTGCTCACCGAACCAGTAGAGAACATCAACGACCGTAATAACAGAATAACAACCTCTCTAATAGAGTTTTCCAATATGTTCAAGCCAAAGAGCAAGTAAAACATCAATAAGCTCTCAAAAGGAACCGAGAATCTCATGAAAAAATGCAGACATCTCAAGCCACTGACAACATCAATATTGAAACAACAGAACGAGACAAAACCATTCGAAAGAAATGAAGAGAAAATAGAAGTCGATACACAACAGCAGTCGTCGGAAATAATTCTTGTAAAAGGTACAGGTTATCAAACCTTTAATAGAACTATCAGTACAGTGAGAATGCAAATAAGTAGTTTGCTCGGAGAAAATAGTGACCTAACAACGAAAAAGGACCGAATACTCGAATGCACTTGAGAATCCTACAAAAACTTCTATCCCTCCGAACAAAGAATACAGAACAACGAACATGATAAAGTAACATGTGGTATACTCTCACAATTTTTCAAAGTTTCTTGAGTAACCAGTTGGAAGGTTTTCTCAAAGTAACTCTGAGGGAGGTGAAACAAGTCATCAAACCAACAAAAAAAGAAAGGCGACTGAACAAGATACATGCACTCTCTCAAAAAAGCACGTGAAACAATCACAAGGAAACTAGCCAAAGTATCCAACTTGTGTCAAACTGAGTAAAGTTCCAGAAGATTGGAACACTGCAATCATAATGCTGTTATATAGACACAGAAACCGAAGGATTTTAACAACCATAGACCAATAAGTCTATTCAACTGCAGCTACAAACTTTTCACCAAGGTGATCACACACTTAATCATTGACCATCTCCATTCCGTAAATGAACAGAAGACAGCAGGATATAAGAAGCCACTCGCTGTAATATTTGCTGACTTTAGGAAGGCTTTTGGCCAAGTTAACGTAGACCTCGTATATTGCAATGGCGAATTCTCAAATGACTTCAGATTTGATAAAGGCATCGTCCTCTTTGCTCAGAACATTCGTGATCTCCAACTAATGTTAGTTGAACCAATTTTGCGGACGAAGACACAACAATAAAAATCGCAGAACTGAAGTCAGTAGTTCAATACATTTACCAAGGACAACAACTTTCCACGAAAGCAGAGAATTACTCTAGGTTGGCAAGTTCAACCTTCAAGGACAAGAAAATCCCATTAGTCCTGTAAAGGACAACCGATGAATCCCTCCGATAGTCACCTATGGAGTTGAATCGTGGAACCGAACTTGAAGATTCACCCTCAAACTGAGAATCATGCAACATGCGCAGGGGAAGACCATGCTCAACATCACATGGAAAGATCTCAAGACAGCACAATATATTACTGGAAAAACAGAAGTAGTGGATATCATTTAGAAAACTCAAATGTCGATGGGCTAGTCATGTTGCAAGATCGTCAGACAATCGCTACTTACAATATGGATCCCGAAAGATTATATACGGAACAGCAGACAGCAAAATATAAGATGGCAAGACGAGGTAGAAAGTATTGCCTCAGCAAAAGCCCTGATGGAGAAACCTGGCATATCTTGGGAAAGGACTATGTCAAATGATGAACGCTAAAATGCTCATGATGAGGATGATTATATCAAATGATAAGAATTAATTACTTTAAAATACAGGTGGAAAATTCATGCTTTAATATTTACGTGTATTTACTTGTTTCCTTAATTAAGGGCTCCTTTATGGTATAAGCCCTGCACCAGCTTAATACGACCTTGAGTCGGCTGATCTAGGCTGGTCCATGAAATTTAACAGGAAAACGTTTTCAGCAGCGAGGATTAAATTCCTAATCCTCAGTTCAAGGAATTATCTAAAGTCTTCCGGTAAACTTTAAATCCATATATATAATTAGCAGATTGACTTCTGTTCCTCTGTAACAATGGAATTTTCCACTTAATAGTAACAATTTTGCTGATACAAATACCATCTGATAAAAAGGACTATTCCACTTGAACGACACCCCATAGATATCAAATGTATCCTTGATTTTTTTAAAACTGACATTGACTACAAATACTTCCCACTTTTTTTTCGATCAAAAACCTTTCTCGTATTTCCTGTCACCTCTAGCCCGAATTTTGTTTCTGTATTCCAATCAATCATTTCCACGCTCTAATATCCCGAATCTCTCTCTTAACATGCTATTTAAGAAATGATCGACCTATACTGTCATCATAGGTTTCTTCAGTTATTTTCGTTGGCTAGCTCTGTACTTGTTGTGCATATAGGCCGCTCCGGTGGAGTTAGAGGACTGAAAACCATCAAATCCTTATCATATCTAAAAGAAAAGTTTTTTCCCTTTTTTATATTCGCCTCTCTTCCTTAATACGTTTTTAGTGGGGAAATCATTTTTCAATGTAATTTCATGCAGAACTCGTCCCAAGTTCGTGCCCGGCAGTGTTCACACTCTTTTTTTTGTTTAAGTTTAAGACCTTTTTTAATTTCAATAAAAGGTGAGTGGAGGAACTTATTCGTTATCCCCAACACGGCACGTTACCAAAAGACGTTTATCACGTGACAGTTTCTATTTGGTGATTAACCAGACCTGTTATTTTTTCTCTCTTTTAACCATAGCTGTTTATTGTCATATAGTACGTGTTTTTGTTTTTTTCTAAGAAAACAGCTATTTTGAATATCTCTAGAACTGTTCGTGTGGCCTTCCAGACTATTCTTCATGTCATGTGCAGTCTTTCTTTTTTAGAAAACATCACACCATCCATATGTGTCAGCCTCTGCCTTCAACTTCAAACAAGATTTAGCTCCCTGCAGCCCCTGATTTACCCCAAACTTCGAATCGCCGTTGAAAGGAAAGGGATATTTCAGTCCATGGACGAGATTAAGTAGAACGCCGCCAAGTAGCTGTTAGCAACCCTAAAAGAGGACTTGGCAAACCGTTTTGGCATATTAAATGAACGCTGAAACTTGCTAAAAATTCAATGCCTGATCATGAAGACTGAGGAGAAGGCAACTTCGCAGGTTGTTGTCAAAATTGAGACACTGGTGTAAATGATTGTGGATCCAAGGAGTGTACTTTGAAGTGGACTAAGACGACATTGCCCCAGCTACGCTATCTTTTTTTCATCAATATCAAATAACTAGATATTGTCCAAGAAGACCTCGTATTTACTCCGTGCCTACTTCATTTCCTCTCCGTTCTCTCCCTCGATTCAAACGTGGGCCATAGCAGGTAAAGTTGAGAAATCCTGCTATACACTCTCTCCTAACTTAACGGCAGGGGGCATACCTAAAGATATTTGGGGGGGACGGAGTGGAGGCCCCCAATCTGCCCACAAAATAATTTGTATTTCAAAATGAACAACGAGAAAAGGTAAAGAAATTGGATATGGCCTACGCATGGTGTACAAAAAAAACCTCATCCATTTCAAAGATCTTTCAAATTTACTTAATTTCTTTAATAAATCATCTTCCAAAGAGAAGAAACTTGCCGACAGAAAGATCATCCAGGAGAAACAGTGGGGGGGGCAGGTGAACCATAGCACCATGCCCCCTTCTATGAGCCCCCTGCCTAACGATAAAATTCAATTTCCTTTTCCTTTCGCCTGGCGAATTTATTTAACCTTTTTAATGCGCATCTCTTATCGCTACAACGGCAAACCCCGCCCCCTTTACCCCCGATTTCCCCTTTTTCTCATTTCCTCTTCTCTTTGTTGCCTTCATCCCTCCTCCTACTCTCGTTTTTTTTCCTAACAGTCCACTCACTACTGTCACTTGATTTTCTTCTTTTTTTTACTTTTTTTCTCTCCATCTTCAAGATCTGCGAACTCTTTCTCTCTCTCCTCCCCCTCCCCTGCTTTCTCTGTTACTCTTCTCACGATTCCTGACCAAAGTAGTAAAGCAATCTTTCTCATCATCTGATACCGTTCATTATTTAATATCAATTATTAATTAATATTATTCATTATTATTAATTATCCATTACCTTCCATTGATTTTATTTATAAAAAAGACTAAACACACACACACATATATATACATATATACTTATATGATACCTTCATTTTCCCTCAACTGCACCACTCAACTCCTTTATTATATATTTTATACTATAGTTATACATTATGAATGACAACGCGCGCGCGCGCACACACATACACACTCACATACATGCCTAAATACTTCGGTATACTGATGATGAGATGTTCTTTAAAAAAATTCCTTCTTTGTCAATGCACTTAATTTAAGTGAACATTTATCCCATACATCGAACGTTATAAAGTGAAATTTTCACATTGAAATCCAGCTAATAGGCAGCGGAATTATTGATCCATATTTGAATTCTTATTCATTACTTAAGTAAACTTTCCATTGTTTTATCACCAAAACGAAGATTCTATTAGTCAAAATCTTATATATATGTGTGTGTCACAATTTTATATGCACAGTTTTTGCATGAACATGACTCATTGCATTTATATATTTGCATGGGAAAAAATTGCAATTTATTTTCAAAATATATTTTATACTTTACACCCGTGTCACCTAACTATACATAGACACATACTCTCTCTCTCTCCTTTACACACACACACACTATATATATATATATATATATATATATATATATATATATATGTATATATATATATATATATACACATCTTGAATAGTGTGGTTAATTTGTTCCGAAATTGTCCGTACTCTCTGAGGTCTTACAATTCCATGTATTTTCAGCTTATACTTAGTTACAACAATTTGTACAGCAATACCTTAACCATACTACATGAAAACAGCACTATGATTGTATATAGTATTGCTATATATAAATAAAAATACTTTCACACACACCCACCGTCGTTTTCCATTACATCTACTTTATCCCTCCCTTTCCAAAGCCCTTCTCTCAGTGCTGGGCATCTTTCAACCCAGAAATGATTCCTTCCACTTTCTTCCCAAACGAGCCTTTCTGACTACTGCCATTCCGACACAAATCCTATTCTCCCGCCCTTTTTCACTTTAGCATTATAATATCAGTCAACTGTTGCAACCCACTCGTTTTTTTTCTCTCTCTCTCTCTCTTCCTTCTACGTGCCACTAACAATTCCAGGTTTTCCTCTTCCCTAGCACCGGTTCCTTCATAACCCTGCCTGCTGTTGCCGCCTTCCCAAGAACTCCGGGAGAACGTTGTCCTATCTTTTCATCGGCAGCTCCCCTACGCACGTTCATCATCACTACAGTCATCACGGACCCGGCAAATTCGAAATTTCCTTCGCAAAATGTTTGGGTTTCCTTTTCCCCCCCGTTTCCTCACGTTTTATTTGATATGCAATTATGTTTTTATCCTTTTCAATGTTGTCAAATCTATTTTCAACTTTACTTCTGAAATTGAATAAAGAAAACCATCTTAAAATACCTTGGAACATCAAGATTCACCAGATTCATATCTTAAATCTAGGAAATATATTACCTACAATAAATAAATGAAATCTGACATAAATCTCTTATTTTGCTCAAAATATTACTTAGTTCATTTCAATGAATAAAAAAGATATTACTCATTTTATAAAAATCAGCTAAATAGCCAATCTGGCCACTAAACTCAATCCAAAACGTTTAAATTCCCCCTGCACGTCTATTCTCACTACAATGACCACACAGCCGCCAAATTCAAAATGTCCTTTCCAACATGTTAGAAGCACCACTTTTCTTCTCTTGAAAAAAATTAATCTGCACAGGATTGCCAAGTTAACTATTTTTCAGCTAGATTTGGTTAATTTTTTCCCAATTTAGCTAATAAAACCAACAATAGGAGAAAATCTGTTCATTGTAAAAATAGTAGGTGGGTTGATAAAATAAAATATACAATTTTTAAAAAGAGTTTTGAAGTCTTACTGAATAGTTATTTTATTTGACAAGTAGGCTTCAAGTGGCAACATACTTAGTTATGAAGAAAAATGTAGCCGGTTCTAGGCATTTTTGAAGTTTTAACTATAAATAACAAACCATACTTGGCAACACTGAATCTATGGTCATACTTTTATCCATTTAACCCTACTTCTTCCTTTTTTTCCTGTTATTCCAACTACTGACCAAATATTATTCAGGCCTTCCGCTTTCTCAAATACTTTCACTTTCGCTTTCCTTCTACTGTATGACAGCCTCCCACTCTTTGATTCTTTCTCTTACTTCTCTTAAAGCATCTGTTCCTCACTCGTTTGTGTGATCACCTTCCTCTTTACTGATCTGCTGTTATGTTTTGTCAATTCACCCATTCTTCCTCGTTTCATTTCTAAATGCTGATCGAATATTTTTTCAGCTTTTCCCCAATTACTTTCACTTTCGTTTTACTGCAGAACACCATCCTCTTTTCCTCATATTCCTTTTTGGAACATTTCTTCCTCGCACTATCCCTTTCTAACACTCCGTTTCCCTGTTTTTGTCCTTTTCTCTTATTCCGACACCCAGTGCCTTCCCTTCTACTGCATAATGTTCGATCCATTTGAATTGATCCACTGAATTAAGTGCATTAACAAGGAAGGAGATTAGGTAAATAAACGCTTTATTTTTCATCAAGCTACGGGCTTATGGAAGTACCTACGTACAGTCATAATTTCCCCGGGATTTTTCCATTTCCGATATTTTGAACTTCTATACCTTCATATTTCCTCATTAGAAACCCTCAACCAAAACTATTGCTTTATTCAGTTCTACAGTAAGTCTAGCTGGCTGACAATATGTGTGTGAGTGTGTAACGCGTAGAGGCTGTACTAATGGAACTAAAGTACAGGAAAACTAAACATTTACTCCTTATTTGGACAAAAAATAAGTTGTTTTTTTTCACCCCCAATAAACTTTTAGTCAGGAGTTTAACTTGCAATGTAAATTAATGCTAAATTGATCCTCAATTTGCGACCAACAACATTCATGCTTGTTTTGAGAAATTTAGACTTTATTTAATGATCACTGCCCAACGAAAGGCGGATAACTAACATTCTCTGATCACCACTTTTTCCAATTATTTAATTGATCAATCCCCGCATGTTGGTCATCTGATGGTTTCTATTGAGTGAGTAACCAGAGCTGCTTTCTTCTTTCTTTTTCACACGCTCGCCTACATTCGGTCTCCCTTTTTCGGTGGGATCCATTTTTGTTACGTCAACATACAATGCTTTCCTTTTTTCGGTATACGCCTCTAGGTTGTTCTTCTATTCCCTAATCCTGGTACCCCACCCCTACCTTACCCGAAAGTTTGACTTACGTCACTTTTTCGTTTTTAGGAAAAAAAGACAAAAATCGAAAATAGCATTCGGCGTTTGTTTCGCAGCAAAACATTCCAACGGCAGCGCACACTTTTTTCTCTCTCATACTCCTGTTTCCTGTAACTCCTACCGCCCAGAGACTCAGCCTAATATACCACCATCCCTACTGCTTCTCAATGCATCCATTTCTATCCTGTCCCTCACCCTCTTTCGGTGCTCTTTTACCCCCCTCCCCTGTTTCGTTCTTCGACTTTCTCCGTGTCACTAGCTCTGCCTACTACCCATTCAAATTCTAGCATAGATTCTTGTCTGCTCTACGAAGTTAAGCAGCGTCGAGCCTGATCAGTTTATAGATCGGGGACCGCATTGGAAAATCAAGTATTTTGTACATGTGTGAGGCCCCTCATCAAAGCTGACCTTGTACCAAATTCTGCCCTCATAGGGAAGTAGATAAATAGCATTAATTACTAATTTTATTATACATTCAATGGCAACTAATGCTTAACTCATTAACTTTGTGAATTTCACAGGAGGAGAATGAAAAGAATCTCCCTATCAGATTTTGGTAATAACTTATTACTTATTAGTCAATCGTAGTCACACTAACTTTTATGGATCATACAATTTTCTGTATCTCTCACTAACCTGACCTTCGACAACTCAGCTCAACATGCCATCATTTTTTGGGGGGGGGGGGGAGACGCTAAAGAAATTCCCCATATCATTATTAATGGCAGTACTCCCACCCCGTATGATTTAATATTCATTGCTTCACTCCATTTTGGCTTGCGAAAAGTTTTTATAAGAACGATTGACTTTAGGATAAAGGAGAAAACCTGTGGTTCCCTCAACGGTTTTTTTCGTCTCTCATCACGTCCAAGTCTGTCATTTACCTGTCGTATTGATGACTCAACTAGCTGAGACCCGTGGAAATTTCACGGGTATTGACAACTAAGATTATCCATTATCTTATGCCGCTGCTCTTCTCTCACCGTTTGCCTTTATCATCTCATTCTCTCTCTTATTTGATTTCTAATAATAAGCAGATAAAAATTGGTCAATTTAGCACGAGCTTAGATTGCAAACTGACCCCCTCCCATCAAGGACCTATTTAGGAAAGAACTAACAAACTAAACAAAACATTTTTTCTAGATATAGTAAGGAGATGTTCAAATTTTCAGCCCTCTCCTTCCCTTGGGGTGGCGTATATGCATGATACATACATACATATATAACCAGCCGGACCAACTTGAAAACTTAAGAAACCTATATTTACAGTTTTGGTGGATGAACTAGTATCACACGCAAACATCTTAGCCTTTCAGTAAACTACTAAACTTTCCCTTCTATCCTCTTGTTTCCAACCATTTTATTCAACAACCTAACTTTCTTTTCTGTCCTCTCTCTCCCCACCTTCTTATTGAACAAGATAAGTTTTCTTTTCTGTAATTACTATAATTCTAACATTTGCAATAAGATTAGTTTCATATGCTGGCTTCTTCCTACCCTTTTAGTAAACTACTTGACTTCCTTCTATGTCCCTTCTCTTCCTACCCTTTTATTAAATCTATTGTCAAACTCCATTCCAAAGCCTGGAGTTGTTTTTCGTTGTTATGGCAGGAAAACAAAGTCAAGAAAAACCCTCACCAAATTTCGGGGAGTAAAATCTTCACTGCTCGTCTATTCTGTCACCTTAAACCAAACCAAAGTATAAAATTAACAATCCCTTACTGTGATTGCAAATTAAGACCAAGTGATCGGCAAGCGGCTCTCTTACCGTCCGAGCAAAACTGACGCGTCATATATCTACGAAAATTTGTTAGAAATACAAAAGAGTCAATTCATTTTATTAAATAGATATATTTACAATATAAAATCTTTTTTAATAGTTTTTTTTATTTGACCCTGCAGCAGGCAGGTTTGCCACGTTATTATGGAAGAGGAACACTCAGAACAATATCGAATCACCGTAGCCCCATCAGTAGCCGACCAACCAAGTAGACTACAGATTCTTCTCTTTTTGAGTGACTGTGTGTCTCCAGACATTCCTGGTTACATTTTTGAGATTACAACCATGAAAATCTGCATGAGTACACCGAAGCACTATCTATAAACGTTTTGTTTTATCAGAAAAGTGCTTTTTTTTGTCTCTATGGTCATTTATGGACCAACAAGGCCCAAATTTTGTGCTGGTATTCTTTAGATAATTATAAATAATGTACAAATATTTTTTTTTAGATAATTTGTCCTGGTACACACACGGGCTACAGAGATTCATTATGTGAGGTATGGATATCAGATTATTCTAACCTTTCACACATCCTTTTTTTATCAACTCCCTCAGCCTATTTCTCACATTCTTCTTTATTGAACCTTACTTTCTCACTATTACATTCACATCCATTCTGTTTAGATTGTTAGATACCAAAACTGTCAACATAGATTTCTATAGTTTTCAAGTGAGTCAGGCTGACTATTTATCTATGTGTGAGCTATGTATCCAAAGATGTATTATGGCTAGATTTTTTGGAAAAATGACAAATAGGTAGATCTAATTGCCAGGTAACTGTGTAGATTTTATTTGGTCAAATTCTTAGAGAGTTGACTTTATCATCACAATTAGAGAGACTTGAGAGATGGGGAAAAGAAAGAGTAATGCCATAATGGTATGTGTGTTAACTCACAACCAGGAATAGAAAGAAAGGGAAATTAGAATTTTTATGACATTCTTGCAGAATTTGTTTGTTCTGATCACACATTCTTTCAGAAAATTTTATTCTGACAATGCTTTTTCAGCTAATCATTTTTTTACCTGACTTAACATCCATATTTAAGCTTCAGTCAAAGTGGAGTTTGAATCTGAAGCAGTCAGTCTTGTCTCAATGTTAATTTTGAATCTTTAAAAATGACCAATAAAGTAATCTAGGGGTCACATTCATAATGCGCTAAGATGAGTGGATTTTTCTAACTCATTTAATTCAAACAATGGCAAAAATCCAGCTTTTTAAAATTCCCCTTTTCAAAATGGCTTTGTGATATGTCTTTGTAGATATAGCTCCATGTATGTATGTATGTATGTATCTGTAGTGCATATAGGCAACACCAATGGAATTAGAAGGCTGAAACTTTTACTCTTTATCATGTCAAGAAAAAATGACTGGTTTGTTTTTCAAAATCCCCCTTCCATTCCAAATAGATTTTTAGTGGTAGGGGGTTAAGTTTACAATGTGTTTTTATGCTAAATAGACTAGTTAGTTTGTGTTATGCAATGTTCATGCTTGTTTTTTTGAAAAGCGGTCCAGACTTTTTTTTAGTGATCATGAACCAACAAAAGGCTTTAGAAGTAATTAATTCATTAATTGCCACCTTTTCTACTTTTTTTAAATTGATCATCCCCAACATGGTATGCTGTCTAAAGCAGGAATTCATATACATCTGCAAATAAGATAAAGTAAGGGAAACTACTTTATAATTAGTATTTTAGGGTTATCTCCCTTCACAAATATTACAGAAAAATAATGTAGACACAAATAGCATATCATATAAATAGAGGGTTCAGAAAAAAAAAACAATCTTTTCTCTGATTGCAACTCCCTTCTGCAACTACGCCATAATAATATATTCAGGCTGTTAAATTTATTCCTCATTCATACTTTTACTTTCCTTTCTCTCCCTAGCTATAGATCACTCAATTTTTCTGGGTGTTCCCTCCTTTCACATTGGATTCTCTCTGTGTTATGCCTCTCTCTTTCTTTTAGGCTTCATTAGTTTAAGGTTCACCTCCCCATTTATGTATGTATGTATGTATGACCCAGACCCTGCTGCTGACGACTGAGTTCCTAAACCCATCCCATAGTTGGAGGCCCCTCCTTTTCACAACTGGACATATTTGCTTAAATTCTTCAACTCATCTAAATCCTGTTACTTGTTTATTTGTTACAGATATAATATACATATATGTGTGTGTGTGTGTGCAAGAGAAAGCATGTGTATGTGTAATGGACACACACACATATATATATTATATATATATATATATGTATAGAATCATTCAAATTCAAAATCATTGTAGTCTCCCAAATGGGTAACAGATTCTTCCCTTCTCTCATCTGTGTGTGTGTGTTTTTTGGGTGCCCCTGCTTCATCACTTTTTGGTGGGGTCTACAACCTTGGAAATTTTTACAGGGGAACACCACAAGACACCATCTAATTAAAGTGCATTTTTTAATCTCTATAGCTATTTTTGACCAACCATCTCGAGCTGGTATTTTTTTGTAAATTTTAGATAAAAGATCTATCTTTTATTTACATAATTAGTTTTGGTACATGTGCAGGCTATGATAATTCACTTATGCAAGATACGGATATGTATAGTCAATCTTATATATGCTATCAAGAAATGGATATATAATCCGACAAAATAATTATGAATATATTATATTATTTGGAACTCTGTTTGGAATGACCTCCTTGTATTATATGGAGAATGTGTGACTTATCTGAGACAGTGTGAATAGAGTGAACAAAGAAATTCAGGCTGCTGCAGGAATCAAAACTGCAACCAATTAGGTAGCAGCTTTAACATTGCTTTGCTCTTACCATTGAGCTAAATGGGCTTGACGAAAGGCAAAGGACCGAATAACTGATTCATGCCCATATATATATATATATATATATATATATATATATATATATATGTATACATTTATATATATGCATATAATTGTACACACACAAATTTTTCTCTCACTATATATATATATATATATATATATATATATATACATACATATCTACATATGATACCTTGTGCTCTCTCGCTCTCTCTTTATATATATACATACACATATATTCTCTCATTATATATATATATATACATTTCATCAATATATACATATCATATCTACATGTATGATACCTTGCGCTTTCTCTCTATATATATATATACACACACACACACGTTTTCTCACTACATATATATATATATATATATATATATATACACACATATATGTATTCACATATTGATAAGACAAAAGTAAATTCATGATTCAATTCATATGTGTCAAAAAACAAATATATGCTGGTATATATGCACAAAAATCCTTATAACATGCAAGTACACATGTGTCATTTACGTGTTTATAACTACATATAAATGTATCTGTGTCTTTACATATATGTAGATCTTATATGTATATGATTTATGATAAAAATCTTGTAAAACTACGTAAGAATTTTTCTTTTTTTCTAATTTATTGTATATACCTATATAGAAATCAAGCACTAAAATTCTGGGTGGCTAATTCAGGTTTAGGGCTGCATTTACTGAATGTGTTGATCTCTTAAAATAAGGCATGAACCCCTCAATCAGAGGGTTGAAATAATCCCCTTTTTTAAATCTTTATTTTATGCTTGGGTACATTTTTCATTTCTCCCTTCATCTCTTCCCCTCCTTCAGAAGAAAAATCAAAGATCAACAGCTCATGAGAGAACATTTAGATTATATCCAACTAAATACCTAAGCTGATTAGTTACGAGATAGAAATGGTCACTTGACTGACAGCTTTTGGCAGCACACTGAGTTGGGGGTGATCAATTTAAAAATTGGGAAAAATAGGTAGTCAAAGGATAACTTACTTTTCTCACCTTCTTTGTGATGGAGAAGACTGAAAAAGTCTGAATATCAAAAAAAAAAAAAAGTGGATGCTGCTGGACACTAAGTAAGGGATCAATTTGGAATAAACTTACATTGAAAATTGAACACCCAAGAAAATCCTACTTAGGCAGGGACTCAAATTTTTTTCTACATATAATTAGAAATAAATGCTAAAAATTTCAGCCCTCTAGCTTCATTGATGAGGCCAGTACTTATAATATATACATACATAGCCAACCAGCCAGACCAACCTGAAAACTGAAAAAACCTACATGGCAGTGTTTTGATTTAGTGCATATGAGTTTATGCCATAATCATTTAATTAACAACTCTTAAAGAGTGACATATTTTTGGTGTTCAAGATGCACATTATTTCCTTGATAGAAATATGCTAATATCACTCTTTGTCCAATGTACTGCTATGATCAGGGCCAGATGGAAGATACTTGATGCCCTAAACACACCCCAAAAATGGTGCCCCGCCCTGTCTTTCCTGACAAGATTAGAAAAAACAAATGAAACATTCCTGAAGAAATGAAGGTTATATTCATTTAAAACATCAAAATAAGTTTCTAACAATAAAAATATACAATCTCATGAAACCAAATCCTTACCAATGAAACTAGTGCAAGTATAATGGCCAGATTTCATACAATACTATATATGTATGGATGATTGAATCATTCATCATCAATCATTGACATCTGTTGTTGAACTTACACCTTCCCCAGGATTCGCCATAATTCTCTATCGTGGGCGTTGAGGAGCCAGTATTTTCTGAATCTTGTTCAACTCTCCATCTTGTAATTTGTCGGCCTCGGTTTTGCATGTGATCTCTTAATATCCATGTTGTGAGTCTGATGTCTATTGGTTGTCTGTCATTCTCAGAACATGACCAGCCCATTGCCATTTGAATTTTCTGACCGTGGTATGTTTTAATTAATTCAATATATAAGGGAGACAAAAAATTAGATATTCAATTTAATCTTCAATGTTAAAAAATTTAAACAACTTATCTTAATTTAATGCCGGGAAACTGCAAGAAACCTGTGCCCCTTTCTCATTTGATGTTCTGAGCTAATTTTGCTTAATGGCTAATCCAGGACTGGGTTTGATTATCTAGGGGGTCTTCAATTGAAACTCAGAATAGACAATTATCTGGTTTGTATGAGTTAAACATTAGCAGTAGTCTCCCAAATAACCTGGTTGACCATTTGTCTTACAGACCGGCAAACACGGTAATTTTTGATAATTTAAAACAGTGGTCTTTCACCTTAGCTGCATTCACCCCTAAGGGTTGGGAAGGTAATTGGGGGGGGGGGGCAAGGAGAGGGTAACAAACAATCTTCTTTTATCATTGATGTATAAAACTTTTATTCTTTTTCCCTCCTATTACGATTGAGGGGTAGGAGAAAGATTTTGAAATCCTGGAGGTGTGTGAGCCTTGAAAATGGTTGGGAGCCATTGATTTAAAACACCCTCTGTTATAAGAGTCAATGTAAGATGTAGTAGTTGTAGTAGTAATTGTGGTTGTACCCATTTCTGGTAGGGATTTCATTTGTGGAAATGTTTAATGCTGACCCCTTACACAGCCCTGACTCCTTCATACAACAGCCTCGGCCCCTTTCACAGCCCAGGCAGTAGCAGCAGAAGTGGAAGCAACAGTTGTTGTACGAGATTAAAAAGGCTGAGAGAGAGAGAGAGGATTCTCTTGAATATTTGCAATGAGAGAGAGAGAGAAACAAAAATGAAGAGAGAGAGAGAGAGAAGGAAATATGGTAACCATTATAAAAATGAATCCAAAAGAAAGATATCAATGTCTACCTTATCTCTAAACCAAAGCATGTATACACATTAGTATGCATTCTCATTCTCATATGTATGTGCTGATGAACAGTCAGTCAAAAGTAGTGAAAGGAAATTAATTGCTAATGTTGTGGGTGATGTTATTAAACTTCTAGTTATATCAGAAAAATATCTATATGTGTGAATTTCTACTTTTTTGGAAATGTAATTTGCATCTAATTGCTGAAAGAGAACAAGTATATTTCATATATATTAAGGCAATGTTCTTTTTTCCAAGTTCATGCAGTACTGATTTTTCTAGCTTTTGTCAACATTTATTCCATGGAATCACAATCTGAAAAAGTAAAATACTATAGATATATTTTCCATATTGAGCTAGCTAGGGGTCCAGACTTCTTAACCATACTTAAAAATATAACTAGCTGAACTACATGCTTCTGCCATGTTAACTATTTGGGTGAGGGGAGGGGGTAGAAAGAAGATCCTAAGCTTTACCTTTCCTTTTAAAAGGAAAAAAAGTACCCCTTCACTTTCAACTTCATGGGGAGTTCCCCTTTACTTTTAACCTTTTAATGTGAAAAAAAAAAATTACCTTCATTTTTAACCTGTTAAGGTGAGAAAAAATTTCCCCTCACTTTTAAGCCACCAAAGAATTATATATAAACATATAAAATAAGATATGGATGTGTACATATGTATTTTGAACAGAAAGTAATGGTCGAGTTTAGCATTATAGTAGCATTGTAAATTAAAGCCCTCACTCCCATTTAAACCATTTTTTTAAATTTCCCAAAACTTTTTACATAAAAACCTTCTAGTAAGTGAATTGAGTATGCATGCCAAATTTGGTTGTTCAGGTGGTTTCTTTAGTATGATGGACAGATGCTGTCAGACCTCTCATATATATATATATGCAGATAAATAATAGCCACTGAGCATCTCATGAAGAAAAAACTCACTGATAATGGCCTGTGAGGGCAGCAAATACAATAAACAATAACTCAAACAGGACTGGTGAGTCTCTCAATTGAAACCAGTATCTTTTGGCAGCATGATGTGTTGGGGTGATCAGCTAAAAGATTTGAAAAGAAGGGTGATCAATGAAAGAGTTACTTTTCTTGCCCTTTGTGGGGTCGTGATCTCTGAAAAAAGTCAAGATTTTCAAAGATGAATGCTGCAGGACACAGTAAGGGACCAATTTAGCATAAATCTATCAAGGGGGTGGATACAAAAAAAAAAAGAAGCTGTTGTAGGAATAAAGAGTAAATGTTAAAATTGTCAGCCCTCTAGCACCATTAGTGCGACCTGTATGCATAATGTATATATATAACTGGCCGGCCAACTTGAAAACTGAAGAAACCTATGCTGACAGTTTCTAACAGTGGTTTGCTTTAGTTTTATGCAATAAGAAAATAATTGTTATAAAGGAAGAAAGATTTTAAAGATACATATAATCCTCTCAAAGTATTTGTATCGATTTTATCTTGGATCAAAATATAATGTCAACACTTAAGTATAATATAAGACACATACTTATGTGAGCTGCTAAGGTAGAGACAAACTTACGTCCAAGTCAACATATATATATATATATATATATATATATATATATATATACATATACATATATATATATATATATATATATATATATATGGTTCGTCATCCCTCTGATGCTGCACACACAACCAAGAATAGTCTTGATGTAAACACTCAGAATCCACAGAATTAATTATTAATCCTGCCCACTACAAGATACTGACCCTATATAAACATACCATCTCACGTATTTTTCCTTATATTTTCTTTGAAAAGCCAGTATATTCAGCATAATGTTGAAATAATATAAAGAAATTTAATTTGTATATAACATGGTCCTCTGAAATTGTCATTTCACTCAAATATAGTAGGATAAATCATAATCTACACTGATACTCTAGTTATATATATATATATATAGAGAGAGAGAGAGAGAGAGAGAGATAGAGAGAGAGAGAGAGAGATTTTTTTTGTTGTTTTTTTTTTTACAAAAAGTGCTTTTTTTAGTCATTTGTGGACTAACAATGCCTACATGATATGCTGGTATCTTATATAATTTTAAAAAAAAATGCATTTTTGTGGATAAATTTTTAAATAACTAGTTTTGTTACAAGGGCAGGCTACTGTGATTCATTTATGTGAGGTACAGATATAATTGTAGTTATGAAGGAAACATTAACAACATCTGTCTATTTCTCTCTCCTTTGAAATCATTAAATATTGATCCAGCACTCTAATGTTCTTCAGGATCCTTCTCATCTGAACAGAAATATAGTCATGCAAACTCATATTTACAAATATAAACATAAATGCAAATCTGGCTGCTGTCACCTGCACATGTCATGTAAAACCCAGCACCCTTTTAGAGTTGTCTTGAAAAATTCTAATTGAATATAAATAAGAGTATGATTTTTGGTGCATTAATAACTTTGAGGACCATATGTCATTTTCATTCTGCACTTACAGAATTAATTATGTATTCTATTTGGAAACAAGAACAACAAGTTCAGCAGTATGTCCACCATCATCATGTCCATATCTGTGATTTCCAATTTTAGATGGATTCTCAATGGAGTAATAGTAGAACTACTAGTTGTGCTCGGAGTAGCAGTAGGTGGAGGGAAAGGAGATGATAACGAAGATGGTTCAACCGAAGGTCTGGACCAAGTTTCATATCAATCCAACCTGACATGGCTGAGAAAATTGATATTAGCAATTACTAGTTGTGGTAGAAGTATCAGAAGGAGGAGGAAGATGAAGATTGTTCACCCAAATGTCTGGACCAATTTTCATATCAACCCAGCATGATACAGCTGAGAAAGGAGCAGACAGAGTGGTTGCAACTATGCTCCCCTTGAAGTATACAGGAAGAGAACAAACAGCCAACAAAATATCAGATGGTATAACAAACGAGACAAATTAAGAAAGTATTGGTTTCGCAACGCATATGATAGGTCTAGCAAATCTTGGGGAGGGGCTATGTCAAATGACAGATTCTAAAAGGCTGATGACTATTGCATCTGTATATTCCACATCCTTTCTTCCCACACACAGCATCTTGTTTTCCTGTTTTGCCTTCTCTGATTATCTATCCCACTTGCTACAATAGCGATGATATCTTCTATTGTGGACACTCTCACAACTCATACAACAGAAGCCCAGTTTGGATTGTGGCTCATTTAATGCTAATGTATATCAGACCTTGGCTGTTTTGAAACCCGTGCATAGAAAACAAGGTATTCAAGCAAAGCTTTCAGCCAATGTTTTTATTACATTATACAACACAATCTGACTATAAAATCTGTATGTATAACATAGGGGCTCAAGTATTGATTACTCTTATTCCAGCCACCAACATAGCAGCCACACCTTATTTTGAAACACCGCACTGCTATGACTGCTCTGTTATGTGTAAAGCAAATGCCAATGATTCTATGCCATTTAGCCCTTTTAAAATCATCAGCAGCAGCTGCAGCTTTTAAAAGTCAGTTGTTTGGCATAGACCTTCCCAAAGATCCTCCAGGCTTCTTGATCTTAGGCATCATGGTGCCAATACCTTCTGATCTAGTCTCAATTGACATGCTCTCTTTTTTTTGCCAGCCACAGTTTCATGTATGATTTCTCAGAACCAATGTTGTGAGTCATGATTTCCAGCCAAAAAATATTCAACCTTGATAATATAATAGCTGATAATGATGACAGTATTATCAAGATCACTGCTGGACAAAGGCCTTTCCCATTTTTTCCATGACAACCATGATTGTTCTAACCTCCGCCATGTGTCACCTGGCAAACCTTTTCATCTCATCTCTCCATCTTGCATCTGGTCTTTTCCTACTGCATTTACTGTCCCATAGGGACCAATCAGTTAGCCTTTTGCTCCATCTGTTGTTATCCCCTCTAGCAAAGTGTCAGGCCCATCTCTATTTTTGTTGTTTAATTATTTATATAATATCCATGTTGATCTTTCTCCAGAGTTACCCCTACTATTACTATTTCCATGGCTTTGTGTGATTCTAAGTTGGTCTTCAGTTCATTTTGTTAGCTTCCATGTTTCATATCCTCAAATCATAGGTAATATTACGCATTCATTGTATACTTTATGCTTTACTAATCATGCAAAAAGGCAAGTTTTGGAAATGGCTATTCAACAATAGACCACCTAAATACAATAAATCAACAAATTGAAAAGACAGATATACAACCAACCACTTTGTGTGGCCTTTGCAGACTTTTAAAAAAACATTTGACTCAGTAGAATATATGGCAATCTTCAATTCAATGACACTGTATATACTAGTATATGAGTTGTACATTCAAATACACACTTCGTCCAATGTGCTGGTATTATTACTAAGATGATGTCTACCAAGGTTTAACATAACAGTTATGGGGTTTGGATGAGTTGCAATTAGTAGTAGTCCTTCAAATACCTTTCTAAACCATTAATGTTTTAGTCAAGTATGTATATTAATGTCTATAAAATCTTCTGCAGCTAAAAGTTGCCAAATATAAATTCATTAGTTTTTAGTGCATGAATACTGTATAACTCGGTAGCCTATGTCACTACTGTGAAATAGCATCCTAGTTTGTTTTTTTTCTTAATTCAACAACCAATTTCCTTCTGAGTAAGAAATATTCTTTCCTAACCATTTTGAATTTTCTAAAATGACAAAGGCAGTACCCATTCCAAATGTTGAAATTCTAAAAAGAGCAGGAGTCAAGGGGAATCATTTATAAAGTAAGAAGAATATATTATATACAAGTGAATAGTTTATCAGGGTTACATGAAACAATTGTACTGCACCATTATCCTTTATTGGCTGTAAAGTTCCAAGCCCTTTGGTTCTGTGGAAGGGGTACCCTTGCTCAAATCTGACTCAATTAAGTTGGTATCAATTATGTATAAGACCATATCAATGTATCATAGGTGGTGCCACAAGATCTTTCAGAGTATCCCGATTTCTAAATCCAACCACAAAATCAAGGGCGGGAAGAACAGGCAGTACTGTCAGCTTGGTGTTTCCACCAACCATCATTCTTTCCCCTGCTGCCAGTGTAAAAAAAATCTGTCTGCCCTGCGTGCACTTTGCCAGCTACGAGTGGCCCCACAGCAGATGTGGAGCACCCTTTGAAATCCTCATCTGCAAAGCCAAGCCATGATAGAATACATATATAAATAGGTCTGGTTAATCAGTCAATAGAAACCACGATATGACCAATGCCTTTGAGCAATGTTTGGGGAGATCAATCAAAAAAATGGAAAAGGCGTAGACCAATCGAGAAAATTACTTTCTTGTCTTTTAGTGATCACTAAAAAATTCTGAATAAAAAAAACATCATGAATGTTGCTGGATGCAAACTAAGGGATCAATTTTGCATGGACTCACACTACAAACTGAATCCTTCACTAATAACCAATTTGAAGGGAAACTGGAAAAAAAGAAAAAACAACTTTTTCCAAGAAAAAGATATATCTATATTTTCAGCCCTCTAACTCTATTGGTATTGCATGATACATAGTAAGCCGGACCCACTTGAAATCTGATGGAAACCATCAACCAAAACTGTCAACATAGGTTTCTAACATATATATATATATATATATATATTACTGTGTCATCCAAAGACAGCTGTTTCAATCTATTACATATCTTCAGTGTGGCTATATATATATATGTGTGTGAGTGTGTGTGTGTATGCGTGCTCATGATGTTTTATACTTACATTATCTAATTAACACCTAAAGCTTAGCTTATTTATTTATTTGCACCAGTGAAAGTTTCCATGTCATTTTTCATAAAATTTCATAAGTGTACTTTCATTTTGATATTTTAATGGTTTTCCTTCAATTGAGCAAATATAGGGTTCTGCGGAGTCACTATACACTTTTTTTTCTTTCAAAACACTACAGAGAAAACTTTTGAAAAATCATAATTCATAAAAAGTTGAAAATCTGAAAATTCTGTTATTCATATAAGTATTACTTCACTGGTAGATTCCAATATAGGAGCCAATTTTCTCTTAGTGCTCTTGCTGAACCAACTATCGACCTCATCGTACCAGTGATGGTGAAGCTGTGGCACACTGCAGGTTTTCAAGTGATATATTTTGAAAAAACACTTATTTTGCTTTATTATTCTAATTACTTTCTTCACCAAAGTTGGGGAGGAATTTTTTCATAAGTAGGTTTTGAAATTCCAAGTTATATTTTTTCAAACTCTAAGTTTCATAAATGTATAAGAAAAATATGCTACTTATCTATTCACATTAACCTAAAACTAATATAGACGTATGTGTATAAGAAACAATCTGATAACAGGATTATTTGAGATATCAGAATTTTTGCATATGTGTTGAAAAAGGTTAGCCATCAGTACACTAATGGATCAGTTTTGCTAACCCAAGTTATTTACTAAGTTTAACTTGGCCTGGCATGAAACCATAGTAGCATAATGCCCAGTGAGGATCAATCTCCTGAGATTAATAAATTGCTTTTTTAGACAAGCATCTAAGCATTGTCCTACAGCTGACACCAAGGGTATTTACTTAGCTTGGCTTCATCATCATCAGTCTCTTAGCATCTGTCGTTGGACATTGACCTTCTCCAGGAACAGCCACACTTCTCCGGCATTGCGGAGCCAGCACTGTCTGAGTTCGTCTAGCTTGACTTTCCGTTTAATACTGCCAGCGTTGGTTGCATATGTGATCCCTGAGGATCCATGCTGTGGTTGTCTATCATTCTTGCCACACGGCCAGCCCATGGCCATTTGAGTTTTTTACTGGATTCTATGATGTCCCTGACTCCTGTTTTCTCTCAGATGTATTGTGCTGTCTTGTAGTCTCTCCATGTGAGGCTGAGGATGACTCTTCCATGTGCACATTGCATGGTTCTCCATTTGCAGGTCTGTCTCTTGGTTATGTTCCATGTATCAGCTCCCTAAGTGACAATTGGTAGAATGCATTGGTTGTATGGGATCTTGGCTTAGCTTGGCATAAAGTAATATTTTTGTTGCCACAACCATAACAATTTGCAAGAGTACACCACTAGGCATCACCTGGAAACATTTTTTTGTTTTTATCAAGAGAATGCTCTTAAGGGTCTCTAGGGTCATTTTGAGACCAACAATGCCCAAATATTGAGCAGGTGATTTCTTGGATAATTTTTAGATAAAAGATCTATTTTCTTAGATAATTCTAGATAAGAAATGTATTTTCTTTAGCTAATTTTATATAAGAGATCTATCTTTTTCAAATAACTCTGATAAACACATGGACTCTGGTGATTCATTTATGTGAGGTACGGATATCCTCCTTTCTTTCTTTGACTCTCTTCCTCCCATTCTTTTCCTTCCTTATTGCCTTCTCTTTCTCTATCTTTCAATCTTTCACTCCTTCTCATCCTTCTATAGCCCTTTCTTTCTACATCTCTAACTCTCTCTCACTCCTTTTCTTCCTTTTATTGATCTTCCTTTCTTCATCTCTTCATCTTTCTATCTTCCAAACCAGATACAAAACTAAGTGCATAAATCCTTCATTGATAATCCTAGTCCGCATAAACTCCGAGAGGGGGCCATTAAACGATATCCTCTTGCTAAACAGTCTCGACTGGGAACCCAGACATAAAAATACCAAGTGAGGCTGGAATGTTCTACATTAAAATGGACGATAAATCGGGAGACTTGGGTAAATTTAAATGAACCTAGATAGCATTCAGAGAGCGCATACCTCAGCAAATGCCAGTGTCACTGAATGAAAATCAAGCAGGCAGGTAACTGTAAAATCCTTGTATTTTCCCCCAAATTTAATCAATTCTTTTTTAGCCCACGGCCTACCATTCGACCACTTTTGGAATCATTGAGAACTTTTGGAGATATTGTGTAAATGGAGATTTCAAGACACAAAGAGTAGTCATGATGGTATGTATCTTCAGAGGTCAGGGTTATGGGAGGTATAGGAGACTTGTGTGCAGGAGGAAATAGTGGAGAGTATGTGCTGCCTCTATAATGGCTTGCTGCAAAACAAATGCTGTATCCACTTTCTACCTTTTCTTCATAAAAGCGAAAAGTAGCATAAAGCAAGCGTTCTGTGAGCAGAATTTACTTTTGTAGCAATGGAACTTGGTATTTACTGACATTAAGTTGATCAAATTACAGGAACATTAACATTGCAGTGGGTCATCCCATGTCAAATCACCCAGAGCTCCCCAGGTCATCCTCTCAGATCCAAAATATTAAGTCTGTACCTCCAAGAGTTTTGATATTGAAAATCTTAGACATTTTGCTTAATTTCACAAAGTTCCAAAGTTGTACATGCCAGTGTTTTACCCCAAGATGTGCGATATAGCTCTCTGGAGAAAAGTCAAGAAAGCTCAGTATTCATCCTGAGATTTACAGACCAACACTCTTATGTCTTTGCGATAATAATTCCAAGGACTAATTGAGTTTTTTGTATTTTCTTGCTTATGTATTTGCATATGTGGTATCCCTATATTAAAACAAAGTTGTGTCACACTCTATTCTTGTGGGGGTTCGGACAAATAGGAAGAGGCTTGTTTGGCTAAATGAATAAAACAGTTAAAATATCAAAGATTTATAGATACAGAGGAGATATTTGGGATTTCTCCATAAGTTTGGTATAAGAGCTACTATGATTCTTTTCCAGGTAACCTGTGGAATTTTTCCTAAAATTGATATGGAATGACCCTTGTTAGGTTCCTGAATGTCGCAACTTCAACTCGGGCAACATTAAGTTAAAAAACTTATCTTGTGCCCAAGTTAGTTGCTCTCGCAACAGATAAATAAGAGTCAAAACTAATACGTCTCATCATAAAAATGTCTATGGTTGAAACTCACGACTTGTCCTTGTTTTGCTTGCTTGTTACTTGCACTGGTTTCTTCACCCCTCTACTTTGCCCTTCAATAACGATCAATAAGAGTTTCCATGGCAAAAAGTTGTAGTAAAATTTAATTTATTATAGTGTAGGAATTTTCCAACTAATTCATGTCTGGTCAGAAAAATCACCTTATTTTTACTTCCACTTCAGTATTTCATATCATTGTACATATTTATATCTTTTTCTCTCAGTAATGTAACAAAACAACATTGAATCATACAACATTAATTGTAGAATTCTTGTACACTGCATTCTACTATTTTAGAGAGTGTTAGGTATTTACCTCTTGCACTGAAATAATTTGAATGGATTTCAATTGATTTGTTGATAAATTGAATAACCATCTTTGGTTATGATAGTGGTACCTGATGATCAAGTAACAACAAGTCTTAACAATATTCCTGCACTCTTTGTATTCTAGCTGATTTTTGTAATGCTAATGTTGTCATCATTATCCACATTTTAGCATCCATTGTTGGGCATAGACCTTCTCTAGGATTTGCCTGACCTCTCTATCATGGGTGTCATGGAGCAAATATTTTTTAACTTGTCTATTTTGCCATGCCATCTTAAATTTTGCTGGCCACAGTTTTTCATATGATCCTTGGGGATCCATGTTGTGAACCCTGATGTCCAGCAGTTTTCCGCCATTCTTGCAACATGACCAGCCCATGTCCATTTGAGTTTTTTAATGGATTCTGTGACATCCCTAACTTCCATTTTCTTCTCTAAACAGTGTACTGTCTTGTGATCTCTCCATGTGAAGTTGAGCATGATTCTCTCATGTGCATATTGCATGGTTCACAGTTTGAGGGTCAATCTTGTGATTTGATTCCATGTTTCAGCTCCATAGATGACTATTGAGAAAATGCGTTGGTTGTAGGTCTGGATGGTTTAGATTCTTTGCAGTAATATTTTTTGGTATATCTCTTCTTTCCATACATGAACAGGGAACCCAGATGAAAGAGAAGACAAGGGTGTTGTGTCATTGGATGAGATTAGGCCATTGGTAGCATGGGAATCTTAGAGCTCATGCCTTTTTAAGTGTAGTGGCCCCCTAAAAATTTTGGCAATTGTAAACTTTCCTGTTCCAAAATGAGACAGCTGTTGATGGCATATTTAAAGTCAAAGAAGCTGGTGACAGTTTCAGTATTTTTCTCACTTTTGAAAGTCAAAATGACTGAAAGGACATGTTCATTTACCAGAAAAAAAAGAAATAATGTACCTGAACATAGTAGGTCTGCAGCACTTACATCTATTATCGCATTGCATGAAGCAAGAGAAATTTTACATGAATTGGAACTTGCATTCAATGATTTAAAACATTAACCCTAACTCTTTACCCTAAGACTAAAATATACATTCTGAAGAAATTTTGTTACCAGTTTCTTTGATTTTAGTCAGCAGTTGCCACTTTGAAACGGGAAAGGTAACAAAAGCCAAATTTTTAGTAGCTGAATGGATTAAGAGCATAGTTAGTTAAACCATCTGTTGATGTATTGACTTTTAATAAAACTTTTTTTCCCTTTTTCTTTCCTTTCATCAACCTTAAAAATCCATTGTTGGACATACACTTTCTTGAGGTTTATGGGTTATTATCTTGACATGCTTGCCCATGAAATGTTAGCAGGTAGGAATGGATGGATATATGCTTTTCCCATGGGCATTAGTGTAAAGTGAACACAAAGGCATGATGAAATAGACATATTCAGAAAATATTTGATCCACGATGCTCACAATAGAGAGGTGTGACGAATCTAGGGGAAGGTGTATTTCCAGTGTTGGACACGAAAAAGGCTGATGATGATGAACACAAACTGTTTCAGCTTGTTAATCCTTGGGCTAAGTCCGCAATTTGAATCTGGATTTACAGATTTTTATGAAAGTGGAAACTGCTGGCTGATCATAATCTCTGTGCCATTGACTGTTCAACCACTCACACTTCCTTAAGCCAACTGCACATTGAAAAGTCAGAAGGATCAAAAGCCTTTTTTTTCTTCAAAGAAGGAAATTTGATGTTTCTTTAACTAGTGCCATACTTAAATTTTGACAATTTTTCTGCTCTTAAGTTCCCTCTCTCTCATTTTTTTTTTTTTAGTTATCAATTTTTCTTTTTTTTTCAAATTTCTCTCCTTTTTTGAAAAAATAAATTTCCATCCCTTCAATTTTTTCCCTCAAAAAGTATTGCATAACAAGTTCCTTTGAAAATTGTGTTAAAAATTATTTTTTGGTGGGAAAATTAATTTTTGTCTGAAAAATTAGAAAAAAAAATTGAGTTAAATTTTTTTTTAGCGGGTTTAGTAAAAATTTGGTTAAAGCAAGAGATTCATATTTTATTTTTTTTCTTGAAAATTTGTGAATACGTGTGTAATAAATGACAATTTGCTCAGGTTTCAGTTTTCTGTGTCTTGCTCTTCAGGGGTTTTCTGTTGGTAAGAAATATTCAAGTCGTGGAATGACATTTCCAATTATCACTCCTATATTTTTACAATTATTTATTTTCAGCTTATACACTGTTGCTGTTATCAATAATTATTACTCTGATTGTTTTTGTGGCTGTTTCTTCTCTTTAATATTATAAGTAGTATTATTTATATTAATTCGATCATTTGATTTCTACTTTTTTCTTTCACAAATTTTATGCACATGATTCCTTAGTTTTTGTCCATAAACCTTTTTTGTGTATTTTCTTTTTTAGAAACTGTAAACCAAAACTGTCAACACAGGTTTCTTCAGTTTTTAAGTTTGGCTGGCTGGCTTGCTATATATCATGTATATCAGCAGAACTAATGAAGCTAGTAGACTGAAAATTTAAATATATACTCAATTATTAAGCCTAGAAAGAACATTTTTTTTGTTCTTCAAAAATCTCCACCCCGAAATTGGTTTTTAGGTGACGGTTCAATTTGCAATATGACTTTATGCTAAATTGATCTCTTAGTTTATAGTCATGCTTTTTTTTTCTTTGAAAATCCAGATTTTCTCAATGATGAACAAGCAACAAGAGGCAAGAGAAGTAACTCATTCATTAAATACCCCTTTCTCCATTTTTTTTAATTGATCACCCCAACACAGCATGCTGCCAAAATATGTGGGGTCATATGACAGTTTCTATTGAGTGACTAACCTGATCTGTCCTTTTCCCTTTCCCTCTTTTTTTTCTAATCAGGCATTAGCAAACTCTCTTGCTTCCATTTTAAAATTATGTCATTAAAAATTAATAATCCACCAGCGAAAATGGATCCCATTTTAAATTACTCCTCCTTCTCCCCCATACTGTGCCCCTGTATAAATGACTGTGGGGGCAGGTGTGTTAAAATGCTAATTACAAAAATTAAGGTGCTAAGCCCACTTGGGAAGACATATTTCTGTATTTTTTTAATGCTTTTATTTTTTTCTAATTTTTTGAAAGAAATGAAATATGTTACCATTAAGAAATGTTTGACAGCTTTTTGTTATTAACTCAGTGCCTTGCAAATATTCTTAAAAATGGATCTTCAGCAAAACAAGCCTAGAAGGAAAAAAATTTAAAAGAAAAATCTATGAAAGAAATTCATGTTTTTTTCTTTTTTTTCGTTCAATCTGAAGCTGAATAATTAAAGAATACATATCTTCATCTGATGATATGCAGTACGACTTATTTTGGTGAGGCAAATAACAACACAGCGATAAAGGGAAAAATCCTAGTTTTGATGTGTAAAATGGAGATAACTCCTGTTAGGCTTAGAATTAATGAAGGCTTACAAGATGATCATCTTTTGAAGCCAGATTTCTGGATTTCTTTTCTTTTGATTTATGGTCAAGTAATTCTTTTAGTAACCAAACTGTAACCAAAGATCTTTGACAGTTTTATTTGTGCTAATTCAAAATAAATGATTTCAAAAATGTTATTCAACCAAAGCATAAACTATATTAGGATGTGTTTGGTTGTTTGTACTCTATAGACAATCAAATGGTTTGATGGAAAGCTACCGGAATTTATATGAATATTTATTGCACCTGGGGGAGGGATTAATGTAAAAGACAATAATGGCAAACGGTCTCACTTAGAATTTGAACCAATCTCCCCGATTCCATCTTTTAAACCATTAACTGTCCAACCACTCTCCCCTCCTAAACCCAATTTCACAATGCCAACTCAAAAGGATAGAAAACCTTTTTTCTTTAAAGGAGTAAATTTAGGAGTTTCTTGAACTGGAGCCAAACTTGAATTTTGACAATATTTCCAGACCTTAGTCTCTTCTGTACTTTTTTAGTTGTCTATTTTCCATTCAATTTTTTACATTTTCTAACCCTTTTAAAAGAAAGTTTCTATTTGTGCCTTTTCTTAGAAGTCCAATTCCAATTATTTTTCCCATTGAAAATTGTGTAAACATTTTTTGGTGGGAAGATGAATTTTTGCCAAGAAACTTGAAAAAAAAAAAATTCAATTTAATTCTTTTTTTTTGGCAGCTGTAGTAAAAATTTGGTTTCAAACTCATTCATCTATCCTGAAAATTCCTTCCAACTTCTAGCATTTCCCAAACAGATCAGTGGGTGAGAATAATGAGAATGCTATAATGCAGCTGATGGCAATATCCTGAAAGAGGACTTTGCAGTGTATAAGGTCCCTTTACAGGGAGACTAAGGTGCCATTCCTTCAGTTAAAGAAAATCTTATTATTCATGCAATGAAGGTTCTATCTTTGATGCATCCTCCCGATAGTTACCTATGGAGCTGAAACATAGAATCCAACAAAGACACTGATCCACTGAGAACTATGCAACCTGCACATGAGGAAATCATGTTCAGCATCACATGGAGAGATCATAAGATAGGTCAGAACATTAGAGAAATAACAGGATTCAGAGGTACCACAGAAACCATTAGAAAACTCCAATGGCTGGTCATTTTGCAACAATGGCAGACAACTCGCAGACATTACAACAGACACCAGTAAAATGTGAGATGGTGTGACGAACTAGACAAGTACAGACAGTATTGTTTCTACCATGCCCATGATAGAGAGGTCTGGAGAATTTAGTTGAAGGTCTATGTCCAATGATGGAGGCTAAAAGGCTGAAGATGATCAAATGTTTTCATGATGCCAGTGGTCATTGCATAAGTTCAGATGATTGGCGCAACACAATCTTACTTTATCACATTTGGCCATACACGGGATTGATTCAACTTCAGTAAATATCTACAGTCACTGAACTTAGCACTTGAGTTATGGCCAGCAAGGATGTTTTGCAAAACACCACTTGTAGGTACGATTTTTAAAGGTGGCCCTGTTACCCCAAACTTCAGAGTCACTGAAATACAACTAATAGGATATGCTTCACTATCGCTTATAGGCATGATTTTTAAAAGGTGGCCCTGTTACCCCAAACTTCAGAGTCACTGAAATACAACTAATACGATTTGATTCACTACTGTTTGTAGGTACGATTTTCAAAGATGGCCCTGTTACCCCAAACTTCAGAGTCACTAAAATATAACTAATAGGATATGCTTCACTATCGCTTATAGGCATGATTTTTAAAAGGTGGCCCTGTTACCCCAAACTTCAGAGTCACTGAAATACAACTAATACGATTTGATTCACTACCGTTTGTAGGTACGATTTTCAAAGATGGCCCAGTTACCCCAAACTTCAGAGTCACTAAAATATAACTAATAGGATATGCTTCACTATCGCTTATAGGCATGATTTTTAAAAGGTGGCCCTGTTACCCCAAACTTCAGAGTCACTAAACTACAACCAATAGGATTTGCTCCACAACCGCTTTACAAAATCACGTCAAAACCTGATTTCGTGTACTGATCCAAGTGACCTCAATGAAACAGCCAGTGTCATCATTTTCTATAGAAGCGTAGCTGAGGGAAAGGATAGAGAGCTATGGAATGGCCTCCTAGCAAAACGCATTATACGCCAAATTTGAAAAAAACAAAAACAAAAAAAAACCCTAAACGCAATGGCTTCTCTAGAGTGTGATCTATCGATATTCGTCTTGCATTGCGTTTCATTGAATAATGCACATTACGGAATTTGCTTTTTACCTTTTTCTCATATCAAGAAATTGGGATATAACGCGTTTTGTAATGGAGCCCTTCAATTTGAAAACATCCCCCATGTACGAAATGGGTATCAAAAGCATTATGGATAGTAGCTCACCTACTTCAATTCCACTAACATTAAATAATAATACACCTCACTAAATGTTGGAGGGTGCCCCTCAAGGAACCGATCTCCAGCTACGCCCCTACCCTTTTACCTAATTCAGTCTCACCAATTTCATTTTGTTGGCTGTTCACCGCTACGTGCCGATTCGAATGTTCCTTGCCCCTGGGGTCACACTTGCAGACACTCAAGCTAAACAAGCACAGCTGCCCAAGACAGTTTTATATCTCGGTACTTTTCTCTTTACGGGTTTTACCCAAATATAATTTCAGATTGCAACTTGGAAATAATATAGAGCTTACCGTTTCAGCAGCATCATCAATGCTTCGTAACTTGCCTGGGACACCTGCAGGCAAAGAAAACCTTTCTGTTTTCGAACGTGTCGTCTCCACCAAATCAAATGATGCCTGTCACTTTAGGTGAGTGCAATGCTAACACCTTTCTGTTGTCAAACTCCTAGAGGGTTGACTTTGTTATCGCAGTTAGTCAGACATGTAAGAAAGAGTGATGGGGGAAAAAGAAAGTGATTCTGTGACGTCATGTGTCGTGTCAATACGCGTTTTTCTCTTTCTTCTTTACAGTCCTGACAGTCCATACTAAAAGTTTGAAACTTAGCACATACACTTCCCTCGATAAGTCAGGATTTTAAATGAATCGGTTTAGTGGCTAACAGAGTTATGTTGAGAGTAAGGTATCATCCTGGAGCAGTAGGCTTATTTCTTTTAGCTTCAAGTCCACAGATTTTAAACAAGCTCGTCAGCGCTGGTTTTTCGAACCCAGAACTGGTTATTTCAATACCCATCTGTTTATTTTATGTTTTTTTAAAAAATGAAATCAGATAGAGTCTAGGTTTTTCCATATGTTCTGTTAGTTCTTTATTACTTAAATCTGTAAAGTAAGAACCTGAAACATTTTTTTGTTTTGTTTTGTTAGTATTTCACAATGTGCGGAGTCTGTATTATTATGCATCCCAAAATGTACATAGAATATTTGTATCTCGCATGAATGAATCATCGTAGCCTGTGCGTGCACCAAGACTAATTATCTAAAAAAGATCTAAGATTATATAATAAAATAGATTTTGGCCGAACCTTGCCCGGCTGGTACAGAACGCTGCCTGTCATGAACCCGTTAAAAAAAGTCAAGTTTTCCGTTGTCTAGATTATCATCAAAATCTCTCATCCAGTAAAGTCAATATAGGGAGATAGATTGAAGTAAAGCAGGAGAGTTATGGGTTGGAGGATGAGGAGAATAAGTAGAGGGATAGTGAAAGAGTGAGGATGCAAACGATAAAAAAGATAGATGTAAAAAGGGGAAGGAAAGGGCGACGGTCATGATGGAAAGAGCGAGTGCAGAAAGACATAACTATCTGCAGCTAGTTTACTTTTCACTTGAACCTCAAGTAAAATGATTTTCACACCTTAGGAAATCCGTCGAAAAATCCCAAGGTTTTCCAATCAAATCTTGCAGGAAATAATCCCAAGTCTAAACGAACGTATCAACTCTGGCAGCAAATTGACGTTGTGTGGTCTGGGTCGTTATAGTATTACGTTGTTGGTCGCGTGTGAACGAGCTTTTATTAACAACGATGAATGGTTGTAAAAGGCAAAGAGAAAACATGTTATGTACCGCCTTTCAGAAATGGATACTTGCAGGAACCAGAATTGAAAAAAAAATCTGGCTAAAAAAAATAGCGCTCATGGAAACAACAGTTAACGTCAATTGCAAATATAGCTATTCACTTTAAAACATTTCTTCCTGAAAACAAATTGACCTGAATCATACGCAGTGAAACTTTCAAATGCCAAAGGAGCCGTACTACATTTGTAAAACATTTCAAAATACTATTATGAATTATGGGACATCAAAAATGGTCTTGATCAGCAAAAATATCAATTATCAGATTTTATGACCAACCTGACAGTTCTACCAACTTGGATATTATTTGGATTAGGTAAGATTTAGCAAAGGAGATAGTCGATTGAGATGCTACGACTGTCACTCCGTCGGGAGATTTTTGAATTTGCAATTTTCGAAAGGCTAGGTTTTTAACGATTTTCAATTAATGTTATTTTACTCAATTTATTCGATTGGATTAGAAAGGTAGGTTTGGAACTAGGGTTAGTAATTAGTTTTGGATTGGTAGGTAGGTTTGGAGTTATGGTTGGTAGGTACGTAAGTTTTTGCTATATTATGCAAGGGAAATAAAGTAATTGAGACACTTTGTTTAATCGGAACACAGTGTCATCTGATTTGATTGATTTATTTCTTTCTTTTCATTCTAAAAATAAAATACATTTTCAAATAGTTTTTTGCTTCCTTTTTTTTCAATAAAATCATTTAAATGTTTATCCACTGTCGGTCAGATTAGAGATTCAGTTTCTAAGTTGATAATCTACCTTGCCCAATATCGGCATTTCTTTAAATCTTACTTAATCCAAATTTTCACTCCAATTTAACAGACTTCTTGCCAAGTAAGCAGTAGCAAAAATTATGATGCTTATACAGTAAGAGAGCCAAAGATGAGTATGAATAGATAAATAGGTGATATTCTGGGAGGGGTGGCATACCAAAGATATTCTGTAAGACTCAATTTGATTTCAATTTATGAAAATTTCGATGAATAGTAATAAATTCAAATGTTAGTAACATTCATTTGTAACACTATGTAGTAGCTAATTAGTAACTTAGTACATTATCAGTATTGGAACTCATTTAGTGAGTTTTATGTTATCTGGGTTTTTGTGTAGAATCTGGGTTCTTTTGAGCAAGGGTCTTTATTTTTAGGAAAACCTGCTGACAGTCCTGAGTGCGAGAGGCCTACGATAAAAACCTGTTTAAAGGCTAAAACAGAACCATAATACTAATAATTGCCATAGTCTTGCGTGTTGCTCAAAAATCATGCAAGCCTTATGATTGAGGATTCATAATGTTGAACAGCTACTTTGCTGTCCTTGGTACTGGAGGCTTTCACCGTATTGAAGGAATCATGAAATCAAAGGACTACTAAGAAATCTGGTAGCGAAATGTACTGCCCATTGTGCGAGAACTAGGTTTGGTTAAAAAATTCTGGGTTCTTGAACAAAATACGTAAAGCACATATCTAACTGCACACAAGGATGGGCTGTTTTAAACTGGTCAGCAATGAGTTTTTATAAAGCTTTTGTTTGGGAGAAAACATTTTACCAACATTCAAGGGCTTGAAAAAGTTGCAAATGAAGAGTACGAGAAATTACCAGCTGATAGGTGCAATAAGCTTATAGATGGCTACAAGAAACGTTTTGAGGTAGCCATTGTTGCCAAAGGATGTGCAACCAAATATCAAAGGAGAATACCTTTATTACTATCCTGGTCATATTTTCTATTTCTATACAAACCGTTCGAAATGGAAAATACCGTAGAATGTAGACTACTACATTTACCTCGAACAACAAATCTTCACAAAAAAGAAAAGAATCAAGTGAAGAATCATTCTAAGAAGGTAAGCCTTTTGCAGAGCAGGTTCAACCTTAAAGAACAAGACAATCCCTCTAGTCCTAAAAGTAGTATACAATCAATGCACCCTCCCAATAATCACCTATGAAGCTGGAACATGGAACCTAATCTAGTGACTGACCCCCTAACCGAGAACCGTGAAGCGTGGATATGGAAGAATCATACCCAACCTTACATGAAGAGACAAACAGTACAATATATTATGGGAAAAACAGGAGTACAAGACATCATAAAATTCATAAGAAAACTCAAATGGCAAAAGGCTGGTCATGTTGCAAGAATGGCAGACACCTGATGGCCTCGCAATGCTTATGATGGAGAGGTCCGGCAAACCTGTGGGACAGACGATAAAAGAAGGGTATACAGCTAATACATCCTCTCAATTGTCACTTATGGAGCTGAAACACGGAACCTAACCAAGAGACAGATCTGCCAATTGAAAACCATGCAACAAGCACATGAAAGAATTATGCTCAACCTCACATGGAGAGACCACAAGACAGCATAATATATCCAAGAGAAGACAGGAGTCAGGGACATCATGGAATCTATTAGAAAACTCAAATGCCAATGGGCTATCCATGCTGCAAGAATAGCAGACAATAGATGGACATCGCAACTCACAACATGGATCTCCAGAGATCACATGCAAAACCAAAGCCGGCAAAATACATGATGGAGAGACGAGCTAGACATATTTAGTAAGTACTGTCTCTGTGATGCCCACGATAGAGAAGTGTGACAAATCCTGGGGAAGGTCTATGTCCAAGGATTGACGTTAAGAGACTGATGTTGATGATGATGAAATTGAAAGATAAGGATTTTTTGGTAAATCGCTTTGGACATCCTATCAAAATATTCATATGATACAAACTAGGCAGATTTTCATTCACTTCTGGAAATTATATAGTGATTCTACGAAATTTTCAAGGGAGGTAATAATCGTGACCGAAACTGCGTATTGGGTTGAGCTTGGGAAAATCATTTGTATTGGAATGAAGTTGTTTCCCCTCTCATATCGGTAAGCCTGTATAGTGTAACAGTCATTCTACTGTCTTTGCTATTTGAGTTGTCATCATTTCTAGAAGAACAAAAAAATATTAAAAATAGTACTAGTACATTGAAAGTTGCTAAATGATTTACAATTACCCACCTTCGGATAATGGCTGTACTGGAATATATTTTAGTTGGCATATCGCAGAATAAAATTACTTATTCCCATTAGAATACTAGTTATTTTTCTTCATACATATTCATAATTTTAGGCGTAGAACCATCGTAACCAAAGATGGCTGAGAATTACATTCCATATATATATATTTTTTTTTTTTGTTTGTTCAGCACTTCTGGCCATACTGTTTTGTCTATAGACTTGAAAATCGGCATCAATACTCCACTGGACCCCACCTAAAATGTCTCTTTTTGACCTTTTGGGGACCTTATTCTGACTGGTTTATGAATAGCATCTAGATATCTTAACAACCACAGTTTTACTCTATTTTAGATGTTTTACTCTGCAGAGCGACAGTGATATTATAATTCCCATTTTTATGCTTTGATTAAAAAAACTTTTGGGGGCTGTCTTAAGGTTTTGATAAATCATTTAATTTTGATGGGTTTATCAATAACATCTAGATTCTTCAGAATGCTTTCCTGTGGAAAACGCTAGTGATGTCATGAATAGAATTCGTTATTAACATTTTCATTCTTCGACGGAATTTTGTTGCATGACTTCAAATTTTGATGCTACGGCTGTTCAATAATTGACTGTGATGGCAAGCTTTCTTTCTCCTTGGCTTCCGTCCTTAAATTAATTTCTATTGGTTTTAGGAGTCTGTTTAAACATTTTTTTACCAGAGATAACGAAATTGGGAGAGGTTTTTGTATTCTTTCATGTCTGTCCATCTTTCCATGCAACACCACTGATAACATCACCGATAGTTCTCAATGAAATGTCTACAAAATAGGAGATTAAATTCTTGGGCGGACCGAGGAATTCACCTCCCCTGCATCGTAGCTATCTTTTCATACCACAAATCTTGAATTGATTCCGACCACATTTTATCGAAGAGTAGGCCATTGGCCAAGTAGAACTGATAAACTTTTAGGCGGCTTGTATGGAAATGAGAGGTAGACCGAGTTTGGCGCATACCTACTTCCCAACTTACAGTTTTTTGTATATTCATTGTCTAACTAGGGGGACATCACCGTATACCTAGTTCTCAAAACCAAGTCTTGCCGTATACCTAGTTCCCAAAACCCATTTGCATCACTTGGCGGATCTAGGAATGTTTACAGTTACCTCCTATGCATTATATTTATTTGTAAATTGGTTCTAATTCAGTTTTTAGGAACAATGGCGTTGGAAGAATTATGCACTCTCCGAGTGTGTACTGTTTTTCTTCTTCGTCAGTCAATTCCCCCTGCTAGAAAGTTTTACCAGCAAAACGAGATTACAGGTATCACCTGTTTAAAGGTGGTTTTGGAAACTAGTTCAATTCCCTTGGGTAGTCGTTCTTCAACAAACTCGCCTGGTATGAAGTGAGATCTTAGCACTTGCCAATTTCCGCAGCCTTTGTTGACTTTTTAAAAGAAAGAACCAAAATGTGTAACACCATCTGTCATCGTGATGTTTTCTCTGATAAATTCCAGTATTGGCTGTTCAGGGCCCCCGAGACAAGGGTGTTGCACAAAGGAAAGATCGAGAACGGAGTGTACGTAAACACTGAGACAAAGCACGATAACTGAAAGAAAATATCCCTCTCTTTCTTCGCGCCAACATTGGGAACAATCAACGGTGTAACCTGACTATTGGAAACGTATGGCAAAAGAGATGGCTAGTGTCAGGCAACAGAACAGACCTATAAGATTTATGAGAAAGACACTGCAAATAGTCCAGAAGATGCGTGAATAGGTAAGCGGGAAAGGACAGAAAGATAATTATATAGATAGATTGAAAAGTATACAGATAGACTGAAAAGAGAGTGAAAGATAAATTGTTATTGCCTGGGTGTCTTAAATCTTAAAATACTCTACTTTTCTAATTACGATGGATATAGGAAGATTTTGAATCGTTAAAGGTCTCTCCAACTGGATTCAAACATGTACTGCTGGTCCCAATGCCAAACTCAAATGGCAATGGACTGACCATGTTGCAAGAATGAAAGACAACCGATGGACATCACATCTCACTACGTGGATCCCCTGAGATCACATAAGAAACTGAAGCCGACTGAACACAAGGTGGAGAGATGAACTAGACAGATTCAGGAAATACTGACCCCGTGATGCCCATGATGGAGAATTGTGGCGAATCCTGGGGAAGGTCTATGTCCAACGACGGACGTTAAAAGACTGATGATGATGAAGTACACTGAGAAGGTGATCACTGGGATTAATATCCAGGAAATCCAGGCACTGCATGTAAGATAAATTCCTTGTAAAGAACGTGTGGTAGGGAGGATTGTGTATTATGGCCTGGCTCATTTCCTTACTGAAATTTAGGAGAAAAACTAATGTTAATCTTTATGTATAACTGAATCAATTATTTGCGTTATTAAATTTCATGTTAAAGTTGGCAAAAAACTTCATTGTTGAAAATACCCTTTACGTGAAGGTAGCCGGACCGAAAAACAGGACTGTCTAATAACTAAGTGATTTAAGAAGTTAAGATTGTTACGCTAAGAGAAGCTCAGGCTGGGTGCCGCACAAAACAGAAGGGTGCAGTAACCATTAACATAAACAGAGCAGACATAAGATTTATGAGAATAGCTCAAAAATGGGCTGTCGAGATGGAACAAAAAGATAGATACGTAGATAAAAGATATGAGAGGGACAAGACTGAAAGATGAATTATTACTGCCTTTGGGTGTCTTAAATTTTAAAATATACTACTTTTCATTCTACCTTGGGAACCGGAAGACAGAGAACTTTCAAAGGCAGACACTTAACTTCACTGGTGCGGTGCTCGAAGACAAAAAAAAAAAAGTCAAGGAACGCAGGACATCCTGCTTTCCGGTCGATAAGCTTCAAGCCATCTCCCAACCTGGGGAATATTTCTGAAATTTAACCAGTGTCAGAGATGCTTCAAGTCTATATAGAATTATATTACTTGGATGTATACTGGCTAATTTTCTTCGTCAGTGAATCGTTAAAATGGGGAATTTCGGTAGCATATAGATAGTCGAGGAACACTGTTTCCACTCACAGAGAACTAAGGGAACGCCATTCCCACAGCATTACACCACAGCTCGTATGGAGATATTTCAGTCTTCACGAACGCTCATTTCTAGTTCCAGTACCAACTTGACTAACAATGGTCGCACTGAGTAGTTTCACGCTTGCATCAATATATGCATAATCATATTGAGATGTTCAAATTGATAGCAATGGACTAAGAACAGTCTGTGATACTTGTCACGTTGAAGTGGTCCTTTCCCTGAACTGGTAGCTAACCAAGGCTGGAAAGTTCGGATTGCCCTGATATTTACCCATAGCTGATAAGGGACGAGAAGAGATCGATTCACGCCTTACTTGAAGATATAAGTGCAAAGTGAACATAAAATATCCCAGGCAGAGTTTGAACCCGGACGGCCGTTTCCGTTCACTCTGCTGTTGACTATTAGGTCTCTAGCACCTCAAGCTGCCCTGGCAACGTCTTGCCGCCAGGATTAATGGTGCACAGAACTCTTCCTCATTTTGATTTTTAAAACAAGCGTAATTTATGATTTCAGATCCTGTTCATTCAAAACTGAAGCCATAGTCTGTCGATGTTGATCTTCGTATTCGAAGATGACCAATAGATTCTGATCAACGTAGATCGTAATGGATAATTTACTTGTGAAGAAACACTTACGAATAATATAAATCATATCCTCTTTGTGCCCTGTTCCTTCGGGACGTAGATAATCATAGCTTTCTACGGTTTCTTTTCCGGTTGTCGCTTTCAGCGTCCCTTTTCTTCTACACCTGATATTCTTTCTGCCATCCACCTGCTCACACCCTTCGAATAGGTTACTCTCTGCCTACCGCTTCCCCCACCTTAGCCATCTTTGCACCCTGTGAACATTAAATTCTACAAGCCCCCCTTCCCAATTGTGTGCCCCTAAAGTTTCAATTATCTAAATTTATTGTTAGCAATAGTTTCCTTCTACTTTTTAATATACTCAAAACCTTTTGTTACATACGCTAACCTTGATATTCGTAATATTTTTGATCGAACAACATACATAAAATATACTTTTATGAAAAAATTTAATATTACAAATTAATCAAATAATCTATATCATATCCAGAATCATTTCTTTGTATGTCTCTCAGGCGAAAACAAGTATCAGGTTGATCCCGGTCTAAGTTGATTTGACTCAAGTGGAGTAGTATTTTTGAGGTTACTTCAGTTACATCTGGTAATGATTTCTAGCTGTCCCGGCCTTTGAATACATAAAAAAGCAATAATAGAATTTCACTAAGATCAAGTAATGGTAGTACTGATGCAGGGTTACGGTATCATTCCCTCTATATTTGAGACATGGCTGTCGACAATGAGCGTCGTCAAAGTTGCTGAATGCATCAGTGAGCATTAAAAGCTTCCCGTTTTCATTATAGATGAACAGTCTTGGCGTCGAGGTGTGAACTAGATAACTTTCACCCTAGGGACAGGGTTGCCAAGTGAGCAATAATTCAATTGGATAGACTGGTAAGTCAAGATATTTACACTAAATGTGCCACCTAATTAGCTACTCCCAGTAGTAGATAGAGGCTGCAAAAATATAGTGGGAAAATCACGATGCCACTTGACTGATACGTAGGTAAGTTAGTTAGTACAGTGAACCTAAGCGATAACAAACTAATTGGGAGACGAGGTTGTCGTTAGAGCTGAAAGTTTGGTCTACCCAATGGTTATCTCTCACTCAGTGAATAAGTTTGCAGCATTTAATAAACAATTTGATCTTTGATCTAAAGACCGCAAAAGCCTAGACCAGAAAACTAAGTAACGGCCAATTTAGTTATAGTCAACTTATTCACTGCATTTATCAAACTAACTTTGGTAAATCCCAAGTCAGTTCGGATGGATCCACGCTTTCGTTAAAGCTGAAATTCGTTATAACGATGGTCAGCTGTAGATATAATTCCTGTTAGGGGATTGGTATGTCAAGCTTAATGCAACTGGAATAAGTCAAGGATGCTATCTTTTCAGTAACTTGGAGATAAGTCATTTCCATTTTGGCCAAGACGTTGAGGTTGCAAGAATAAGTTCAATAGCCCAAACAGCTCTTTGAATACTTTTTACTCACTTCCAGTAAAATGCAAAGGTTGAGAGACTAATTCTCTCCATTTTGTGAAATGAACAACCGCACATTGAGAGTAAAACTACAGTCATTCGATCTCCTCGGATAGTGTAATGGTTAGCACGTCTGTCTCATGCACAGAATGTCCTCGGTTCGGTTCCCGATATGAACAAAGAGTGTGGAAAACTCTTAATCGGGATAAATTTCCCTATGTGCGCAGCAGCTAATTGAATACACTCTATGTTATGAAGGTGGAGGTATCCCTTTGGTGGGTCATAAAAACTTGGCATAAAGTCCTAGTCTCAACCAGACTTTGGACTTGCAAGGATCACCAAGCAGACACGTACAACGGAAACCAGCCGTCATTCACCATTGGGGGTTATCTCTTATGACAGGGAGCCCTTTACCTTTTGGTTATACGCCCAATTTCAGATAAATCACCATAAGAGCTTAAAACTCATTGAATGCGGATGACGGTCATTTCCGTCATGTTAATTCTAGCTTGCTGAAGAGAATGAAATGCAAACGTCATGTTTGTTTCAGATTCTCCGTACAAAGAGGGGGGAGGTAAAAGAGGAGACATCACACTGGGTTGAACTAATGATTTAGCGAAATAAACGTAATGGATGACATTTTTATTTTGCATAGTGTTACGCCCATACTTCAAGAACGTAACTCGGACGCAGAGATATATATTTCTGTTTAGGATGATTTGGAAGTAAATGAATGGACTGTGTGAAGGTTAGGGAGAATTTTTCACACCAGTATAAAGAAGAATACACTGCCTGCCTTGAAATACTGTAACTGGCTTTTGTTTCGACTCGAACACTACAATAGAGCTTAGTAGACCTCATCGATAGATATATATATAGGTATAACTTTGAGATAGCAAGGAAGGCGAAAAAGTGGATGAACATACAAACAGATATATTTTACATATATTCCATCGTGTATAACCGGCTATCTTTTCCGTTGCGTGTAATCCACGGAAATTATTATGCATAATTGTATACACTGGTAATGCATTATTCATTCGAAATTAAAGCTCAATCGGTGGGTGCGTGTTATACATGGTGAAATAGCTTGATTCTCAAGGTAAGAAAAAGTAGAGATAACGTTCCAGTAAAAAAAGAGTTCTTTACAATGAAGGAAATAAAAAGTACACCAAGATCCATACAGTAAACTACAAAAAACAAAAACAAAACCCTATTAGAAACTTATTCTCATGTAATAATAAATTGGAACTAACAAGTACAGCACGGCCCAACTAGATAAACTACGGAAACAGGAAACTACTAAGAATAGATACGACAAATACATACGCAAAAAACAAAGAGATACAAGCTCAATTATGTGCATCATTTTTCTCGCAATTTTTCATACGATTTCATCCGAGTATAAGTACATTGCGAGATATGCTTTGATACCAATAATACTAATGGAACTAAGCTAAGTAGGTCATTCGACAAGGAGACGTGAGCTAATTGAGGCAGTTAATCAAATTATTAGTTACATTAGTTAAAGTAATCTTGATCAACTCAATCGGGAGTAGAAGTGTGATTTCCAACGATTATACAGATCTTTCATTTGAAGTATATTGATCAAGTGGAATCAGTCCAAAGAAGATGCTTGAGAGCTCTGAAATAAATTTACCAACGTTAAAGACTAGAAGAGATCAAGCTGATCTCTGAGATACATAAAAATCTATGCGTTGCAGCTGTAAAACTCCAGCTTCAGCATATTTTAATTATACTCAGGCTCAATCAAGAGCTATACCTCGAAACTATAGAAGAGGTATGCGCGACAAACGTGAGGAATCACTTCTTGAACAGAGTAGTTGAAAGTTGGATCAGTTTGCAAGGGAACACTGTCAGAGCAACGTCTTTGGTTTCCTTTAAACAGGATTTGCGGGGTAGATTTGGTGTTATAGGAACTGGTTGTATATTGATTAGAAGATAGATTATCAGGACTGGTTAGTCACTTGATAGAAACCGTCGTGTAATTAACGTCTTTTGGTAGCATACTGTGTTAGGGATTATCAACGAAGATTTGGAAAAAAGGGTTTGATCCATTAATAAGTTACTTTTCTCGGCATTTTGCTAGTAGTGATCACTGGAAAAAAAGTCTGGATTAAAAAAATTAAAATAAAATAAACAAGCATAATCGCTACCCGACACAAACTAAGGGACCAATTTAGCATAAAAATACATTGTAAAACGAGCTCCCCGCTGAAAGCCTATTCTTGAAAGGAATTTTGAAAAAAAATCAACCAAAGAAAACGTTTTAGGTAGACGTGATAAGGAGTGAATGTCTCGCTGTGTTCAAACTGTTTTTGACCATACGGAGGCAGATCTGGTGCTGTAGCCAATGAGACTATACTACAATAAGTGGAGTACTGCTCAGAGAAGTCAAGCCTAAGGGGCTAAGGATTTGTCCTGAGACCTCAAGACCAACGATTTTGTGTCCTTGGGATAATAGATGCAAGGACTAAAAAAATCGAGATGTTCTCACCCAAACGTTCGCGGGTGTGGTTTCCCTAAATTAAACCAGTGCCGTGTCACATCCTGTTTTTGTTGGGGAGCAGGTACATAGATAAATAGATAGCCAGCCATCCATCCATCGAGACCCACTTGAAAACTGAAGATATTGTTAGTTTTGGTGACATTTTTGGTTGACAGTATGTAATAACGCTGAATGGAATTTCTGGGTAGATTGATAACAATAGAACTTAACAACAGACGAATGATTGCATGAGTAAAAGGAAAGATGGTATGAAAAGTTGTTCATCAACATCACCAAAGGTTGCGTTGCCAGAAATGGTATTGAGAGAGAAGGAGGAATAATAGATTCAGATCGGTAGAGAAATTTCGGCTACCTACCGGTTAGCAATATAGAAAATGGAATCGGCGAGCGTTCACTCGGAAAGGCATGTCCAACTTTTCTTCCTCTATATATGGGTGAATAGCAGATCGAGTGAGTGAGGCCACTCCGTTATTTGTCGTCCCTTAGTCAATTTCATGTATCGCAAACCACAGAAAAACTTCCAAGTCTAGCCGAGAGAGAAAAACGAGACAGGGGCGACTTAGAAACAGCGTAAGGGCTCTCACAACTCTCATCATCATCACCAACCATTATAAGTCCACAGCTGGACAAAAGCGTTTCCTCTTTTCCTTCCATGACGACTGTAACTGCACTGACCTCGGTCATGTCTTACCGCCAAACCTTCCTATCTCATCTCTCCATCTCGTGCAAGGTCTTTTCCCAATTCTCTCAACCCTTGACGCCATCTGTTGTCATTTTGTCTCGCTTAGCCCAACTCCATTTTGGTTGCTCAATCATTTGTTCAATATCTTTCACTTTTATCCTCCAACCATCTCCAGCATTTCTATTTCCATAAATTTTCAAAACGTACTGAGAACCTATTTTATTTTACTTTGCTGTTAGATAAATGTAGGAAAGCGACCGCCTGGTAAGATAATTTGCCAAATACATGACTAGTTGATAAACTGAAATGTTATAAGTAGATAAATCTTGAAAGTTTTGAAAAGTAATGATTGAAATTCTCGTGATTAGCAGATACATAGTAAACAGAAACAACTGCATATACCCATATATATTTACAACTTTATTTTTTATATTATGATAGCTAATAAAATTGTTCCTGCAAAGCCTTTCCTGTCTGGAACTCTTCAAAGGATGAAACATCAGAAAGTATTGCAGATTTGTAAAAAAAAAAGGATCGTTTAAAAAATTTCAAATCACATCACGACATTGTCTTGAAGCGTGATGCCTTTTATTGTAGTTCTAAAACTCGCTCGAGAGTCAGTTAAATCGTTTTAACGAAAAAAACAAAATCCCTGTGTTTTCACAACGTGATTTCAAATCTTCAAGATACTTTTTTCTTTTAAGCTGGATTACTTCTCCGAGAAGTGTTAGACGATAAAAGCTGTTTGGAAACAATTTTATTTGGTGGCATAATATACAAACGTTGTAAATACATATGGGTAGGCGTAGCTGTTTATGGCTAATACGTACCCAATATTCACGGGAATTTTTGAAATTTTGTACCACCAGAAGTTTTTTCAGGTAGAAATGATTGTGTAGCGCAAACTTACTTTGGCGGGGAGAGTCGAATAGGGCTGGCATATGAATTCACTGAAAACTGTTGCTTTGGATAGATGATTGAACAACATATGAACAGATCGAGTCTGATAGAGATAAAGCTGAGCAGACTATACAGATTTCTGGTTCACTTATTTTGAATTCAGAGTTACTTTTCCCTTACACTGGATGCCTCCCATGGTTATAGGGCCTGGTCTGCGTTGGTATTTTACTTTTTCTATAGCAGTGTGTAGGTTGAGGAGGGCCAAGGTGGATTCATGGCTCTCCGAAAGTTATTAGTGCAAATTAAACGTTAGCAGCCTTGGTCGGATTTTGAACTCAGTCTTCAGTGATTCCATTGTCTGGGCCGTTGACTATGTATATATAATTATATATATGAAGAGAAAAATCGTTAATCTATGTGTGTCATTCATGCACACTCCTAAATATAAGTAAAAAAAATCAATAATCAATAAAAGAAATGGTTTTAATTCTTATCAAACACGAAATTTTTCCCGATATTGCTTCTTCCCCAGTGTTGAACGTGCTGCAAACAATAAAAAGATGCAATATAACCATTCAACCAATTTATTGGAGGAAGAAATAAAAGGCATATATATATATATATATATATATATATGCTTACACTTCTGTGAAAGCTACAACTCATTCCTTAATAAGATAAAAATGGAAAAAAAATCCCACAGTTACCCCACTCAGAAAGCGATCATTGTTATACCTCTGTATATATTTCAAGTGTATATTGTTTTATATAGATATTGTCTACAGTGGAGTTCGTGGCTAGAAGTCCGAGTGATCGTTTTGAGGAGGCCCTACTTTGAAAAGAATAAAAACACCGAATGGTAAAAATACTTAAGTAATGAAAAAAGAAAAAAAAAGAGCAAAAAAACAAAACAAAAAACGTTTCTTTTATTTTGTGTCATAGTGATTTATGACTTTTACTCGGCAAGATTTTTTATTTGATGCTGGATATGGGAATTCGCCTGTGTGGGAGTATGTGGTGTGTGTGTTTACGTACACGTGTGTGCGTATTTCTCCTTTGTTCATCTCTAATCACGTGTATAAGACATAAAAACACAAAAAACCCTTGATAGCATTAAAGGTCTTTTGATGTCGAGAAAGCATGATATATACACACACACATTATATATATATATATATATATAATATATTCATTGAAATCAAGATAACTACAAAAGCATATATGCATAGAAGGGAATATATGAAAAGAGGCCATATTGAATAAAATCCAGTTATAGAAGAATTGTCAGGTGATCTAACCAATATACATTACCTCTCGTATTTCTGTATATTTTTTGCTTTTTGAAAATAGGTGCCGCTGATGGTTTACAAAATATTTTAACTGCAGTTCCCACTTTCGAGAAAATCAATAAATTGTGTTTTAATATGTGGAGTTAGCTAAATGGTTAGCAGGACGAAAAATAGAAACGGCAAATCGAGTTCAAACCTCGGCTGAGACATTTTACATCAACTTCTCTCGAATACCTTCGAGAAAAGGCAGAAATCCACCTTTCCTCTTCTCTACAGTAAATTGTAGAATAGACTAGGCTCTTTGGCTTTGTTTGGCAACCAGTTTAGGTGGTGGATAGTTTATGTTTGCTTCTCTCGAATGCCTTTGAGAAAGGCATGAATCCACATTTTCTCATGAGTAAATCTAAGAGCAGACTGGGCTCTTTAGCTTTGTTTGGCAATCATTTTAGGAGATGGAAACTTCAGTCTCCAACAGACAAAGTAGGGAACGTGATCCCAAACAGAAGGACGTCCGTCTTAATTCAATCACCACTCATCCATACAAAGTCCATCAACAAAACACAGATCAGGTATATGGAATAAATCTTTGACCCCTTTCTCTTTTTGAACCTCTGACCTATAGTTGCAAGTTTTGTTTATAGAGATGTTCACCAATAGAAACTATCAACATATGTTTATTCAGTTTTTAAGGTGGTTTAGCTGACTATCTATCGCGCTACCGGCAGCGCCAAAGAACCTGGAGGGTTGAAAGTTAATGCTTAAACTCATGTCTTCAAAAGATTTTTCTTTTACTTTTTTGAATCTTTAGTGAATGTGTTCAATTTACAATGTAAGTTCAAGCTAAATAAGTCCCTCAGTTCTTGTCCAGATGCCTTCACACATGTTTTTCGAAAATCTGCACTTTTTCAGAGATCGAGAGATGAGAGGAATAATCTATTTATTGACCACCCCATTTCTAATTGATTTTATTGGTCACTCCTAACACGGCGTGATGCCAAGAGATTTTGGTCATGTGACGATTTCTATTGAGACCTCCACGAGAACAGGATGTGACGCAATGCCAGTTTAATGTCGGTGAACGTATGGGTGAGAGCAACTCAAAAATCCTTTGGTAGCAAGGACTTAGGAGACGTTGGTCTTAGGCTACCAAGTCTCGAGACCTCTTCATTCCACCCCACAGTGTAGTACCACGCCTCAAGGAGTAAAACTCCATTGACTATAGCACTACATTTATTTAATGGATTAATAAAGTATTCAATGTATAGAATAAACTCAAATCTTGACTAAAGCAATCATCAAAACATACCAATACAGTTTTATTAGCCACGAGAGATAGGCTGGATAAAAATTATATTGAAACTGTTTGAAAGTTTACAATTGCACAAGCGTTCAGTGCACAAATGCAGCGATCACTAAAATAGCCTGAATTTTCAAAAAAACAAAAACAAAACAAGTATGACATAAACAACCGATCAGTTTAGCATAAAATTACATTACAATTTACAAGTAACAAAATGTGCATTATCAGACATTAGCACATGACAACAGAAATAAATCTGAATACAGCGAAACCAACAGTTTTTTCAACTGTGTGTGACGTTTGTTCAGGCCTTACCAATGTAGATGAAAGGAGAAGTATTAACTCCTTATGTCTACTAAATATGTTTTTTTGTCTTTTCAAAGTTCCCCTGAAACATGGGCTTTTTGGGGGTAGAGGGAGGGTGCCATGTATGTTTATTTTAAATTGGACCCTCAAATAGTAACAGTTGGTTTTCACAACTATTTTCCCCCTTTTAAATTCAAACTTTTATTTCAGTGTTCATCACTCAGCAAAGACGAGAAAAGTAATCCTTTTCATTGACCAACCCCTTTTCCCAATTTTTAATTGACCACTCCTAACACAGCATGCTGCCAAAAGTCGTTGGCCATCAGACAGTTGAGTTTTGTATTTGTTCTCACCAGTGTTACGTTAGGATCAAACGGTACATCTTCAAAAATGCATATCCACAATATGAAATGAACGAAAAAATTGACATGCTTATTATTTCAATTACCTGGACCCGGGGAAATTCCACAAGTGCTTATATCGAATGGCTTCCGTTCTGTCTCTATAACAGAACGTACACTTCGGGATACATGCTTGCGTGAAACGTATGGAGATCATGTGATACCCAATCGTCTGAATTCCCCTCTCGTTCTTGCTAAAGTAGTCCAATAGGGAAGTAGAAAGTCGCTTAGCAGCAGCAGCTACTGGAAGGACGTCAAATTGGGCGTCGAACCGCCTTATGGGCGTTCCACTTCCTAGTTTCGGGAATCAGAGTTATTCTTTTCCTAGACTGGTTGCCTTCCCAAGGCGAAAGAGCCCAATATGCTCCGTCAATTTAACAATAGTTGGGGGAAAAAGATGGATCCATGCCTTTCTCCAAGTCCTAAGTGAACAAAAACAGCCCCGATCAGAGTTTGAACTCGAGCTGCCGACTACGCAAATCCAAGATTATCCAATATCTCATGCCCTTACTTTTCTCTAACCCTATGCTTGTATCTATACATTCTCTCCCTTATCCCTTCCAATCCCCATTTCTCGCCCATGTTTTTATCTGAATGTTATACAAGCATGGATTAGTCTCGTATACGAAAATCACCCCTACCCCTCAATAAACTACCTGATTTTTCTTCCTAATCGAAACATCCATTTCATTAATCTACCAAACTTTTCTCTCCTCTCGCTTCTTGGCTTTTAACTGAACTACATTACTTTCATGAGCGCTCTCTCCTTATTCTTTCCGTGCTATTATTACTGATATCAAATCTTTCAAACACAAGTAAGAATAGACTTAAGGTTGTAAAATGGATGTTTTAGTAACATTCAGCCAGAACTGTCAGCATAAGTTTCTTCAGTTTTTAAATTAACCTGGCTGGTTCGTTCGTATGTACACTGCACCGTTGGAGGTAAAGGTCTAAGAATTAAATATTCACTCATTATGTAAAAAAAAAAAAACGGAAGTTCCTTGTCTGAAAATTACTCCAACTCAAGGTTTATAGTGGGGGTGGAGGTGTTAACTTGCAATGTAAATTTATGCTCAATTTATCAAATTGTTTTTTCGTGAAAATTCAGACTTTTTAGTGATCATTCACTTATTCATTGATCACCCCTTCTTATTTTTTTGATTGAAAACCCACAAGACGACATACTGCAAATAACGATAGTCCCAAGACAGTGTCTATTGACTGACTAACCAAACCTGTTTTTTTTTTCAAGATTAAGCATGGCACAGTATGAAAATTTATCAAGCGGTAACCTTACCGTTTCCCAAGAAAGAAAACTAGTTTTCCAAGAAAAAGAAGTTTTGCTTATCTGGGAATGGTTGTGCATAATCTTAGTGATAAGATCAATATGCAGAGTTATCGTTCCGGAGATGGGTCATTTCTTTTCTATTGTTTTTCCCAGTTTAATCGTCATCACACCCTCGGGAATAGTGACTCTTTTGCAATAACTCAGTATCTTTGACCCATTAAGTGTTAGCGTTGACAACGTTCATTTTATTTCCTGTTTAGAATAACGATGTTGAATAGACAGATAGGAGATGGATAAGGTCTCCAAATAAATACGAGCGAGGAGATGAGGGAAATGAATTGAGGAGGGATAGATATATGAGGACAATAGAGACGAAATCAGAAGTGGGAAATAAAGTGATGGAAGTTTGAAAGAAGATGAAAGAGAATTGGAGGTGGGAAAAAAGAAGTTCGAAAATGTGGGAATAAATGGCTGGCTTAGAATATGTATGCATACACATGTCTGTACGGATGAATATATATATATGTGTGTGTGTGTGTGTAAATAAATATACACTTACAAAGACAAGTACATGTAGTGATAGGGTGAAGTAGAAGAAGACACAGAGAGAGGAAGGTAGACAGTGGAAGATTTTATATATATATATATATATATATTATAAATAGAGAGAGGATATAGGGGGGGAAATAGAAAGAGGGGGGAATAGAAAGGGGGGAAGATAGAAAGAGGGGGGGAAGATAGAAAGAGGGGGGGAAGATAGAAAGAGGGGGGGAAGATAGAAAGAGTGGGGGAAGATAGAAAGAGTGGGGGAAGATAGAAAGAGTGGGGGAAGATAGAAAGAGTGGGGGAAGATAGAAAGAGTGGGGGAAGATAGAAAGAGTGGGGGAAGATAGAAAGAGTGGGGAAGTTAGGAAGAGTGGGGAAGTTAGAAAGAGTGGGGAAGATAGAAAGAGAGCATATGACCAAATTCTTTTGGATACACTGGTTTTCGTGCGATCACTGCAGTTAAGCAACTGAGCATGGACAGTATCTAGATGAGTGACTGCTTGGAAATACCCTTGCCGTACGTGAGGAAGCGATAGCTGGCGCTTACCGGCTCTAAATTTATTTCAATCATTACAAAAAGAAGAAGAAGAAACATGATATGGGAAACCTGGGTAGGGACAGATAATGCAAGCGTAACAGATTTACTGTGCATGTGTGTGCATGTGCATGTTTTCAAGAAATTGATAGATGATCCGACAGAATGATAATAACTTGCGTTATATTGTATTGAAACTCTTATTTGGAAAGATCTCACGTCATTACACAGTGAATATATCATTTGACCTGAATACCGTAAATAGAATAAACAAATACTGAAAATGGGGTAGGAATCGATCTGGCGACCGATAGGGTAGCCGCTACCACGTAGCGATGCTGAACAGCCACTGGTAATGGAAAGGCCTGGATAACTGTTTTCATTTTTGTTCATTCGCGGTCTATCGGTTCCTTTCAAGGCGACAATCATTTTTATTAAGAAATGGATAGTTGATCAGGCAGAATGATTATAGATTGTGTTATATCATATCGGAACACTTATTTGCAATGATCTCTCGTTATACACGATGAATATATATATCTCAGAAAGCTTTACAGCTTTAAACATTAAATATATAAAAAAGTTTTCCAAAGATTTGTTCTTCCGATCAGTGATTTCCGAATATCGCAAAGTATTTTTTCGAATACTTTTTTTTATGTTTTACAGAGAATTAGATATTATGGTAAAAAGTGTGAATCATCAGTTGTTTACAAGGTAACAGTTTCAGGGATTTGAAAACAAAATAGTTATAAACAACATTGCTTCATAGCAGTGTTGATCAAACATCACTTCCCCTTAAGCTATGACTTTAATGCATAGTTTTATTTTATTATTTTAAGGCTGGATCATAGTATATTTAGTTTCTTATCTTATATTGGTTATTGTCATAATGTATTGTATATTGGTGCTTTCGCTGTACTACGCATCATTTAATCTTCATGAAACAAAGGGCTTACTTATGTGGATTACCACATAAAAAGCATTTGATGGAAAGGGATAAACAAGTATAATAACAGGCGTAAGTCGTTTTTCATGTCACTTCTATTGAGTGTTCACCCATGTGTGTGTATACATATATAATACATTCAAATATCTATTGATATTCTTCATATGGACATACGTTACAATACAAAAAAAAAAATCACTTTCAAGGCCACCTTATAGCTATTGGTGTCATTAAATGCAATTCTCTTCCAAAATAATCTTTTCCCGTTTTCTCAGGCACACAAATATATCACACATACATAAGCACACAAGTACAAACTTACTCACATTCACACTTTGAGTATAAAAAATCATTTTATGAGTTTTATGACACAAATTCTCTTTTTAATGTTACATGAGGATATTTCATTATCATTAGAGTTTTCAGACCAGCAGAGGACTCTCCTCAGTATTCTGGCCCACTTAAATAGTTCTGTCGTCTGGATAGTATCAGTTTCCCCCTGATTTCATGTTTGTCCAACATTTCTACTAGGTTTTAAGGGACCGTTCCTAGGTATCTGATCGCTATTGGCACTATTATTATCATCAATTATTATTTTCCAAAGTATTCTCATATTCACACCAAATGTCAAGTGATCATCATTTAAGATCGGATAACAAGTGTCCTCTGGACTCCAGCACTTCGGTATTCAAGCTCTTCTTGTTGCCTAGATGGTTTTAATTCTTCATTTGTTCATCGGTTTTCCAGCTCATCCAACCTTTTTATTAAGCTCTTTGAGACCAAGTTAAGTTCCCCAAAACAATGGGTGCGACTGTCACTTTCATATCCAATAATTTCTCATTTAAGCTTCGCCAGACACCACTATCATGGCTTTGCAGAGCGAATACTTTTCGAACTTGTCAATTTCGTCTCGTCATCTTATACTTTGCCGACCACAGATGGGATCCAAATTATGAGTCATGACGTCCATCAGGTGTCTGACATTCTTGCAAAATGACCAGCACATTGCCATTTGAGCTTTTTAATGGACCCCATGATATCCTTGACTCTTGTTATTTTTTCTTAAATGTAATGTGCCGTCTTGCAATCTCTCGATGTGAAGTTTAGCATGATTCTCTCATGTGTACGTTGCATGGTTCTCAGTTTGAGAATAAATCTTTTGGTTAGGTTCCCTGTATCGGGAGTATGTATTAGTTGAAGACTTTTTTTAAAACAAATAGGATTTCCTTGTTCTAAAAGGTTGAGCTTGCTTTACCGGAAGTTTGCCATCTCAGAATGATTCTTCACCTGATTTCTTCTTCTTGTGGGGGTTTCAAAGAGATTCGTTGTCCTCGGTAGATGTTGTGGTTTACTTTCTTCGAGTCTGCATTTTCGATGTGGATTTTGTGTCTTTGCCCTCAATATGTTTGTTGCCGTGCCACAAATTGCAATGTAACCAAAATAAGAATCTCAACGGAGGCAATGATCTCCGAGATTGAACATTACTCTCCCCCAAGCGCCCTCACAATACTTAATATGTTCATTGCTGGATACGTAGGTATTCGCTGGATTTTGATCAGAAATTTTCATTGTACAAGATTCAATCTTCAATGTTTGTGATAAATACATACCTCTGAATTAAGATCATTGGTAAAGTCAGAAATTACTTGGAGAAAAAAAGTGAACTAACATTTGTAGTGTAAAAAAATAATTCCCATCATTGGGCTGCAGACTTATGTACCTACACAGATTATATATATATATATATATATGTTTCGATAAATGAAAAAAAGGTGAGAGAAGTGCAAGTGAAGTGAAAAGGGTTAGGAGACATTCTTCCCTTATGTTCACTCATCTTGAATTTCTAGTTGCTTCCATCAACTGTAGAGGACACTTTTTGGTCGGTTTGCCGGTTTCATGTTAAATATAATTTTTCTCTGTCTTATAATGTTGGATTGATATGGAACTTTGTTTGAACTTTTTCGTGAACCGTCCCAGTCTTTCTATTCCATTTCCCACTTCCACTGCCAGAAATGCTAAATATTAATTTTCTCAGCCGTATCATGTTGGACTGATATGAAACATTCTGGTGAACCATACTCATCGTCCTGTTACTACTACCACAACTGATAATTCTACGTTCAGAATCCCGTTGAAATAAAAGACAAATCACAGATACGAATGTTGGACGAATCGTTGAACTTATTGTTCTTGTTGTCGTTATTCCCATATCAAAATAGACATATAAAGAAGGAAAAACCTTAGTTATTACTACCATGAGCACGGAAGCGCCATAATTCTAATCTTTCATCTTTTCACTCCTATATGTTTAGATATAAGAAATATAAGTAAGAGAAGAGAGTGAATAGTGGGAGAGAGATTTTATTCAATAATGCTATGCTAACGGTTTGTACACAGCTGTAGATTTTTCCCGTATGTCCGGCCGTACGAAACTGATCACCGGGACTCTTACAACCAAAGAATGGCTGGGCTTCTCTCCGAAACCTCACAGTTGTGGATACCAAGAAGCAAAATGTTTGATGCAATTCAATAAACCCATAACAAACAAAACGGAGATTTTCCGACAGCAAACATCTGTTGATGCGCGCTCGATAGCCGAGTTGAAGCGGTCAAGTAGCCACGGTGCTTATTATAGAAGATGAAGACGGAAGAAGGAAAGAGAGGGAAGAAACGTTGGGCAACGGACTCGGGAAATCTGGAGGGTTCCTCGAGAAGGAGACGAATGAATTCAGGAGACGAAAAGGATTGGAATTTGACGCTATTCAATTGGTTAAGGCAACAAGATAAGTGGATCTGGATTTAACTGAGAGTTAGACCGCCTGCCATTTTCATTTGGGGGCCTGGGCGTGTTATGGTCCTTTTTCCCTTCTTTTTCTCTTTTATTCGATTAGTGTGCACTTGTCTTGAACTCTCTTCTCGTTTATCATCATAGTATATCTGAATCGCCCCTCTCTATTTGCGTTATTTTACCTCACTTCGTTTATATTCCTCTTTATTTTATCAATGGCTTTTGTGAATTCCGTCTTTTGAAATTCCTACTTTCACTTTCGCTTTCCCATACTCAATTTCTCTTATTAGAAACCGTCCGACAATACTGTCAATAGAGGTTTCTTCAGTTTTTAGAAGTTCTGGCCATCTACGTATGTGTCGTGCGTACAGGCCACGTCAATGGCACTAGAGGACTATAAACATTTCAATATTTATCCCCTATTTAGCCTAATAAAACGTTTCTTTTTTTTCTTCTTCAAAACTTACCCTCAACAGAGGTTTTTTTTAGTGAGGGTGTGAGGAAAGGATGAAATTTGCAATGTAACTTTTTGCTAAATTGATCGCTTAGTTAGCATCCGAACCATTCACGCTTGTTTTTTTGAAAACTAAATTTTTGTGATCACTGCCTAGCAAAAGGTAAGAAAAGTAACGCAATCATTGATCACACTTCCTTCCAATTTTCTAATCAATCATCTCCAACACAGCATGCTGTCAAAAGCTGTTGGCTACAGTACGGTTTCTATTGCGTGATTAACCTGTTTTGCTTATCAGACTCTCCCTTCTCACAGGAAATCAATATCGCTTTTCTTTTCTCCTTGCTCTCCCTCTGATCGTTCCGTTTATTTTCTCATATCTCATAACACGTTACCTTCTGTCCTCTAAATTTGTCCAATACTTTTCAAATCCTATTCCCGTTATCGTTCGTCGTGTCTCCTTTCTTTACTACTTTTATATATCACGACTTATTCACCAACACCATTGCAGAAAATGTCCACTGACAGGTTTTCTAACTTCTTTCGTACTTTTTCAATTACAGATATACCCTGCTTTACGGATGTTTGCTCCACGCCAATTGTCGCTTTTAAGGAAAGAGGCAAAAAGAACTGTGAAATCCCATCTTGGTTTCAGTCCACCTATTACTTCGTGAATAAAACATCCACTGCGAGTTTTTCTAACTTCTGTCGTACTTGTACAGTTACAGATATACCCCGCTTTACGGATGTTCGCTTCACACCAATTCTAAGGAAAGAGATTAAAAGAGCGTTGAAATCCTATCTTAGTTTCAGTTCAACTCCTCCTGTGCAAATCAAACATCCACTGCGAGTTTTTCTAACTCCCTTCGTACTTTTTCTATTATAAGTATTCCCCGCTTCACGCCAATTTGCCTTTTTTAAGGAAAGAGGCGAAAAGCGAAAAGAACTTTGAAATCCCATCTTAGTTTCAGTCCACCAATTTGCACTCCCTACTTTGCAAATAAATCATCACTTGTGAGGTTTTCTAACTTCTTTCGTACTTTTTCTATTATAGGTGTACTTCACCCTCCGAACGTTTGCTTTATGCTACTATGTCACTTCATACAGAGTGTGGAATAACACGATTAATGGACCCGGTGAACTGAAATTCAAACTCCAGCTGAGACAGTTTGCGTTCACTTTACGCTGATACCCTCGGGAAAAGCAAACATCGACCTCTTCCCTTTCTGTAAATAAAATAGCACAAGGTGGATTCAGTGTCACCACTTTGGGTGCTTGTCGCCTCAGAGTCAATTTCATATATTGCAAACAGGCAAATAAGTAAACAAGTAAATAGTGATGTGATATGTTGAGCCCGAGCAAGAACGGCTGAGGACGTAGCCAGGGTAAGAATAATACTTTATATTCTTGCTTATTCAACTACAATGGACAGAAATGTCCCAGAGAGGTTTTTCTAACTTTGGCACTTTTCCTATTGCGAAAATATTCCTTAATAAAAAATCTTCCGTACGACGAAATAGCGTAAAGCAAGAAGAAATTACCATTAATTTATATAGGATTTTTTTTTGCATTCCCAGCTAAAAAAAACAGTGATGCTGGTGTGTTTGAATGATTCGGAGGAAGTAGTGGTAGGAACCAGGTAAGTAGGGAAGAGAGGAATTGTGGGAACGCTACCTCAATGAAGATATAAACACTGAAAGCTATTTTTGCTTTCCGCCATTTTTCATAAAATTGGAAAAATGGTGTTAAACGAAATTTAAGAGAGCAAGGGAAATGAAAATAGAGAGAGGAAAAAGAGAAGAATTAAAGAAGAAAGGAGAAAGAGGGAATGAAGAAAGGAAGGAAAAGCCATAAACGATAACCAGAAAAAAAGAAAGGGCAAACAAAATATAATACAACGATAAACATTATATAAGCTGGAAAGCCAGACCATAGATGCGATAGTTCTTTTCTCTGTGAAGAACTGGCACTGCTATTGTATAATGTCAGTAGAAATGCAATGGGTAAATTACTAATTATTAGGCTTCGGGCACTAGGGGTCCGGAGGTGTTTTTTAATAGCCCCTTCCTTCTTCAGGCTACGCCACTGGGAAGATTCAAAATGAGGAGAAATTCGTATGGCATACAAAAATGTAGAAACGAATGAAGTTGAGAAACGAAAGTGAATGATAAAAAACTATTGAAGCTTTTGAATCAAAAGCAAATGTAGATTTCATGCAGGGCAGACCAGTAGGGTTCCTGGCGCCCATGGTAAGCTGAACTATGGCGCCCTTTAAAGTAGCATTATCTATTTATATTTTACCGAGAGAAAGATGAATATATAGGACTAAAGACTCATATGAATTACCTTTGCAAAATGTTTATCTTAGTCTTATCAGAACAAAGTGTAACAGCCTGATATCCCTGAAAAATCTTACTTCACGTCAGGGAATAATCTTATTTTTACAATCTCATTTGTATTTAAATTATTCATTTCCCCTTTTTTATGGACTGCGCTAGCAGTTCACTATATACATCAAAATCAATTTTTTCTCAACGATAGCTTTCATTACCTAAATTCTGCCAAACCTTTTTTGTTTTTACGATGGCTTGATTTCCCCCTTTTCAGAAAATGACATTTTTTCCTTCAACTATATAACTTGCTTTACTAGATGTTCTCTTCTCGCTATATAGCTTTTATTACTTGAATTCTCTTTAATCTTCGGTCTGTTTTTACGCCTGTTTGATTTACGCCAATTGATAATAGTGGTAATGTGAGCATCAACTCTAGTTAATCTGGCAACCCTTTCAAAAAACAAGGAGAAAATGATTTTCAAGATTATAGTGAACAGCTACCGTGATTCACTGTTTTGGCGACAGCCACTGGTTTTATTCGTATTTGGGAATTTCTCTATCCAAGACACACGACAAACGTCCTCTAGCACTTGGCACTTGCTTCTGGCTTTCCCATCGAATCTTCGTTTTATTTGCGGCACATGGTCACGCAGCTAGGTACTAACCTGACTAGGTTTGACGTTGCTTAACTCCAGTCATCGTACGAGAAGCAGTGAGCAATGCTATTTGACTGTTATGTTTCTGTTGACAAGTATTAGAAGAGCAATGAACTGGGGACTAAAAATTCTGAGGTTTCACAAAAGATCTATTGCCGCTTCTACTGATTCTGCTTCAAATTACAGATGATTCAAATCAGTTTTTGGTGATCGGAAGAATGAGGCCCGAAGGGTACATGTTCAGATATATAATAACAATGCCATAGACTAACTAAATCGAAAAAATCCCAGATCCTTTATCCATCTATTTCATTCATAAATGTATGAAAAATGGAAATATATCCCTTAATCGATAACTAATACATGGATCCTTCCCCAAATTAGATCACTTTTTCGGCGCTTAGCCGATCCTTTCAAATTATTTGAAAACTTTTGGGGGTATCACTTTGAGAGAGGGAGAGAGAGAGGGAGAGAAAGAGAGAGAGAGGGAGAGGGAGAGATAGCCTTAATTTGCAGAGGTGAATTATAATGCAGAAACTATTGATGAAGTACGGATATTCATCATTAGCCTTTGAGTGTCAATCTCCATGATTCGTCAGATCTTCATATCATGGGCGTCGCGGAGCAAACACGTTCGTCACGGCATCTTATTGTTTGCTTGTTGCAATTTTGCATATGATCTCTAGGGATCCAGGTTGTGAATCGTGATGTCCATCTCTTGTCTGACATTCTCACAATATGACAAGTCCATTGCCATCTGACTTTTTAATGGCTCCTATGATATCTCTGATCCTCGTTTTCTCTCTGATATACCGTGCTGTCTTGTGATCCCTCCATATTGTATTGAGCATGAGTGTCAATGTTTTTTGATACTTTCTCTCTGATCCAATCTCATTGCAAATTTTCTGTTAATGATCACTGCTACCAACAACTGACCTGTTGCTGAATCCAGGCTATTCATGTGTTCTGATATATCTACATATCTTTGCCCCAGCTCTGATCGCTCATAGTAGAATTCTGAAATTTCTCTCTCTCACACACACACTCATCCAAATAAATTTGTTTTTTTTCTTCAAATTGCCCCCTTGGATATTTCTTTTTTTTTGCTGGTTCAATTTACAAACTTTTTTTTAGTTTATGTCCACATTTTTGTAAATATAAATTCAAGATAGTATTTTTATCAAAATCTCTTATTCCTACCACTCCCGCTGCTTAGTAAACAAGGTGAAAAGCAGCATATATGCGTGGCGGTGATACATTATTTCCACTGGAACGCTACTTATGTTGTTCAGTTTTTCTTCATTACGTTTTTTTTCAATTAGCGTATTTGCTGGGGTATAAGACGCAGAGTTTGCCAGTTATTTCTTCAACCTTTTTTGATACCATTCTTTCCTGAATAGTTAATTTTTTCATCCTTCTAATCCTCTCATAAAATTCTCCCCACCTCCTCTGTAATCTCCTTCTCCTTGGTTTTCTTTCTTGTCTCTAAGCCCAACTCTCTCTCCTCCTTCCCACCTTTCTCTCACCCTTACTCTCTCCTCTTTCCCACCTTTCTCTCATCCCTTACTCTCTCCTCTTTCCCACCTTTCTCTCATCCCTTACTCTCTCCTCTTTCCCACTTTTCTCTCATCCCTTACTCTCTCCTCTTTCCCACTTTTCTCTCATCCCTTACTCTCTCCTCTTTCCCACCTTTCTCTCATCCCTTACTCTCTCCTCTTTCCCACCTTTCTCTTATCCCTTACTCTCTCCTCCTTCCCACCTTTCTCTCACCCTTACTCTCTCCTCTTTCCCACCTTTCTCTCATCCCTTACTCTCTCCTCTTTCCCACCTTTCTCTCATCCCTTACTCTCTCCTCTTTCCCACTTTTTCTCTCATCCCTTACTCTCTCCTCTTTCCCACCTTTCTCTCATCCCTTACTCTCTCCTCTTTCCCACTTTTCTCTCATCCCTTACTCTCTCCTCTTTCCCACCTTTCTCTCATCCCTTACTCTCTCCTCTTTCCCACTTTTCTCTCATCCCTTACTCTCTCCTCTTTCCCACCTTTCTCTCATCCCTTACTCTCTCCTCTTTCCCACCTTTCTCTCACACTTACTCTCCCCTCTTCAATCTCACACTTTTCTGGAGAGTTTTTTTTCATTCTCCTCCTTCCAATCTTCTACTACAATTCTTTTCTTTTCTCTCCCTTTTCGTCTCCTCCTCTTACAACCTTTCGCTCTTCAAACTCACACTTCCCCCGAGAGTGTTTTTTTCATCCTCCAACCCTCTTTTACAACTCTTCTCTTTTCTCTTCTCACAACCTTTCGCTCTCTTCTCTTATCCCTAAGCCAACCCCCCTTCTATCTCTTTCTCTCTTATCCTCTTCGTCTCGGTCCTTATATCTCAAGATGTGACAGATTAGTGATCAATGTCCCCAGATGTTCACCAATGGCACATAACCACCACCACCACAAACCCGACCCCCCTCTCTCTCCATCATCCACAGTCTTCTCTTTGTTCGGCAATCTCCTCCAGTTGCCATAGCGATGAATGTCAGATTCCCATCGTTTCCTAAGACTCTGAGAGACTGTGCTCTTGAAAACTCATTTGATAATACTTTACGAGCATGCTATTTTGGCAAGTTCTGACTTCCATACTTCAACTCCTTATCCCTTCAGGATTTTCTTGAAAAGAGTTAGAGCAATGAACTGAAGGTTCCAAGGAACGAGGTTTCACCCACCCCCCGAAAAAAACAACAAAAAACTTGCTGCCTCCCCTGGTTGATTTGAAGATATACAAAAAACGACCCTTCTATCTAACTGATCACCCCTAACACTGCATTCTGTGAAAAAGAAAGCTGGTCACGGGACGGTTTCTTCTGAGTGATTGACCAGACCTGTTTCGTCTTGCAGTTCTCATTTGCATGACGACACACCAAGAAATACATTTGACGCAAATCAACAACAAAATGAAATGAATTAGATAGCAACATTTCAGTATCGAATCGCCGAAAATTTTAAATTAGCATACCATATATATATATATATATATATATATATATATATATATATATATATATATATATATGTGTGTGTGTGTGTGTGTGTGTGTGTATACGGACACACATCAGTACTGCTCTCCTTCACTTACATCTGTCACTAAAAAGATTGAGATCCCACAAAATGTAGTGATAAAATCACTAGATTGGCAACTCTGTGGCTTACGCAGAAAAGACGTAATACCCATAGTAAACGGGTCAAGGGCTCGAAATACATGTTAGCTTATTTTGAAAAGTTACGTGGTTCACCATCACATTGATGTTCTAGAGTCAGATTTGTAAAATTAAGTACGTCACAGAGCATAAACCGACATTGATAACGTCCTATAACGCTATTTTTGTTCTTAGGTAGTGAGTGAGTTTTTTTCCTGATTGCTCAAGTCTGGAAAGTATGTAGAAATTATTCCTTTCCAACTTCGCTTTTATGGCCAGGATAGCGATATCCATATATCAATATTTTTTTACTGTATGTAATTAAAAATGTACAAATTTTCCTGTTGCCAACTGAAAATTGGTAGTTTTCAAATCATCACTGTCTTGGCCTAAAAGGTGAAAATCATTCATATTTTCTTTTTGGACATCAGAAAATAACACTTATCACACAGAAACAACTTTGAAGAAAGGTTGCACAGTGATATAAACAATATGGATAAATCTTGGTAGTCAGAAAAAAAAACAAAACAAAACAAAAATAAAACATGCTAAAATCAGAAGCCATTAACTCAAGCCGAAAACCTTCCAGGCATGAACATTTCCTGAGTTGACTTTTAGGCGAATTTTAAAACAGGGTTTAAAATTGGTTTGAAGGAGATATGTTGGTACACTATCTGCCTCTGGCTATGATTCTGTTCTACTTTTTGGTAAGAGAAATGCACTTATCACTTTCAACTTTTCCTAATGTGCAGCCGGCGAAACAGGAAAGACGGAAAAGGAAGTTTCATTGCATCCTGGACATCGCCAATATAGATTTATGAAAAGTATTCGTGATTACTTCTGAAATGATACATCAATTGCAGATTTTGTGGAAACAGCTTAGTTCAGAACAATGAGACAATATAAATACATCTAACAATGAATCAATTCAGTGTTATATAAATTTCTCTTTCTCCTCCTCCCTCTATATATAATTCTAATGTTAGTGAAAACAATGTGTCTAATTTGTTGGTAGGACATCAAGTCGAAGAAATTGTTTGTGTAACTAGTATTCTTCATATGAGATATCATAAGTTTGTTTGTATGCAGTCCTAGATTAAAACCGACAACAGATTTAATGTTCACATGGGTGAACACTCAATAGAAGTGACATGAAAAATGTCTGTTGTTCCGTCATCGTTTGGGTAACCAACGTGAGGGAGCCCTGTGTATCAAAGAAAATCGTGTATGTGTGTTAAATAACATTCATGTACAATTCATTATGATACTCTATATGAAATAAACTACATGTATGGCATAAGCTATATATTAAAATCATAGCTGATGGTGATTGGTCAACACTGCACGGGAGCCATCTTAATATTACTTTTGTTCTAAATCCCTGCAACTGCTGCATGGTAAATAACTGATGATCTCAACAAAAGACTTTTACACATAGTATCATAATATCAAATCATGTGTAAAATATAAAAAAACATTGGAGAAATTTACATAAATTACATTTTATACGGATATTGGGAAATAAATAAATTTTTTTTCTTCGAAATTAAGAAAAAAATTTATATCTTCAGTGTTTTTATCTATCTATCTATATATATATTTCTTGGCAGCTTGTCGCTACATTGACTTTTATGTCCTTGAATGCAAGTCTCATATGTCTCTCAGGCGTTCAGGAGAACATTATGAAAAATCATACGCTTCAAAAATACAATTAACACAAACTGCAAACCTGATAGATACTAGTGATATCCCAGTCATAACAGAAAAAAATAATATTTACATTACGAAGTATAAAACTCGAAAAAGCTACAGGTGAGGATGGTAACAACATATGTAGGAGAAGTTTTTAACGAAGGACCTGCCCAGATATTCACACAGTGCATACGAGAACGGAAAGTACCTTCAATCTAGGAGTAGTAATCCTATTCTATAAGAAAGGAGATAAATGCTATCTCGGCAACTATAAACATATTACACTGTTACCGAACTTATGTAAACTATTCCCCAAATATACTAACATATCAACAAGCAATGTAAATGAAAATCAACCACGTGAGCAGGCAAGCTTCCAGAGTTGCTGCTAAACAATAGACCACGTATATCAATAAATCAACTCACCAGAAAGTCAGTTGAGTACAACAAACCACTTTGTTTGACATTTGTATATTATGATGAAGTATTTGACCCTGTAAAACATACGACAGTCTTCAACTCAATGCGAGCACAAGGTGTTAACGAGAATTACATATGAGAATGGCACAGCAAATAAATACACTATAGAAAGATACGAAAATAAAATAGAATAAAATGAGGATAGAGAAAAGAGTAAGACAAGGCGATGAAATATCGTCTAAACTATTTACAGCGAGCTTTTAAAGGATCTTTTGGAGAACTGACAGGGAGGAAATGGGAATAAAGATAGACGGATAATATCAATACAGCTTAAGATTTGCTGATGACGTTTCCATGGCATCAGAAACATAGGATATTTACAATCATACCGACTGATCTAAACAGGAAAAGCAAAAAATGCAGAGACAACAGTAATGTTCAACGATAAAATCCCCTAAAGGCCATAAGATAAGAAAGCGAGGCTCTACGGGAGCTTGACGAATACATTTACGTAAGACAAGAAATGGAGAGGGATCATGAAAGCGAAATAAAACCAAGAATAATGATCAGATTGGAAAAAAAAATTGGTATGAGCAGAGACATATTGTTCTTTTGACCACAACATTATAACTTTCTGTCGTCAAGTTACGCTGTTGAATATCATACAATGATAATTTATCATCCCTTAAATTCGGATACAAAGAAAAAGTAGTCAAAAATTAATAATCACTTCATATACAAGCTGATGAAACTGTTTTTCGAACCTTTGTTGTATAATAATAAACCGAGTGATTCCTGAAAAAAATATATACTGTTATTGCAAGTGACATAAAAGTTAGAAGAGAATAACTCTTAACTTATTAATTTTCATTATCGTTAATTTGAAAAAAAAAGTATCTTTTCATAGATCGTGAAAATAAACTGGACTCACCACAACACGGGGCAAGTGACGTTGCTCTCCAGGTCCATAAATTCCAGCAAGCCTTAAGGCACAGGTTTGAAGAGTTGAGCCATTGTTTGTTTTCGATAGATTTGCAGCAATTATCTTTCTTTCAGCTATCGACTTGGTTCGAGAGTAATGATCTGGTTGCTTTAATAGGGAAGAAATAAAAACAAAATAAAACAGAAAAACCATTAGGAGAAAAAAAAAGCAAAAAAAAAAAAAGAAAAGAATGGGCTTAGTTCAAAAACTGCAACACAATTTTTAACAGCATTTGTCAATATTTGTTTCTGTAATAAGTATATTTAAAAAGTGTGTTTCTAATTGACTTCTCGTATTAATCCCTATTAAAAACGTCTGAAACAAGGATAAAAGAAAGGAAAATATGGTCCAAAATGCAATATAATTCATTGATAAAGGAAAACACACACACACACATATATATATATTATATATATATTTACGCACTTATATATAAGTGCATACATTAGTTATAAACACTTTAGTCAGTTATTTTTTTCGTTTTTGTATTCTATTTTTATCCCGAGAGTTGATTTTTCTAAAAAAACAAATATGATGTAGTGTGACGAAAAAGAGAAATTTTCTTTTCCCTCTTCAAATATTCCCTGCATTATCAAGATAACAGCTTGCTTTCTTTGATAGGAACGCTCTCTCTCTATATATTCAAGCATTATTCGGTTCACTTAATTTCTTACAAACGCCGTTAATCAGTTTGAATCCAGTCTCAACATGACATTTCCCTCGTACTTGGTGTTATTCATGCATTGTTTACGTCACAATCGAAAAGAAAATTAAAAATATTCTAAATCCGCTGAACAGTCATCTGAGAAAAAAAAAATCAATGAATAACGTTCTGAAAGCACATTATAGATAAACATTATACCTCAACGAGGACAATCCGTTCAGCACAATGTTTCATTGAATGAAAATTCGTTAAGTGAATTATTAAAACTATGGGTTTTCAGTAATTTGTTCCAAATGAAAATATCGGACCCTTTAAAACATTAATGATCTAACCATCTAAAGAGCTTGAAGGCTGATTTTTCTGCTTATTTGTTTGTTTGCGCTTAAATAGGGTGATCTCATTGGTTGATTCACCTTCCTATTATACCAATGAAATTCACGTCATAAAAACTCTTAATACTTTGTGTCTGATCATCACACATTGAAACAGCTTGAGATAAGCTAGGACTTAGAAAAACTAAAAATCAGAATATTTGAATTATTGAAAATAATTTACCTTATGGAATAGGCTTGAGCTCCATAGTGCTGATCCATACATAAATAACACCGTGATTTTTAAGGGTATCTTTTTGATTTTGTAAATAATGTATAATGTGCTAATTACTAAATGGATGAGAATGATGACTGGAGGGTGAAAAGAAAAAACTCAAGAGATAGGCATTACATCACTGAATTTGTTATTCCGTGGGCGTATTTCGATGCATTTCGACGGGGGTCAGCCATCTTATTCAGAGAAATAACAAAGCGATTGAAAACGATGGCTGAACCCCGTCGATACCAGTTTTCATTATCCAACCACAGAATAATGCAAAAAATTGGGATGTAAAGAAATCTGAGATGTAAGACTTATCTCTTGAGTTCTTCTAACATTTCTATTGTGATTTTCATCAAGATTCTGTCGGATCACTTCACATCCACAATACAAACACACTAATTACTTCTTAAATAATTTATAAACATGTAAATGAGAAAAAAATAAAATTAACGTGAAAAATTACATAATTTTTTTACTTTGTTGTATGATGTTGGTGCTAATAATTTTTTGTATGCGGATTGTGCTGCTCTGATCCATCGGGTATATCAGAGTTTACACAGATGTCCCCTGTTATAACACGTAGGTTGGGAAGGGCAACCGTGTTTTAACCGAACCATGATAATCAGGACGGCCTATCTAGTACTTTTGGGGCAGGATTAATATTCAGGGGTCCAACCGACCCACGTCAGATCGTGAACCGCATAATAAGGAGGGAGGCCTATGAATTGAATATTGTGGTATACGATGATGTTGAGAGGGGGCAACCGTGTTTTAACCGAACCGTGATATCCAAGATGGCCTATCTAGTACTTTTGGGGCAGGATTAATATTCAGGGGTCCACCCAACCTGCGTCAGATCGTGAACCGCATTATAACGAGGGAGGCCTATAATTTGAATATTATGGTATATGAGTCCGCCATTAAGCTATTACTAACAATACTCTTGTTGACGAAGCTTTCATTTGTTCAATCAGATACAATTTAAAAGAAAAAAAAAAGAAATATTTTTAATGTAGACTACTGGTATTACGACTCCCTTGGCATTCAAGTGTGCCGATATAATGACTTTACAGTCTAGTAGCAAGGGAAAAACCAAATAATACAAACAAAATTGGCTTTTTATGAGGTGGCATTATTTCGATGGTTTACTAATGTTATTTATTTTTCAAATTATGCACCGAAACATTCATGTGCATTTACTGCAAACTAATCCGACAATAGTCTTGCGAAAATATTAAAGCAAACACGCCGTTAGAACGTGTGAGTCATTTAATAGTGTCGTTACAAGAGAGTTTATTGCAGCACCAAAATAGGAGAAATAAATAATCGCAAGCAAAATGTAAAAGTTCTTCAACTGATTCTCTTAGTTGTTTGCAAACAGAAGCCGTTCAATGAATTTTCTTAAGAGAATAACGGACTTCGGTTTTTTGTAAGTTTGTGTGACAAAGTAATCTCTTTTGTAAGCACTACAAAAGAAGATTAAAGACACACCAAAGAACACTTGGTGGTGTTGACAATGGGATCACAACCGTAGTGTTTAAAATCTCTCCAGGATCTTTTACAAATGGTTTCTTTTTGTGTACAATAGTTGTATCAATAGTGGTAGTAATCTTACCGTGATTTCTTTACTTTTTATTAGATGAAGTATTGTCAACTGTTACTAATTTTTGACTAGTAATTTTTCTCATCTTAATGTCAGTTGCTTTTCACTGCAACTGTCAATGCCTCATCTATCAAGAAAAAAAAATTCAGGATAATACTACAACTACCAATACAAGTGTGATTTGGACACCAACTAAAAACATTTCGATTAGAGTTTAACCCAACCCCAACACTTTTTTTCATGAGTTATGTGTGTGTGAATTTTCAGGTCTCTAGCTCCATTTCACAGCCCTTATATATATATGAGAGAGAGGGAGAGAGATAAAGATATAGAAATATAGAGATATATAGATAGAGATAAAGATAGATAGAGATAGAAATAGATAGATAGAGATAAAGATATGTAGAGATAGAGATAAAGATATATAGAGATAGATATATCGATAGAGATCGAGATAGATATAGAGAGATAGATAGATATAGAGAGATAGATATAGAGATGGAGATGGATATAGAGATGGATAGATATAGAGATGGATAGATATAGATGAATAGATTCATTTGAAAAATGAAGAAATCAATTTTGAGTTTCGGTGACGGTTTCTGATTTATGTGTTGCAGTAATAGAATGATGTATGTTCATTCTATTAGAAAGTATTATGAGACAACACATTCACTAGTAATCATCGCAGTTACAAAATTAAAAGTCAGTCTTGTGCTTCGGGAATCCATCAGTGTACAATGGATTCAAGGCATCCGATATGCCGAACTCAGGTATAAATAAAAGGATTGAAGACAGGATTTCAATCCCAGCGTTTATTTAGGATAGATACGTTGTTTAATTACATATTTTATTAAAAAGAAATTATAAAAATATACTATATATGATTTGGGGGCCTCTATATGACTTTTGAGATCTTTGAATGCTTATTTAGACACCACTATAAGCTTATGTCATCATCAGCGTAAGCTATTGACCTTCCCCAAAATTCGTCTGACCTCTCTATTATGAGTGTCGTAGAGCCAATACTTTCTGAACTTGTATTGTTCGTCTCGCTGGCTTATATTCTGCAGTCCATGGTTTTGCATGTGGTCCTTGGAGATCTACGTGATGATGTCCAATGGTTGTCTGACATTTTTGCAACATGACCAGCCCCATTGCCATTTGAGTTTTCTAATGGATTCCATGATATCTAATTCTATTCAATATATTGTGCCGTCTTGTGATCTCTCCCCATGATGTTGAGAATGATAATTTCATGTGCACGATACATAGTTTTCAGTTCTAGGATCAGTCTCTTGATCAGGTTTCAAGTTTCAGCTCCATAGGTGACTATCGACAGGATAGGTCAATTCAAAGATTACCTCTCCTTGGATACAAGCAGCTCTGGTGAGCCTATGACTATTCGAAGAGTTAATAGGAATTCTGAATTTCCAAATTGTATTCGATTCGTGCAGAATCACGATTAGAACCACTGCAGATCGATACTACAGGTCCATTTTCTCATGTTATATCTGTTTGGACACTCCCATGATCTTGAAGGTCAGAGATTGACCGATCAAAACTACAGTGACTAATTCTGATAAGATAAAGCGAATTACTGGGTAACCCAATCTTTCACAATGATGAAGTGGCTACATTACAAAAATCAAAGGACGAATCACGTTTCACTTTGGTAAGCCATTTTCAGTAATTTATTAATTTTTATGGGTTTATTTCTTTGAAAGAGCCAAATCAATCAAATTGATGAATGTTTCAATTTGTTCGTTTGACAATTCAGACATTAGTGATCGATATCATAAAAAAAATGTAAAAAAGATGTAAAAAGGATGTAAAAAAGATGTAAAAAAGATCTAAAAAAGATGTAAAAAAGATACAATAAAAAATGGAAACCATATAAATATTGCATTGATTAAACCAACTTCTGAAGTTTCTTTAAATGATTCTGTCATGCATCTTGTGTTTGTTAGAGAAAAGCAAAAGCGATGAAATATAATGTTTCGATAATGTTTTTTATATAGATATGGGTTCGATCTCCTTTCATCTTGACTTTCCTTTTACACTTTGTAAATGCTTTTTTGCATGAATTTCCATATAGCTGCTTTTATATGAGATATGGCAATATATACCCAATTTACAATAATTGTATTGTACATGTTGCACCTATACACTTAAACACGCATCCATACACTTGTGAATGTAAATGTTCGTTTTATGTATGCTCACAGGCACACCCTACCACATATACACATGTATATGTGTGTACATATTCATATAAAGTTGTATTAATTTTTAAGCATCACGACCACGTGAATTCAGTTATGCTTTAGCAAGGACAGAATTTTAATGATGTGCCCATGTACTATGGCTTGAAACAGGGATAAAGGGGAGCAACTGAAAGGAAAAATACAGATTCGAACCATTTCAGATCAGTAGAATGGAAAATATAAACTAAATCGAAACAAATTATCTAGATATATAAATTTGATGACGTAATTTTATATCTATCACGAGAATTTTACAAAAGTGAATAGGGAAAACAGAAAGAATAAATGATTTTTTCTTGGCACCAAAGAACAAAGAAGAACGTCCCTGAAATTTATTTTTCTTTCATTCATGAGAATCGATTAAAAAAATGATTATCAGGGACAGACAAAGTAACATATAGAGATGTTAGGCGCATCTAAAATCTGAAATTGGAAACTGAATTCAAGGAAGCTATTCAAATAAATGAGACACCATTTTCCCGGAAGAATAATTTATTATCTGGAATTGACTTCTTGAAAAAATTTACGAATAAACTTTAGGAATAGTGATTTTTGTTGAAAGTGTTTAGGTGAAAAACCAAAATATGAATAAGCTCTTTGTTAGTGAAATCGATTACTGCTAGATATATGTAATAAGAAACCACCAACAAAAACTCCTAACATAGGTTTCTTCAGTTTTCAAATTTGGCTGGCTGTCTATCCATGTATGTGTTGTACATACAAGTTGAATCAATGGAGCTAGAGGTCAGAAAATGAAAAAATACTCCTATCTAGAATCAAACTTTTTTTTTGTTGAAAATTATCCCAATTGGTTTTTACTGGCGGCATTCAATTTACGATCTAAATTTATACTTATTCATGCGATCATTGCCCAACTAAAGGCAAGAGATATGATTTATTCATTGATTACCCTTTATTCAATTTTCTAATTGATCACTTCTAACACGGCATGCTGCCAAAAGGACCTTGCTCACGTGATAGTTTCAACTGATTGACTAACCAGACCTGTTGGTAGAGTGCATTGTTTTTTTTGCTGGAGTGTATTTATAATTCAATCATGTGTGAAAGGACGATCACAAACTAAACAAGAAGGCATTCAGAAAGAGCATTACTCTGCCAACAAATTTGTTACTATAAACTTTATGAGAATCATTCCATAAATATCTATGGTGCAAAGGAGGTAATTGTGAAAATTTCCTCGATCTGACCCCAAATTTAATAATTTTTTCCTTAGTTCATTACCCATCCTTATGCAAAATGTTATCGAAATCTATTGAGAACGTTTAGAGATATTGTGTGGACATATAACTGTGATACATGGGACGCACACTTTGAAAAATTATCTTGGATCTACCCCCAAATTTAAATAGCTTTTCCAATTACCCATTGCCAATACTTCCACAATATATCATTGAAATCCGCTGGATACCTTTCTATATATTGTGTGGTATGGAAACATAGTTACGATACAGGAGAGGAAAAACTTTCTGGATCCGCCCATAATTCAATTACTCCTTCCATTATCCATAACCTACACTTCCTCAAAATCTAATCGAAATTCATCGAAAACTCTCCTTGATATTGTGTAGTTAAACAGACGGACATACAGTAGTAAATACATTTACATTTTCCAATTTAGTCGGCCAAAGGAAAAAAACGAAACAATTGAATCAGTAAAAGTTTTGTTCGCCCATTGACATTTACTTTTTTATAATTGGTGCAAGTGAAATTTATGTTATATTTCAACACAGCAATATTGAAATATAAAAAAAAGGTCACTTGATGACAAAACAGAATTTATTTCAGTTTTATATAATTAAAATCTAGAGCTAAAAAAGGATTTCAAAGAAAATGTATTACATTTGTGAAATTTTCATGCTATGAGCACACTCAAAAGTTATTCCAATTTCTAATTCAGATATTCAATTCGCAAAACACTTAAAGATTAAGAAACCTTTAAGCTACCATTCTCCAATCAGAGTGGCCAAATAAGCCATCTTTCAGCTTAATTTGACTGTTTTTTTTGCCGATAAAAATCGATGATAGCCGATTTAATCGGTCAAGTTTAAGATAAAAAATATTCCACTTTCATTGATGATTTGCTCTGGAGTCTTAATCTATAGTTATTTTATTTGATTAATGGGTCTTGTGTATATGTATATAACATTTAAAATAGATTAAATTCAACCGTTTTTAGCCATTTTAGAGAGTTTTGGCAATAAAAAACATGCTTGGCAACACTATCTCAAATTATAAATAAAGTAAACGATAAAGAAAAAGTAGGAGTGGAATATATAAAATTATGATCTGGGGAAACGAAACGAAACAAATGTGTCCTGTTCAGTCATCTGTTAATAAAACAGATTTAAAATGTAAAACGATTCCATAATTTATATGCAACAAGAGGAAAAGATGAAAATAAAGAAATTGTGTGAAAAAAAGTCTTTGTGATAATGGAAATGAAACCCCCAAAATCAATCAGCGATTCCAGACTTCTGCATTAAGAACTGGATTTTTATCAATTCAATTAAATTTTAATATTTTATGTCAGAATAAAGTCAATGTTCAAAATAATTTCCAATCTAACAGATTACCTACCAAGCAGAAAGTTTAATAAAAAGATTTTTTTTTAGTGAAGAATTCAACAGCCCAATTCAACAACTGAAAATTTACGGAAATTATAGGGAAATAATGAACTTGTATGTATCGAAGCACTTCCATCTGCCAACCTCCGACTTTACGGGTAGTGTAATGGTTAGCACGTCTGCCTCACAGGCGTAAGGTCCTGGGTTAAATTTCCAGCGAAAAAATGTGGAAAATTATTCATTATGACTGATTTCCCTGTGAACTCAGCTGCTAATTGAATACACCCTAAGCTACGTGATTAGGGTTGAAGTATCCCATGGGTTGACTTGCAACTTGTCAAATAAGAAAAATATGCCGATAGGGGGGAAGGTTGCGAATTTAGGCGAGATAAAGAGTCTGTTTCTTGAGAGACAATCCTATATTGTATATGATCCTCGCAGGTTTCAAGTCTGGGTCAAATTTCTATTACAATTTTTTATGACCAACACCTTCACAATATCAGGTCACTTCTGAACCATGTCACTGAATAATCGTCAGATATACGAGCAACGTTCCATGTATAATTTTCACTATGTAAAGTTCGATCTACGCGATTAATGGACATACGTTCAGTTGAATGCATCGACAAGGGAAAAGATTATGTTGAAAGATGAATATTTGTTGTGTAAAATATTTTTTGTCACAAGAAAACGGACTGATATACATAAAAAACTACCGGCCTTGATCGCACATGTGATCTCTCGGGATCCATGTCGTGAGTCACGATATCCATCGGTTGTCTACCATTCTTGCAACATGACCAGCCCATTGCCATTTGAGATTTTTTTAATGGATTCTATGATGTTACTGACCCCTTTCTTCTCCCAGATGTATTGTGCTGTCTTGTCTCTCCATGTGAGGTTGATCATAATTTTTTTATCTGCACGTTGCATGGTTCTCAATTTGTGGGTCTGTCTCTTGGTTGGGTTCAATGTTTCAGCTCCACAAGTGACCATCGGGAGGATGCGTTGGTTGTATACTCTTTTTTTAGGATTAATGGGATCTCCTTGTCTTTGAAGGTTTAGTAAAGATTAAATGTTTTAAGTATTAGTCCTATAGCACAAATAGTGCAGCCTGTCCATGCAACACATAGATAGACAGACAGACCTGCATAGTAACTCATGTGGATGTTGACGTTTTCTGATACTTCAACACAGTAGATGATTTTTCATGGATGCTAAATGAATAAACTTGGTCGTTTTTGTTAGTAAATTTGATAGGTGAATGCAATAGCAATAAATTATGGAAGAGTTGTCTTTCCAGGCCGACCTATTGGTAAAACAAAGCATCAAACTACCCCTTCCAGCGTTGGTTGGTCACTCAGACGATTTGGCGTCGATATACAAAGAACGAACTCACTGACATTTCAGCGCAGCTAGGCAGAAAGTCGAATAATACAAAAGTTTCCTAATTGGAATTTATTCATTTAATACCGAAATGCAACGGGTAAACATTACTGGTTAGTCGGTTGATAATAACCACTACGTGACCAGCGTCTTTTGGCAGCATGTTGTGTCGGCAGTGATCAATTAAAAAATCGGAAAAAAAGTGATTTTTGTTGGGCAGTGATAACTGAAAAAGTCCAAATTAAAGCAAGCGCCAAACGCTTCAGGACACAAACTAAGGGACTGATTTAACATAAACTCACATTGTAAACTGAACCCCCACTGAAAAAAAATTACTTAACGGGGTATTTTCGAAAGAACAAAAAATTTTTCGAAGACATAAGGAGTTAATTTTAAAATTTTCATTTCTTTAGCTTCATTTTATAGCCAATCACACTCATTTGAAAACTGAAGGAACCTAGGTTGACTGTTTCTAATCATGGAAGAACATTCGTGAGAAATGACAGAGAGAGAGAGAGAGAGAGGGCTGCAGGGTGGCCTAACGGGTAGCAAGTTGGACAGGTCCAGCTGAGATAGTTTGTGCTCATTTTGCAATAATACCCTTTGGAAAGGGCACGTATCCATCTCTCCGCCAACTGTGAGGTGCTTTTCGCCTCTCAATCTTTTTTTCACATAGCAATTTAGAGCCGAAATGGAGTAAACCCGAGGTGTTTAGAGCTCAGGCAGTTTCGGTTGAAGCCGGAGCCAGCGTAAATGCACTAAATTAATTGATGACGGAGGGTGGGGAAGATGTATGAGAAGAGAAGAAAAGAAATGAAGGAAACGAAAAAGTACAGAATAGACACAAAAGAAAAGGAAAGAGGAGATCCTCAAAATCAAGCGAAGAATCACCCCTTTTGGCAGAGCAAGCTCAACTTTCAAAAACCAGACGATCTCAATAATCCCCAAAAGAAGAGTATACAATCAATGCATTCTCCCGATAGTCACTTATGGAGCTGAAATATGGAATCTAACCAAGACGCAGACCTACAATCTGAGAAGCATGCAGCGTGCACATGAGAGAATCATTCTCAACCTCACATGTAGAGATCACAAGACAGCACAGTATATAAGAAAGAAAACGGGGGTCTGAGAAATCATATAAACTGTTGAAAAACTCAAATGGCAATGGGCAGGCCATCTTGCAAGAATTGCAGAAAACTGACGGACATCACGATTCACAACATGGATCCCCAGAGATCACATTAAAAACCGAGGCCAACAGAGCAAGATGGAGAGATGGACTAGACAAATCCAGAAAATACTGGCTCAACGACGCCCATGATAGAGAATTGTGGCAAATCCTTGGGAAGGTCTATGTCCAACAACGGACGTTAAAAGACTGATGATGATTATGATGATGATGATGATGATTTACGAAGAAAGTTCGAAAGAAAAGGTGTAAAGGAAGAAAATGTGTCAAGACAGAAAAGCAAGATCAATCTCCGTTTCTATTACAACTGAAGAGGATCACTGCAATTTCATATTGTGTATACGTACTTCAGTATAAATGTATTTCGTTATTAGAATAAGAAATTTCTAAGATGAATTTTCTAATATTTTTGTAAGACTCTAAGTTTGGCGGAGTCGGTAAGAGGGTAGCCTAAAATTTCAAATCACAGTAAGGAAATGCTATATGTATTTATTTGTCGAAAAAGAAAAAAACAAAAAAACAAACTGTGAAGACCTTACCCGCAAGAATAATGGGAAAATTCTTCCGTGTTTTGATGATGTTTTACCACGCATTTACCGCTAAACAAATATTACTCTTTTCAGACAACTTTCAAAATTACTCGTTCCCGATCAAACACAAACATCCATGTCCTTATGACCTGACAAAACTAAGCTTAATAAAATGATGTGTCTTACCTCACCAAGGAACAATGGTTACGCAAGCTAGCCCAGCACAATGAATACTGTAGCTGATCAACAGCGAGTAACGTAATTTTTGTTCTTTGGTAGTATAAAGAATGGCATTGATTTCTTTCAAAATAAGCTTTTGTGGCAGGATATACATGCAATTGTCTTTGTTACTTTTATCTGATCAGAAAAGCCCAAATGAAAATAAGCAGATATCAAATTATAGCAGTCCTGGTCAAAGCAAAGTTTGAAAGAAATACATGCAAGCCTGAACTGCACGCTTGATACGTTCAACTAAAGAATGAACGTTACGGTAAATTCAAGTAATAACCTGAGACATTTTCCAGCTAACACCTGATAGAAAACTGAAGAGCCAATCTTTTAATATATAACAGAAAAGAATTATTACTTTGTTAAATTTCATCTTAATTTTGACCATGTTGAACACAATAAAAACTTTGATTTGCTGTCAAGAAACACATGAAAAAAAGTTGCTCTGTGTTATTTACGAAGTTTCAAATTGGTTTTCTCTATCAATTCATTTTCAACAGTCGTCATTGTCTATGAATCTCCATAGAAGGATTGAATTTCAGATCTTTCAGTTTTCAATTCTATGGTCTTACCACCAAACTATACCTTCAAGTGCCTGGAAGAAATGAACTTGTTGAAAACAAGAAAAAACTTAAAAATGAAAAGAAACCTTTCACTGAGATCAAAAGACGGAATTTATAAACAAGTTATGAAAAATGATCACGAATATTTGAGGAATTCATACAAAGGTTTCACCTTTTGAAATTCCTGCCAATCAATGGAATTTCATTTTTGGATCTGACATTCCCTCACCTGGGGAAAGTTGATTTAATATTTCAGTTGGGAAGAGGGGTAAAAAGAAAGAGGGAGAGCGAGAAAGGAGAAGATTGACGGAAGGAAAGAGACGGAGAGGGGGGAAAAAGAGGAGAGGAAAAAACGATACCAATTGAAAAAAATGGAGGGGAAAATTAAGACAGGGATGGGAAAAAGGAAAAAGAGAGAAAGGAGGAGAGGTAAAAGGTAACAGGGAGAGGGAAAAGGTAACGGGGAGAGGGAAAAGGTAACGGGGAGAGGGAAAAGGTAACGGGGAGAGGGAAAAGGTAACGGGGAGAGGGAAAAGGTGACGGGGAGAGGGAAAAGGTGACGGGAAGAGGGAAAAGGTGACGGGGAGAGGGGAAGGTGACGGGGAGAGGGGAAGGTGACAGGAGAGGGGAGAGGTGACAGGAGAGGGGAGAGGTGACGGAAAGAGAGATAGAAGGAAGATGACGTTGAGAAAGAGTGGGGACAGGGAATAGAAAGTAGAGAGGGGGACAGGGAAAGGAAAGTAGAGAGGGGGACAGGGAAAGGAAAGTAGAGAGGGGGACAGGGAAAGGAAAGTAGAGAGGGGGACAGGGAAAGGAAAGTAGAGAGGGGGACAGGGAAAGGAAAGTAGAGAGGGGGACAGGGAAAGGAAAGTAGAGAGGGGGACAGGGAAAGGAAAGTAGAGAGGGGGACAGGGAAAGGAAAGTAGAGAGGGGGACAGGGAAAGGAAAGTAGAGAGGGGGACAGGGAAAGGAAAGTAGAGAGGGGGACAGGGAAAGGAAAGTAGAGAGGGGGACAGGGAAAGGAAAGTAGAGAAGGGGACAGGGAAAGGAAAGTAGAGAAGGGGACAGGGAAGGAAAAAGGAATAAAGAGATGGAGACGAAAAAAGAAGGAAGAAAAGTGAGGAAAAGAGAGAAGGTAACGAAAAGAGGGGAAAAGAGAAGGTAATGAAAAAAAGGATGAAGAAAAAGGAAGAAAGGGAAAGCGACGAAAAAGAGGAAGACACAGGGGAGGAAGAGGAAACAGAGGAAGTAAGAGGTGAGAAAAAACGAGGAAGAAAGAGAGAGCAAGGAAGAAAGAGTGTAAGAGAGCATCAACAAGTTAAAGAAAGTCTTCGTGCAAATTAGTGGAGACTTCTGAAAACGAAAATAGTTCTGATTCCTGTCATGTTAGGTTTCATTTGTCTTTTAATTTCATTTTTTTCCACCCAACAGAATAAAATTGCAATAAACAGTCAATTATCAAAGGTTTCTTTATTGTTTGGTCTCTGCCTTCCGACACAGATCCCTATTAAATTAAAGCACTTAACATTATTTCCTATCCTACAGTAGAACTATCCGGAATAAAACCCGAGATATCAAAAGACAAATTATGAAACGAGATACAAGATGGCCGAACTGTTGAAGGCACGGTGGACGATATCGACGAGCCGAGTTCAAACTCCAGCTGAGATAGTTTACACTCACAGCATACTAATGTCCTTGGGAGAAGGACCTATCCAAATATTACCCGCCCATCACGTCATGGGTTGGCGAAATAGGATAAGGCTCATCACACTCAGCCATGTCTCCGTCTACAGAAAAATGAATTCTATGTCCCATTGGTGGGCTTGGCAAGCCGGAAATGGATTATGGTAGATTGCTCGTGTAAAATAAAGGAGATTAGAAGTGGACAGACGATGCCCTCTCACTGTTCTCACCTCCCAACTACACTGCGATTTAATAAAAGTGAAAGATTTCATAAAAACCATGAAACCAACAGCAAGAAATTGATCAGATTGTAACATAACTTGGATAAGTTCACAAGTATGTATGTATGTATATATATATATATATATATATATATATATATATATATATATATATATAAATACCATTCATGAAAATAGGAGGAAACAAAACATTCAAATATAGCATTAAGTTAGTATCATACACTAATGCTGCACTATTCAGGGTTTAATATTCATCATCATCAGTCTTTTAGCGTCCGTCGTTGGACATAAACCTTCCCCAGGATTTGCCACACTTCCCTATCATGGGCGTCACCGAGCAAGTACTCCCTGAACTTGTCTAGCTCATCTCTCCATCTAACATTTTGCCGGCCTCGGTTGCGCATGTGGTCACGGGGGATCCATGTTGTGAGTCGCGATGTCCATCGATTGTCCGCCATTCTTGCAACATGGCCAGCCCACCGCCATTTGGGATTTTTAATGGATTCTATGATGTCCCTAAGTCTTGTCTTTTCTTTGATGTACTGTGCTGTCTTGTGGTCTCTCCATGTGAGACCCAGCATTATTCTTTCATGTGCGCGTTGCATGGTTCTCAATATACGGGTCTGTCTCTTGGTTTGGTTCCATCTTTCAGCTCCATAAGTGACTATTGGGAGGATGCAATATTAGTTGTGTTTTAACAAGTCCAACATAAAATAGAGTGTTAACGAGTGGGATACAGAGTCGTGTATTCAAAAGATTAGGACAAAGTCACGTTTCCACATCATCAATAGCCTTCGATGAATCACAAGGATTTGCAATCTAGGGTATCGCGGAACCAATACTTTCTGAACGTGTTTATTTCGTTACAACATCTTCTATCTTGCCGACGACAGTTTTGCACATGATCCCTGGGGATCCATTCTGAATCGTTATGTCAACCAGTTGTCTGCCATTTTAGCAACATGAACAGCCCATAACCGTTTTAGTTTTCTAATGGGTTCTATGATATTTTTACTATATACTGCGCTGTTTAGTGATCCTTCCAAATGATGTTGAGCTTTCTATCGAAACAGTCTGACACAAAGTTGCGTTTTCACTAGTTGACACACAGTCGATAGAGTTTCACTCCTCTCAGGAGAACCCCTCTGCTCACCAGGATTTTGAATAATCCTATTCCTCACTGTAGTACATACTTCGCGTGATTACACGACTTCGTAGGCTGATCTAACAGAAAAAAGAGGTTTTATGGATAAGAGAACGCAGACCGATGGCTTGATCTGTGCATAAAGAGTGTTTTTGATTTACATTGGAGATTTGTCCAAAAATGAACATGAGAACAGAATAGCTTTATAGAGACCAGCTGTCACTTGACCTCTATATGTGGACGAAATAGATAAAATCGACGATAATGAAAGAATAAAAACTAACATAACGATGATAGAAAAATGTCTTCAAAAAACAACAAAAATATACATCATATAAGCATTAAAAAGGGAGGGTATCATCTTACCTCTAAGATACTTCCCACCTAATTCACCCAGAATATTGACAGTAAAAGACAAGCATGTTTCATCTTTATAGTTATTCACATACAAGTGAATAGGAGAACCAAGAACATCATTAAGTAAAAAAGATTCAGAAAATAATATAGTCACAGCAAACTGCCTCAGTATGTGGTGCAGATAAGAGCTTTACTATTACAGTAATGAAGACTAACATACTAAATCATATAACTAACCACACATCAAGAAGATCGGACATAAATAAAAACATACAATCAGATTTAACGTACTAAGATAAGATGAATCAACAGCTTCTTAAATGAATCACCCAAAACCACCCAAATGGTCTACTGCTACGTGATGAAAAAGTACGTGAAGAGACCGTCGTTTAAGAATCAACCCTGGATCTCTACGAAAGATTATGTTTAGTTCAATATCGATTCGGTTCGAAAAATTTATGCATGAAGAGAAAAGTCAATAAACAGAAAATGTTCCGATGGATTGTATCTCAAACAGTTGTTGCTTCCAAGATGTTCAAAGACAACAGAGAAACATTATAGATCACGTGATGCCCCCTTTGCTCTTTACGTGCGTTGCAGCGAATAATTTGCCTTTGCGTTTGATGTGTGCTTCATTAGTCAGTCTTGTTCCGATATTCACAAATGGATACACAACGCTGTATATAATGACGAGAATGTGTGTTTGACCGAACTTTTGTTTCCAACCATGCACTGGTATGTATAAATATGGCGCCTCCAAGCACCATAATGTTGCTGTTTCTGGAGATTATCATCTCTGTGCAAGCATTCACGCGTTGATACGCAACAGGCTAGAGAGGGAATAAACACGCGAAAAAATTTTTCGTTCTGAGCCATCGTTTCAAAACTGACTTGGTGGTAATCAGTGTGCGATGGGGGAAAACAATTCAGAGTGTATATCGATGTGGCCGACAAGGCGAGCCCCGCGGGTGTTATTGACTTTAATAACCAGAAGTGTTATCGCAGAAATCTTCCGTGTGTCACATGAGGCTGCTTGGCGCTGCTTCCCAAAACTTGGTCCGCTTCTTTTATCAAAGACGCCTTAAATCAAACTGTAGAAAAAGAAAATCTAAAACGGCTTTTATCTTCACAAAATCAGTTGCTTGCTATGCCAGATATACTTACTTTGAGAGAGTTATACTTACCTATATACATCATAAATGTTTGTATCCGCATACATTTGATATACGCAAGAATAATTTTGAGTCTGTGGAGACTTTGTGGGTCTCTCTAACTCTTATATATATATATATATATATATATATATATATATATATTGCCCTATATCATATCAGAACTCTTATTCAAAATGATCTCCCATTATTTCTTTTAAGTATCACTTGGTCTAGACAACGTAAAATAAAATAAACAATCAAAAAAATTATTTATATATTTCTTTTTTCTCTCCCTCTTTCCCTTTCTTTCGAATTTTTCTTTCGTCTAACTCCAATTCAGAACTAGAGTTGACTACGTTTTTCAATTGTAACAAGAACAATCCTCACAAAAATTGGGGAGTGAAATTTAACATCCTACTCATTAGTAGGCTGGTGTCTCACCGACTGAGCTGAACCGACAAGTTTTGAATATCCACAAAATGTATCTCACTGATACACAAGGGCTCATTTGATACTAATAAATATTTTTTATAAATCATATATACAATACAAAACTTGCAGCAATCATCTTGAGTTGGAATGAAGTTTGACCCAGCAGCAACCGGGTTTGTCCCTATTATATGATTCCCAGCTAAAACAATTAAATCTAAACAAACACACAGACATTAAAAGGTTATTATTCATAAATGAATAACAATCTGAAGACTTGCTATCTTCGGCAAATGGTCCAAAAGTTGTTAATATTAATAATGATGATGACGATGAATGGGTGGTGATAATTTCAAGAACTTGGATATAATTTCTCTTTTCACACCATTTTGCTGAGACAAATTCTTGAATTTCGCATCGAAATATTAAACGTGTATCTGGTTTACATATTTGTTACTTAAAATGAGTGACATGAATGTATAACATTTGGAGATCAGTTTATCATTAAATACCAATTAAAAAAAAACCTGATTCCTGCTTTGTGTACGGGGACATCTTACACCAAGATATATTGATTATGATATCAAACTGCTACATCATAAGAGAAAACCTATCCCCACTTTACTGAACTGCCATTTCATGAACAGAGATTTTAAAAATTCTGTAATTTACTTCAAATACATAAATTTCCCTTGTTTTTTGAAAAAAAATCCATATATGTTTTGGCTATGTATGCAAAATATAAAAGTTGTAGATGGTCTACAAACTTGGATATGAACATAGCGTGACAGATTTAGCGTTACAAAACAACGGACCGTGGTGTTTATAAATACAGATAATAGCTTTCAGTCACTTGAGTAAAAAATATTCATAATTGAAAATATGTTTTTTTTTCATTATCAGTGGACGTCAATGTACTTCAGTTATTGTTTAGCTCTATTTCATGGCTGATATAGTTAAGTATATATTACTGGTCAGAGTTAGAATCTAGATAAAATCCAGGTTTTACAATACTGATATTTTAGTCCACAAGACCCTTCCGACATAGAAGACTTGCATAACGATTTACTGTTCCCAATTTACACCAGTCTGACATTGTATAGCACTGAAAGGCTCATCATTGGCTTTTTAACGTCCGTCGTCAGACACAATTTTAACACTAAACAACACATCTCATCGAATCTAAGGGAGTAAAGTCTTCAATGTTTGGCTATCCCATCATGCTAGACCGAACTGGATTTCCCATTCTGTGATTTGAATTCACGACCAAGTGATAAGTAGGCGTCTCTCTTACCGCATGAGCCAAGCTGAAACGTCTTTGATACCTACCAAAAATCAAGCTAAAAATCACTCTTGGATGGCAAACGTTCGGCAGAGCGAGCTTAAACTTCAAGAACAAGACGATATAAGTAAAAGGTGTAAAACTAAAACTTGCTTACGGAGCCGAACCATGGAACCTGACCAAAATAAAGACCCACAAGGAGCATGCAAGGCACACATGAAAGAATCATGCTCAACCTCACGTGGAGATATCACTAGACAGCACAGTATATCATGATGAAAACGGGAGTCTGAGACATCATAGAATCTATTAGAGAACTCAAATGGCAATGGGCAAGCCATGTTGCAAGAATGGCAGACAACTGATGGACATCATGACTCACTACATCGATCTCCAGGGATCACATTCGAAACCGAAGCCAGTAGAATTCAAATGGAGAAATGAACTAAACAAATTCAAAAAATACTGGCTCTGCGACGCCCATGATAGAGAAATGTAGCAGATCGCAGGGAAGGTGCATGCCCAAAGATGGACGATAAAAGACTGATGATGATGATGATGAAATTTCATGTTATGAACACGCTAAAGAATATAAGTAGGAGTGTACTTTGTCTGTTGTGGTCTGGCTTGTTTAGCATAGCTTCTATTTGTTAAAATCAGTGTTAAATTAGAGTTTGGCAACGTTCCGATTGGGTTTTTTGGTCGCCATCCAATTAAAGAAAATGCATAGTTGAAGTGAAAATCATGTTTTAGGTAGCTAATAGTTTTCTAAGCAGTTTTTTTTTCTTTATCATTTTCTGGTTGCGGCTATGTGGACAGATATTGTAATCAAGACGAACACGAGCAACTGTATTGAATTCAGCTCCACCTTTGGATATAATCATTAAACTGGACTCCTCTACAGAGGAATTGAACATTTGCTGAAAATCTTTCCGGTAAACAAACTCTTATTTCAATCAAGATATCAAGATCTCCCCCTTGGATTATCGAATTGATTATGTGAAAAAAAATCCATCAAGATATAACTCGTTCAGCAACAGCTAGCAAGCTAAAACTGCAGGTCATTATAAACGGGTTCGCTCTTCATTGAATTTTCAACCATCAATGATCTTATATAATACTGTTATGTTAATAATATAGAAATTATAATCTTGACGTGTGTCGTGTAGCAATAATCAGCAAGCTAATCTTGCTGGCGTTTGTTACAAGGTTCGATACTCGTTGGATCCCCGAAATACTGATGGTCTGATTCTAAACTATGTTAAAAAATATATATTAAAAAAAGATCAAAATTAGTAATTTTTGTCTGTACTTTCTGGTTTCTCAATATCAAAACACTTCGTGTATAATCCATCCGTTATAACGGCAGTCCTAATCACCGTAGGTGTCTTAATATTGAGACTCCACAGTTTATCCGTGGATTTTTTTTTCACATGAGATTAGCAGGTATTCAATATAACCAGTGCATTCATTCAGTCGTTTCTTTCTTTGCCTCCTGGTCTCAAGATTCTTTTCAGTTTAACACAAAACCCATTGAAAGTTTTAAAATGCTTTCCATAAAAAGGTCATAAGATTAATCAAAGAAAGAAAAGAATGGACACATAACACCAAAATTCTTCCTAAAAATCAGAATTGCATCTAAATAGAAACAAGAAACAAATAAAAGAAAAAAATCCTGAGAAACTTATGCATTGGGATTTTTTTTTTTGAGCGGAGTTTTAAATTAAGGATTTCACGAAAACCCTTTCTTAGTTTCACGAGCTGGTTGAATAATGAGAAGGCTAACCCTTATTTTGAGATTGAGTTGTTAAAGCCCGCAGGCAACAGTACGTTGACAGCACTTGCATGTCCAAATCTGAACTGGGTTTGACACTATCACGGGACTCTCATTGTTGGATGAAAGAGAGGGAATACTTTTTTTTTGGTGGTAAGATGAGGTAAAAAGTAGAAAAATCCAGTGTCATTTTCTTCGTCGTCGTCATCACGGTTGCCCTTGTCAGCAAGGAAGATATATATATATATATATATATATATATATATATATGCGAGTGTGTCTTGATGTTCTTTTTCCATGGATGATTGAATATCTATGTATGTATATATATATATATATATATATATATATATATATATATATATATTTTTCAATCATTCATGTAAATACACACACAGATACATGTGTTATCTTATATGAATTATTGAATATATATATGTGTTGTTTTTAAAGGAATGATTGATATGATATGTAAACAAAATGTAGAAGAGGCGTTCAAAAGAAAACAGACTTTTTTTCACATGGGGTGTCAAGATGCATTGATATGAACAGACTAAATAGAAAAATCTCGTGTCATTTTCTTTGTCACTATTATCACAGTTGTCCTTGACAGCATAAAGGTTGAATATAAACACTCGCACAATTGTATATATATATATGTGTGAGTGTTTGTGTGTGTGTTTACATGAATGATTGAAATGATATATAAACAGAATACAGAAGAGAAAAATCGGATTGAACTCCTTAAAATAAAGATACAGAGGAAGTCGAAACATTTGTTGTTGCTAATAATGATAGAGAAATCATCCAGAATTCATCTGTTGACGTTGGAAAGGATGAGGGAAGATTTTTCTCTTCGTGGTGGAAGTTGAGGAATTGAAAATAGATTGAGTGAAAAAACAGGAAGTGTTGAAATGTGAAAGAAGTCTTTAGGAAAGTGATGGGGGCGCGGAAAGTTACGGATGGGAAAGAGAAAAAGAAGGAGAGAGAGAGAGAGAAAGAGAGGGATGGAGAACAAGTAATTATATAAATTAGGAAGATAGGTATGTAGGAAGGTAGATAGGTATGAAGGTACAAGTAAGATGAGAAAAATAATCAGCTCAATTAGGAGGGAAGGTAGATTGGTTGGGAGGGAGAAAAGAGAGAGAGGGAGAAAAGAGAGAGAGGGAGAAAAGAGAGAGGGGGAGAAAAGAGAGAGAGGGAGAAAAGAGAGAGAGGGAGAAAAGAGAGAGGGGGAGAAAAGAGAGAGGGGGAGAAAAGAGAGAGGGGGAGAAAAGAGAGAGGGGGGAGAAAAGAGAGAGGGGGAGAAAAGAGAGAGGGGGAGAAAAGAGAGAGGGGGGAGAAAAGAGAGAGAGAGGGAGAAAAGAGAGAGAGGGAGAAAAGAGAGAAAGAGTAGGAGAGGGAAAAGGAAAAGAACAAAAGGAGAGGAGAGGGGCGAAAGGAGAGGAGAGGGGCGAAAGGAGAGGAGAGGGGCGAAAGGGGGTGAAAGGAGGCGAAAGGGGGCGAAAGGAGGCGAAAGGGGGGTGAAAGGAGGCGAAAGGGGGGTGAAAGGAGGCGAAAGGGGGGTGAAAGGAGGCGAAAGGGGGGTGAAAGGAGGCGAAAGGGGGGTGAAAGGAGGCGAAAGGGGGGTGAAAGGAGGCGAAAGGGGGGGGGTGAAAGGAGGCGAAAGGGGGGGGGTGAAAGGAGGCGAAAGGGGGGGGGGGGTGAAAGGAGGCGGAAGGGGGGGTGAAAGGAGGCGAAAGGGGGGGTGAAAGGAGAGAAATGGGGGGCGAAAGGAGAGAAATGGGGGGCGAAAGGAGAGAAATGGGGGGCGAAAGGAGAGAAATGGGGGGCGAAAGGAGAGAAATGGGGGGCGAAAGGAGAGAAATGGGGGGCGAAAGGAGAGAAATGGGGGAAGGGATAAAAAGAGGTGAAAGAAAAAAGAAGAAATGGAAGGAAAAACAATAAGTAAAGGAAGGGAAGAATAAAAAGAGGAGGGTAAAGACAAGGGAGGAAAGGAAGCAAAAAGAAAAAGTGGATGAAAGTATGAGTAGAAATCCTGGCACATGATCAAGTTGTGCCCTTCTGCTGGCTATGGATTCAGCTGTTCTCATTACAAACATAGCCCATTCGATATGTAAAGGGGGATAAATAGATTCATTTCTTTCACAAATATAAGAAAGTTAAATAAAAGATCACTGAAAAAGTAGGAAAATCTGACCCCCCACCACCACTAATTAGGATTTGAAGGTTTCACAAAATGAAAAATCTGGAGTTGGATGGTACGAGGAAGATACAAGGAATAGAAAGAATAACGCTAATAAAACAAGAGAAAATAGAGTCAAAGACAGGTCTGATTAGTCACTCAATAGAAATTGTCACGCGCTGGGGGTGATCAATTGAAAACCTGGAAAAAATCTGATCAATGAAAAAGTTACTTCTCTCGATTTGCTGGGCGTGGATGAAAATTCGAATTTTCAAAAAACAAGAATTCATACTACCGTACGCGAAATGAGAGATAAATTTTGCATAAACTTTCATTGTAATTTGATCCCCCCACCCAAGAAAAAACTAGTGAATATTCAAAAGTCTATTTAGAATTTCTTTCAAAGTCTTTCAGCTCCATTGGTGCGGTCTATACTTGTCACACACACACACAGCTAGCTAGCTAGCCAGTCAGTCAACCAGAATCACTTAAAGACTCAACATACCTATGTTGACTTATTTCGACCGTTTTGGTTGACGGTGTTTAATTGAAAAGCAAGAGGGAGATAGGAGTAATAAAAAAAGAAGTGAGCGAAGATAGAATAAGAGATATGAAGGATGAATAAAAAAAGGCGGAGAATCAAGTGTATAAAAAGTAAAGAAAGAAAAGAAAGGGGGAAAATAAAGGAAATAAAAAGATCTGATGAATAAAAAATGACGAATGAATCGTTTTGTATACCTGGACAAAAAAATACCTACAAAACATTGAAGGTTTCAAATGCACACCAGAGGTCGAATAAAGATTTTAGACTGGAAGGAAAAAAAGAGAAACTGGAACAAAAGAAAAAAAAGCAGTCTTTTTTTTTCAAACGCCAACTCGTCAAAATGAAAGCTTTCAAGACTTTGGTTTACATCTTTTTGTTTTTTTATATTCAGCCATGGTTATTCACCGAGAAAAATTCCAGATATATTGGAATTTCTGAGATGATTCTTATATATATATATATGTATAATTATTGGATAGATAGGTTATATCTAACATTATATGAGAATTTTCATAGACGGAAAAGCAGATTTTGTGAATAGGTGATTATTCACAACACATATATATATATATATATATATATATATATATATATATATAATGTGTGTGTGTATATGGTGAGATGGATGGATAAATTCATGGATATATTGCAATTATTTATGTGTTGCATATATATATATATATATATATATATAGTGAGACTGATAAATAAATTCATAGATATATTGAAATTATGTATGTGTGTGCATATATATATAGAGATAGATAGATAGATAGACTGATAAATAAATTCATGGATATATTGAAATTATATATATGTGTGTATATATAATGAGATTGATGAATATATTCATGGATATATTGAAATTATATATATGTGTGTGTGTATATATAGTGAGATTGATAAATAAATTCATGGATATTTTGAAATTATATATATGTGTATGTGTGTGTGTGTATAGTGAGATTGATAAATAAATTCATGGATATTTTGAAATTATATATATATATATATATATATATATACATATATAGTGAGATGAAATATATATATATATATATATATATATATATATATATAGAAAAGGAAGATACATGAAGAGTCCATGGTTCCAAATGGTTTATAGGAGATATTTATATCACTAAAATTGCTACCTTTTACTGGAATATCCCATTGATACGGATGAAGAAAAACTCAGTGTTTATTATATGGATAGTATTTTGGGACCTAGTGGCATTCTATGTAATAATTTCAAATTACTTACTCATGCACCGTGAACATGTTTTATGACTTAGTTTAAGGTTAATGAAATTTGAAGCAAAAAAAAAAAAAATTTGAATTGTTTTATGTTAATTTTTAATTTAATTTTTATAAAAACCTTTTGGTTTCTCAGCATTTATCGAATTTTTTTCATCATTTATTTATTCCTGTTTAACGTATTTTTTCCAAAATTATTTTGCTTCTGAAAATAAAGTACTTTTTTTTTCATTTTTAAAGACGAAATCCGTCGTCTATACAGAGCTTTTAGTGCAATGCAATTTCAAATTTATAGCGACTGGTGCAACCGACCGTACACATTTAAGATCTTCGATTGGGCGTGCTTGCTATAGCCAAGGGCAAGTAACTCATTTGTAATGCCGGCTTTGTTTCCATACAACTAATGGTGCCTTCCTTTTTTAAATCTTAACTGTTTTGCAAAATACTCAGCCACTATCAAATCCACTTTTATTCACTTTTATTATATTTTTGCCGGCACTTTTTACACGCTGTGGTTGGTGAGGAGAAACCTTTCTTCGATTTGATTCTGACATATGTCACCTTTAATCATCTATTTCTATTTTTTCTGGTTCTGTTAAAAAAATTTTTTCGATTATATATAAAACCTACTAAAAAAATTTCCCCGACTCGTTTTATTGAAAAATTTCACGAAGAAATTTCACGCTGCCAATTCAGTAGAGTTAGCCATAATATATTGCCTGGATTATTGCGCGATCTATCGTAGATTACTGCCGACTTGAAAACAGATTAAATCGGACATCATGATCCAGGCTTTTAAATCAGAACTCTTTGCTCCCTCTCCCTAGTTTTTATACCTTTCACCAGATTTAGTGAGGAGCGGATGACATGTTGGCGGTTTTACGAGAAAATGGGTCAGCTCCGTTTCTTAAACATTATGAGCAGAGTTTTGAGCTAAAAAATAAATTGATTTTCATTAAATTCTTCAAGTACGAAATATATTGTTGGGCTATAAGTTATACTTTTCGTTTACTTCTATATTTGTTGGAATTGGTTTGGCAAGACCAGTGGTGTAGTGCTAAAATGTGCAATAACGTGGAGCTGCTTGTTCTAGCGAATTCTTCAAATTTTTGAGGGTACCTTGATTCAATGTAAATAATTGCAGTACACTGTTTTAGCTAATTTGAGGGTTTGTACAGATAGAGAGAATGAGGATTTTAGTAGTATAGATAGTGAAGGCACACATTTCCTATCAATTCCTATTACACTACACCACTGTATAATACCTTTCTAAATATCATACTTTATATATAAATTCGCTGAATGTTTTTTGAAATTCACAACAATTTGAGCTAAAATAACAGTCTGCCTTCAGTACTTTATGGAGATGACAATAAAAAGTGTACACACAATTAACATGGAATGAGAAATGTATTTCGCAGCATGTAGGACGCACTATTTTTCCCCAAAATCTGACCTTAATCCTTGAAACTGGATTAAGGAATTTAGATATTCAATAAAAGGGAGTCACTTCTGATCAGGGTTATTACTCTGGCACTCTCTGATAATTCTTAAAAATTTTCCTCGGTTCAATTCACAAAGATTGCAATTTTAAAAAATTATCTTGATTTAAGCAGTTTTAAGTGGTCCATGAAAGTAAGAGTTAGATTAACCTTGCATCCTATCACTTTTACCAATTTAGTGCGTTTCTTGTTTTGGAAGTGGGAAAGGGAGTTAAATTAGCGCGGGCGTGCTTAGACATTTTAGCCATTTAAGAAGAAAACATTTTTAGCATCTTTTGTTGTGTTATGGACATTTGTAGTATTTTGTAGCTATTTTTGAGCGTTTTTTAGCAGTCAGATTAGCGCTAAAATATTTTGAGTTTGCAACACTGCGTCCTATATGTTATAAATCAGAATTAGGATCAATCTTGGGATGTACATACCTCAACAATTTTCAAACATGCATTCCATGTTGAATCTACAGTGTATCCTATGTATCAATGGATCTTATTTGCGGCAAAATACTACAACTGCTGAATCATAGAGAAACACAATATCTTGAGCTGCTGGTGCATCGGTAAGCTAAAATTTATTATCTTTCGTGTGTATGATTTTAAAAAAATGGCACTGATGCATGCTTTTCATAGATCTATAACCTGATATTGAAGACTTCATATTTTTGTATTTTTCTCTTTTAGCAAAGAAAGAGCTATTGCATGTTTTCCATTCCGACGAGGGAACGGTTTTTTCTCTCTTTTTTGATGAGATAAGAAAAGATGAAAGAATAAACTGGAATAAGTTTTGAAAATACAAAGAAACGCCTTAGTGTAGGGTTATGGCTTGCAAGCTGGTTTAACATATTACTTACCAAAACAGTAATATGTTTATAGATCAATGTAATGGGTTTAACGGAAAAAGAATTCAGATTAAAAAAAAAAATCAAAAAAACTCGGGTAGATTCAGTTGAAACTTTTGATGATTTTAAAAAACAGCGTGTTAGAATAAATACTCAGGCAGATTTCACTGAATTATTAAGGATTTTTCTAATTGAAAAGAGAGACAGAGAAGAAAAGAATGAAGGACCCTACTGTGAAACTTGAAGAAATGTGCTTTGGTTTCAAATACAAAATAAGAATGCGGAAAATATTTGAATAAAATTCATGAATAACCTGGCCCCTCTTTTGTACTCACTACCCTTGACTTTAGAACCCAGGTACGCCTTTGCATAAAGCTTACGGTTTCGAAGAGTTGCTGACAAAACATAGAAAGGAAGATTAAAACATGATTTTGCATTTAGCAACAAAAGGTTGAAACCAATTACAAGCTGGTTGAATGAACAGCTTGGCAACATACAGGGTGTCTCAAAATTTAAAAGAGTTAAACTTCGATTAGTGCAACCCCTTTTAACCATGATTCGCTTCAACGCTTTTAAAAAAATCATGACCAGTCTTTGAATGTCCGTCTCTGGACGTAGAACTTCCCCAGGATTCACCACAATTTTCTATCATGGGCGTCGCGGAGCCAGTATTTTCTGAATTTGTCTAGTTCATCTCTCCATCCTGTGTTCTGTCTGCCTCGGTTTCTCATGTGATCTCGTGGGATCCATGTTGTGAGTCGTGATGTCTATCGGTTGTCTTTCATTCTTGCAACATGGCCAGCCCATTGCCATTTTGAGTTAATAGTTTCTATGTCTCTGACTCCCGTTTTCTTTCTTATATACTGTGCTGTCCTGTGCTCTCTTCTTGTAAGGTTGAGCATGATTCTCTCATGCGCACGTTGCAAACCTTTCAGTGCGCAGGTCTGTCTCTTGGTCAGGTTCCATGTTTCAGCTCCATAAGTGGGTATCAGGAGAATACATTTTTTTAAAGATTATTGGGATCATCTGGTTTTTGAAAGTTGAGCTTGGTCTGCCGAAGGCCTGTCATCCCAGAGTGATTCTTCGTTTGATTTCCTTCTCTTTTGAGGATCTCATGGAGATTCGTTGTCCTAGGTAGATGTGGTGGTTTATCTTGCCGAGTTTTGCATCCTCTATCTTGACAGTTAAGTTCTTATTCTCAACATGGTTATTGCACATGATTTTCGTTTCACTGATGTGTAGGCCGAATTTTTTTGCCTTCTTCGTTTAGTTCATCTAGCATTAGTTGGAGGTTGCGTCGGTTCTCTGCGAAAAGGACGATGTCGTCTGCAAATCTAAGGTTGCTCAGACATTCTATTTTTAATCCTCTATTTTCCCAGTCCATGTTTTGGAAGATCATCTCAAGGCAGGCTGTAAAGAGTTTGGGTGAGCTGGTGTCACCTCGTTTTACTCTTTTTTATTTAAATTCAGTCATGTTGAATTCCCCAAATCATCATCAGCTTATCAAAGTTCGTCAATGGACATAGACCTTCCCCAAAACTCACTGTAGCGGTGCCATTATCTCTGAAATTGACTATATTGTAGTGCTGCCTTATTTTCTACCAGCCACAATTTCACATATGAACTCCATAATCCAGCGATTGTCTGACATTCTAGCAACACAGCCTTTCCATTGCCATTTTAGTTTTTCTATATCTGACTTCTATTTTATTTAAACTGTCCTACCTTGTGATCTCTCCATGAGATGTTAACCATGATCTTTTTTTTGAGAACGTTGCAGGGTTCTTACATTGAAAGTCAACCATTAGGTTAGGTGTCATGCTTCAGCTTCATAGGTGACTATCGGGCGGACGCATTGATGGTGAAAATCTTTCCTTCTGAAACTAATGGGATCTTTTCGTTCTTAGATGTAAAGCTTTCTCTACTGAATGCCTGCAAACGTAGAGTGATTGATTTCTTCTAACGATAGAAGACTGCATCAAGGAAAGTCATAGAAATAATTGTATACTGTTTACTTTAGCTAATAGGGGATGTGCATGAGAATGAACACATATACAATAATGTATCATATGTCGACGCCCGGTGATAAATCACTGGCCCCGGAAAAAGGTAACCAGACAAGATACACAGCACTAATTCATTTTATCTTGTAGACATTCAATATACGTTTCTTTTTTTTCAGATTTCTGTTTAATACAAGTAAAACTGGTATGAATCGATGGGTCAATGACTTGAAATGTTCAACATTTAAGCTCTACATGCTCAAGAGACTGGCATGAACTGGAAGCATGAACCAGAAAGTGTGCAAGCATTCCACTCAAAATGTTCGCCGATATCATCATTATATTTCCTCACTTGAGTACTTCGTACTTTGGAGGTGGTTACGTTTAAAGGCATGAAATCCTTTTTATTTCATTTTCTTCTGTATCTGCATGGTAAATAAAACTGACATCGTGTAAATCTTCACACAGGAATTTCGAGAGATTCTTTTTTCATTGGGAAATAGTATTTGTTTTCTGAATAGAATTAGGTAGTTTTATTACATGGGTTATATATTTCGAATATTGTCATTTGGAAGAAAAAGAGATTTTCGCATCGTTTTTGCTATGTTTCATATTTGTTTGAATATTTAAAGGACCAATCTAATTCTCCAATTTCCACTTTCCTGTTGTGTTTAGGAGTGTTTTCTTGTATTGCCATTTGAAAGCATCTTCCACAAGAATCCATGACGTACTTTCTAGTTTAAACTTTTTACAAAGAAACCACTAGTCCCAAAAAGAAGGGTATGCAATTAAAGTATCCTCCCAATAGTCACATATGGAGTTGAAACATGGAATCTAACAAGAAGATTGCCTCTCAAACTGAGAACTATGCAACGTTCACATGCTCATACACACATGGGGAGATCATAAGACAGCATAGTATAGTACAAAAATACAAGAGTCCAAGATATGTATAAGAAAAAACTCAAATGGCAATGGGCTAGTCATGTTAAAACAACGTGGATCCCCAGAGATCATATACAGAATTGTAACCGACAGAAAGTAAAATTGTGTGACTAGTTAGATAAATTCAGAAAGTACTGTCTCTGCGATGCCCATTACAGAGAGGTTTGGTGAACAACGACGGACGCTAAAATGATGTTTTATCCTACGTTTGTACATTATGATAATAGTAGAGATTGAACGCACGCCTCTAAAAATTCTATTCTGGTTGAAGTATTCATTCTTTGATCAGTCAGTCTATGTCAATCGCTGGCTCAGCTTAAGTGCAATGGAGAAGTAGGCTCACACGTAGAAATCTATCAGTGAAGTAATTATAATTTCAACATGACAAAATCAGAATAACAAAATATTCAAATATTCTAGTTTATGTGTATCGATTTTTCAAAAGTTTTCGTCTCCTTGTTTTGAGAATTAAAAAAAAAATGTGTACAGTGACTTTTGGGACACCCTGTATTTTGTATAATTGGGCCAAATTTGCAATCTGTTCGTAGACAAAATGTCTGTGTTGGGTTTGCAGGTCGCCGATTGTTCTAGTTGAATTTGCGTATGTTCAAGTTGCCAGCTCATTGCTTAATGTTCCGGTAAATAGGAAGCACCAAGCGAAAAATAGAATCTGCTTGTGACCAAAGAGGAATGTAATTAAAATAAGACTTAATCAAAGGATGGTTCTGGAATAACAGATAATTAGTGTAGTGTTTCTAAATGGCAAAATCAAGGCGTGAATAAAGAGTAGAGAAACTATTACGTAGGGAAGAAGCAGAGTGTTGAGGAAAGTGAAGGAAGAAATCTACTCGTATAATGAACATGATTTTTCTACTTTTCGGCCTGCAACAATGGACTCTTCCACTCAAAGGCTACAATTTAGTTGAAAAAGTATCTCCTAAATATTTAGAACGATGGATTCTTCCACTCCCGAAAAAGTCCAGTCACTTTTCAACGGATCAAACTGATTAGACAAACATTTCAAAAGTATATATTTTACTAAATGTATAACATCCTTTCTAATTGTATTGATTCATCATCATCAGGTATTATGAGTTCACTACTGGACAAAGGCTTCCAATATCTCCTCCCATGACGACTGCAATTATGCAAACATTTGCCATGTCCTACCGGCTCGACTGTCTATCTCTTCCCTCTATCAGGTTTTTTCCTACTGCGTTTACTGGCCTATGGATACCATTCAGTTAGTCTTTTGTTATCTCATCTTTTTTGTTGCTTCCTTCGCACAATTCTTCACCGATCCATATTGATCTTCGTCAATCTGTAAATGAAAGTAATTGGACTTTTTCCAAAGCGGAAGAGTCTATTGTTTCAAATATTCAGGAGATACTTGTTTTTTTTCTCCATGGAATTCCAAGATAGTTCGCTTGTTATTTTCCATGTATCCCGTCTATAAGTCATAGCTGGTATTATGCACGACGTTTGTACTTTAGATAATTCCCAGCCCAACGTTAGGCGTCCTTTCGACCCGCTTTCATGGACTTTCTCAAATCTTATCACCTGCTGTCTTAGGTAGATGTCTTTGTCAACCATTTCTATTCTCATGGTCTTTGGAGGGACTTTATCGTTGAACATTACTTTTGACTGGCTACTTTTCCTTTTTAAATAAGTTTACACGTTTTGTAATTCTTCCGATGTTTCTGGTGTCATGAAAACGTTATCGGAGTTCCTATTCCCTTCCTGTAAGTTTTCTGGAAGATGTTTCAAAGGATCGCTGTAAATAGTACAGGTAATATGGTATCTCCTTGTTTTACTCCTTGTCTCATCTTTATCGTGTTTGTATCGTTATGTAGTCTAATTATCAATGTCGTTTTTGCTCCGAATGACTTGTATTTGGCCGTCGTATGTTCTATCAATTCGGAAGCTTTATCATCATAAACAAATGCCAAACAAATGGTTTGTCGTATGTTGGAATACGACAAACGATTCTTCGATCAGTTGATTTATTGCATGTAAGTGATCTATTGTCGAGTAGTCATTTCTGGACCTATCTATGTGGTTGAGAGAGAATGGAACTGATGAAAAAAAGGAGAAAATAGGTCTGATAAGTCATTCAGTGGAAACCGTTACACGACAGACATTTTTGGGTTAGAAGTCATGATGGGGATGATCAACTAAACAATTGGAAAGTGCAGGGGATCGGTTGATCGCCCTTTGTTTGATACCTGAATGACGATAATCTTTGGAATGATGCATTTTTTCTTTGATTTCTCAAACGACCACTTTGAATAGCTGAGTGGGCAACATATAAGGGAAGGGAGGTAATTAGTACGCTGAACTATTATTAAAAAATGTGATTTGAAATACGATATCTTGGACAAAAGTTTCATTCTAAGTACCAGAGGTAGGATCAAAACCTCCTGTTCAGACCCAGAGGCAGACATTTTACCCCTGCCCTACGCGGAACTAGACGGTCAGTGGGAACAAACTAAGCGATGTAAATTTACTCATACATAATTCCCTGTTTACCAAAGTCCTCTATTGCAGAGATAGAAGAGCATTGCATGTAGCAGTAATAGACGGGTGCCCAAATATAAAATAGATGTTTATATAAATACAATAAGTACTTCTATATAAATACAAAGAACGGTATCTTTAAATCAAGAATGACGTTATTTGCTGTTTATACCTTTATATTGAAGATAGCGGTATCTGCGATCTTATCAGTACGTTTAATATTCATACTTTTCAGAACCTTTGTATGAGCTTTTAAGGCCTATTTTGGAAAGTCTAGCAATTATATAGCCAATTCAAAATGGTTTATGAAATCCAAGAATGTGTTATTCCAAGGATTTCCACGCCTGATTAATAGATAGGTAGCCCGGCAGAAACACTAAAGCTGGAAAAAAAATCTTATGTTGGCAATTTTGGTCGACGGTTTGATTTCCTCTCCCGTCTCTTCGACTGAAGGACCCCCCCCAAAAAAAACAAAACAAAAAACGAAACAGTAGGTTTCGTTAATCACTCAATAAAATCTGTCCTGTAACCGTTTTTTGCCAGCATGTCGAGTTGACATGATCAATTAAAAATGGCAAAGGGGGATCAACAGATAAGTAATTTTTTTCGCCTTTTGTTGGGGAGCGATTGCTAAAAAAGCGTGAGTTTTGAAAAATAAATTGACGGGCACAAACTGAGGGATCAATTTAGCATAAACATATATTGCAAATTCACGGGAAAGCTATTTGGTTGCGGGTGGGGGGGGGGTCAAAGAACAAAAAAGACCCTTTGTTAAAAAAAAGAAACGAACTGTAAAGTCCCATTGGTGTGGTTGTATGGGTGATGTATACATTTCAGTCAGACCAACTTAAAAACTGAAGAAACCTGTTTTGAAAGTTTAGGTTGACATTTTTCAACAGAGAGAAATCCACTGCATTAATGGACAACGTGATTTTCTTGGTTAGCTGTCAGTAAACCGGACTCATCCACTTAAGGATAAAAAGTTTTGCTGATCGGAATACCTCCTACCCACCACTTCAAAAATATGCACTGATTTTAAAAAGTTATTCCATAGAAATCAACATGCATCTGTATTTTTTTATGTTTTTTTCCTGCAAGGATTAACTATCGACTTATATAATGAACTGGGTGACTTTTCCACTTGGAAAATAATTTTGCTGATAAAAATATCCCCTATCCAACTATTAAAATCGAACTTGCAAAGCTGGAGAAAGAAGACCACAATTATCTACCAGGGACAACGAGTCCCCACGAAGTCATCCAAAGATTAAAGCAAAGAATCACATTAGGTTGGTAAGCTTTCAGTAGAGCAAACTCAACTTTCAAGAACACACAATCCCACCAGACCCGAAAAGAAGGGTATATAACCAAAAATATCCTACCGATAGTCACCTACGGAGCTAAAACATGGAATCCAACCAAAAGATTGACCCTCAAACTGATAATCATGTAAAGTGCACATGTGAGAATCATGCAACTCGAAACAAACATTTTGCAAAGAAAAATGATGCACATATTTGTGCTCGTATCTTGCCCTCTTGAAGTTATTAACTCGAGAAGTTGTTTTTTTTTTATATGTAGTGTATTTCTCTAATTTGCTCGTCATTTTTTTTACCGTAGTATAGTTAGGTATGTTGCAGTATTGAGGGGAGTTTTTTTGTAGTTTTTTTTACGGTGTCCTTCGCAAATGTCATTGTTTCTTTTGTTGGCTGAGATATCGTTTATTATTTTGAATGGTTGTATCACACAACCGCTTATTTTTGTTTCTCCTACTGGATTTCAATTTTTAAAGTCTACATTTATAAGGGACGTATTTAAAGGTTAGAACAAGCTCAACAGAGAGAAAGGGAAGAGAGAAAAAAGACTATAGGGGAAAGGAAGAGAAAAGAAAGGGAGTGATACGGAAAAGAAAGAAAAGACAGTGGAAAAGAGAGAGAATAGGAGAGAAAAGAATAGGAAAAAGGACGAGAGGAAAGGAAAGAGGGCGAGACGAGACGAAAGGAAAGAGGGCGAGACGAGACGAAAGGAAAGAGGGCGAGACGAGACGAAAGGAAAGAGGGCGAGACGAAACGAAAGGAAAGAGGGCGAGACGAAAGGAAAGAGGGTGGGGGTGGGAAAACGCGAGATGGACAGCGGAGGGGAAGACACGAGAAAGAGCGAGGTGGAAGACACGAGAAAGACGGCAGGGAAGACACGAGAGAGCGAGCGGGGTAACATTATTCAGTGAGGATGAAAACACGACAAGCAGTGAGCGGGAAGACTTGATGTCATTGCTCAATCAACGAAAGAGAGACACAGGGCAGTTTCTATGAATTGCATATTATAGCTCTGTATATCCAACTTCTTTTGCTGAAAATAATGACATCATTTGTCCTTTTTCGGGCACCCGATGTTACGTCATCACCAAACTCCTCTACCTCGTATTGATTCTGAAGTTTTGCGCTAATAGATCAACCAACTTAAAGAGATAGCACCTTTCCCAAGTGAATTGTTTCATTTGGAGTTTGAACTTGGCTCGCCAATTCTATTTTTCTGTGCTGCCACACGTCTGGATACCAGCTCTCCACTGATTTTTTATAGAAAATAAATAAGGGTATACATACAATATATAGGTGCCTGCAATGGTTGTCTTCAACATTAAATCTTCTCAGCTGAAAGAATTTATCTATTTATTGCACATCAGTTGTCAATAATATCTAATTAAATAACAATTGGCTATTTACAAAAACAACCGAACTTCTTTCTTCCCCCGACTTTTTAACGTTCTGAACGCACTTGCTGAGATCTATACTTCCTTTGGATGGCTCTGGTACAGACGTTTTAGCATATGTCTCATACCACAGTAGAAACAGGTTTTAAGAAAAAGAAAGAAGCCTGACTTGGGCAGAGTTGAACTCGGTTCCCACTTCTATTCCAAAAATACCGATTACTTTAACTTTTGTACTGTATGAATGAAATCTTGGATACGTGAGACTTGTCAGTTTGGCTCAGACGGTAAGAGAGCCACATACCGATCACTTGGTCATGATCTCAACACGAGGTAAAGAAACATTAATTTTGGTAATTGTTTTGAATAAGTGACAATTAACAAAATGACGATATTTGGCGTGGGAAATAATTCAGAGAAACGCTATAGCTACTTCTACAAAGGGAGCAGTTTTTAATCTGGCAATTTTTGAATGGCTAAAAATGGCTAGATATTTGAAGAATTCTTACGGAAGAAATGAAAGCAAAACCGTCCAAACCCACCAACTCACCTTAACTCCAAAATTACCAACTAACCCCATCGATAATATGATTGAAAAGAGACAAAAAAAAAAGTTATTTGAGCATTGAAGAAATTCTTGCCACTTTTAGCCAGGCAAAAATGGCCAGTTCAAAAATTTACCCCGTTATAATTGAACAATTGTAGTAGCTATGTCTCAGTGGATTATGTCCCTTGCCAAATATTGGCATTATGTTAAATCTAAGTTCCAATCAATTACCTTGATTTTATTTATCGGTTTGATTTAACGCGACGGGATAGACGAGTTGACTCCTGTATGTTCGGTGAGGATTGTTGTTCTTGTTACGGTAGAAAAACTAAGCCAATTCCAAACTTGGACATGAATTCAATGAAATAGAAAAAGAACAGGATTTTCCTGGTTTTGCAATCAGGAAAGAACGTAGAAAAATTTATATCAAAATATTCCCGTGGGACTTTATTTGGCCGTCTACCATAAATCAATGACTTTTATGTATAATTTGGTTAAACGTTCTACGCTCGAATGGAATCGTTGTCTCGGCATTCATTCATTATCTATTGTTCTGTTTCCCTCTTGATATAATTGTCACTTTATCGCTGTTCTTGTGAATGAAAGTGCTTACGCCTTAATGGTCTTCAAAATTGCTTTACATTGGTGACTTCAGCATAATTGGATCACTCTGTAAAGAATGAAAATATCATCTACGGCTCGTTACACCGGTGATTTTCAACCTTTTTCATCTCACGGCACAGTGGGCCTGGCGCTAAAATGGCCGAGGCACACACTATCAGTATTTAAGGATGGAATTGATCGTTTAAAAGAAAATAAATGGTGCAAATGTGTTCATAAGTTGAACAAATCAATAATTCTATACTTCTATTGTCAAAAGTATTTTATTGGCCGTGTTTTTTCAAAAGTTTTGTGCATATTTGTGATTACTACGCAATGAAACAAGATATTGAAAAAGATTCAAGTAATTGAAAAATAAAGAGATCGACAGTTCTACATCATGGAAATCAGAAGATGATTTAAAACAGCGGTTCGGGCCTTTAATAAACAACACATTTGTTTATTTATTACATCATTGAAACACTTAACGAAAGTACAGGTCAAAATGTATTCATGTAATTATTATATCATTTTTGGGAACAAAGTCCCACGGCCGTTGCTTGAAGGAGGGTCGACACGCCTTAAAACTCCTGTGGCACATCTGCATATGCTTCGTGGTTCATTAGTGGAAAAATGCTGTGTTATAGTTTCGGCTTAGATGGACTTCCGCTAGGGTGGGGTTCAAATGGGGGATTTGCATCCCCAGATCTGAGGGTTGGAATGAAAGTCAAAACATTATAGACAAAGGATAATGGTGAAGTACACTTGTTTTATGTAACACGAACTCAATTTCCCTATATATATATATATATATATATATATATATATGAAAGATTGTATTAATGTTCGCTTTATCGTACGCGCTAGGTCAGGCGTCACCGTCAATGGTCAAATGCCCCCATCTGTCATCTGGATCATATGGTAGGGGTCGTCCTTGTTTCCTCAACAAATGTAACACCCTCTCTAAAAGGTGGAATGCCCATGGTGTAAAAAAGATGTCACTGAGATATATTGCGAATATATCCTTCTGTCCTCGACCCCGGGAAGAGATGCTTTTTTTTCCCTCACCTCCTTTGAAAAGTGGCAAGAGACAAATCAGCCTGTATCACTAGTGATGTTCGAAAAGGAGTCAACCAGAGAATAATTAGTGAAGAGAAAAAAATCGTCCTTTCCCCTCTCGATGGAACTGGTGTCTAAAAAAATCGATACGCAGGCAATTCAGACTGGCGAAGAAAATGAATAACTAATAACTGTTATCTGGTAACGTAGGTGTCAATAACATCAGTTTCCGTGAATGTAGCATGACAGGGAAAAAAACACCTCATCTCAAAAGTGGTAATAAATTGTCAGTTGGAATAGAAAGCGAATGTGTGTAGCGGCGGCAATAACAGCAGCAGTAGCGGCCAGACCACTTTACAAAATGACTACTTATACACTCAAATAAGGTGTACATGTAAACGTACAATTTGAATACACTAAAAAAACCCCAAAAACTGATTTATTCCATACACAGGTGATCTATCTTAGTCAGCTCTTTATATATGAATCTCTCTCTCTCTCTCTCTCTCTCTATATATATATATATATATATATATATATATATATATATATATATATAGAGAGAGAGAGAGAGAGAGAGAGAGAGAAAGGGGGAGAAGGAAAAAGAAAGAGATATCTATGTACCTCTCTTTCTCTCTGTCTATAGAAAGAGAAATATATCTATATATATCAAACTCACTCAATCACTCATTATATATATAGAGAAAGGTATACAAGTGATTATATTATCTATGTACACAGAGAAATAGCTGTTCTCCCATAGGAATAGAGCACTCTGGTGGATGAGGAGTTTCTGCTTGAATGAATATATCGCTTAAATTCATCCACACTGACCACTCAGTTCCATAGTCTGGGTCCGATGTCAGGGTTTCGAATCTGCCTCGCAGTACTGGATAGGAAAAAGTCAATATAAGTCTTCAAGAGATGTAATACATCGGAACAGCTGTTTGTGGATGACACATTATACACACACACACACACACACACACACATACATATATATATATATGTAAGAGGAAGACGGACACAAAGAAATGGCTATATAAAGACATAGAGACAGAAAAAAAATTCTCCGTCTCTCTCTCTCTATACATATATATATATACATATAAATATATATATATAGAGAGAGAAAAATAGAAATAATTATACATATATATGAGAAATGGTTATACATATATATATATATATATATATGAGAAATGTTTTTATATATGTATATATATATATATATATATATATATAAGAAATGGATATATATATATGACAAATGGTTATATATATATATGTATATATAGATATATATGAGAAATGGTTATATATATATATATATATATACATATATATATATGAAAAATGGTAATATATATACATATACGTATAAATATATGAAAAATGGTTATATATATACATATGCGCATAAATATATATGAAAAATGGTTATATATATACATATACGTGTATATATATATACATGTATGTATAAATACATATGAGAAATAGTTATATATATATATATGTATAAATATATATGAAAAATGGTTATATATATATATATGTATAAATATATATGAAAATGGTTATATATATATATATATGTATAAATATATGAGAAATGGTTATATATATATATATGTATAAATATACATGAAAAATGGTTACATATATATATATATATATAAATATATATGAAAAATGGTTATATATATATGTATAGATATATATGAAAAATGGTTATATATATATGTATAGATATATATGAAAAATGGTTATATATATATGTATAGATATATATGAAAAATGTTTATAAATATATGTATAAATATATATGAAAAATGGTTTTATATACATATATATATATATATATATGGGGAGAGAAATAGCTTTATATAGAGAGAGAGAGAAAGGGAGAGAATGGCTATGCAAACAGGGAGAAAAATGGCCGTATAAATAGAGAGAGAGATATGTCCGTATAAATAGAGAGAGAGAAATGTCTGTATAAATAGAAAGAGAGAAATGGCCGTATAAATAAAGAGAGAGAAATGGCCGTATGAATAGAGAGAGAGAAATGGCCGTATAAACAGAGAGAGAGAGAAATGGCCGTATAAATAGAGAGAGAGAAATGGCTGTATAAATAGAGAGAGAGAAATGGCCGTATAAATAGAGAGAGAGAGAGAGAAATGGCCGTATAAATAGAGAGAGAGAAATGGCCGTATAAATAGAGAGAGAGAAATGGCCGTATAAATAGAGAGAGAGAAATGGCCGTATAAATAGAGAGAGAGAAATGGCCGTATAAATAGAGAGAGAGAAATGGCCGTATAAACAGAGAGAGAGAAATGGCCGTATAAACAGAGAGAGAGAAATGGCCGTATAAACAGAGAGAGAGAAATGGCCGTATAAACAGAGAGAGAGAAATGGCCGTATAAACAGAGAGAGAGAGAAATGGCCCTATGAATAGAGAGAGAGAGAGAAATGTCCGTATGAATAGAGAGAGAGAGAAATGTCCGTATGAATAGAGAGAGAGAGAAATGTCCGTATGAATAGAGAGAGAGAGAAATGTCCGTATGAATAGAGAGAGAGAGAAATGTCCGTATGAATAGAGAGAGAGAGAAATGTCCGTATGAATAGAGAGAGAGAGAAATGTCCGTATGAATAGAGAGAGAGAAATGTCCGTATGAATAGAGAGAGAGAGAAATGGCCGTATGAATAGAGAGAGAGAGAGAAATGGCCGTATAAATAGAGAGAGAGAGAAATGGCCTTATGAATAGAGAGAAGAGAGCATGAGAAATGGATATATATATATATATATATATATATATATATTTATATGTATTTTTATATATATACACCTGGAGAGGGAAAGAAATGTATATATATATAGCAAGAGAGAGAAAGAAATGGCTATATATATATATATATATATATATATATATATATATATATATATATATAGAGAGAGAGAGAGAGAGAGAGAGAAAGAAATGGTTCTCTTTCTCTCTCTCTCTCTGTCTATATATATATATATATATAAAGAAATGGTAATGTTTAAAGAAATATATCTCATCAAGAAATTAAGTGCAAGTTCGATTTTGTACGTTCTAATTGTAAAGGTTTATTAACCTACTACTTATTGGAAGAGGTGACAGTGTATACCAAAGTGAATGATCAATCATGTGGTAGAGATGATCATGAGCATCCTTTCCTCCTGTTGAGAGATCCGTCCCCACCTAGTACATGGCGTACGTTATTTGCTCCCGTAACCACACCCAGTTGAAGTTAGCCACCATTTTTCATGTATGATTTGGTCCCCAAACCAGTTCACTTCATCACAACGCACTCCGTCAATGGTACATCTGTCTTGCCTGAATAAACCTAACACAACCCAAAAATGAGATATATCATGGATATCATATGGCGGACAATACCGTAATCATTCTTGTGATAGGGTCGGCCAGTTTACACCAGCAGTCACTCAGGGGGCACCAATTTCTAGGAGATGCCTGTCATGTACTTGAGAGAGACAGATTTTCCGAATTCAAATAGAAAAAAAAGAATAGATTAAACAGAATGCAACCAATCAAAATAAGAAAATCCCCTCATGTGATTTCAGATTTTTTAGGAATGTCTAATATAAAAAAATGATTTTGCATCGGAAGCTATTATAACTGACGACCATCTCAGTCAGACTTTAAAGGGTACCTATGTTCACCAAAGATCCACCCCGAAATTGAATCACTTGTCCAGTAACCCACTGTCTAAATTTCTGCTCAACATGGTTGGATTCATCGATAACTTTTGGAGATACTTTTTGAATAAACATGCATATGAAGGTGCGATCGGCATAGTCGGTAATGGCGTGGACAATGGAATCAGCGACCAGAGTTCAAATTCCAGTTGGGCGCTGTTCATGTTCGTGTCGCAGTAATGTATGGATACGTTTCTTCTCAGCACAACTATTGGTAAAATAGCATGGAAGATTAGGTTCTCTAGTCTTGGTGAGGCAACCAGTCTAGGAGAAGGATATCTGATTACAAACCTGACAGTGGAGCCCCGTCTAAACGATTTGACGTCCTTCCGACAGCTCCTGCAGGCAAGTCAATGTGAGACGTATCACTCTCTCGACTGTATCGGCAGGTCGATATGGGGGATTATGACGATTGGGCAACCAAGAATCTCCATACACTTTACCCAGGAATGTGCTAGGGAGGAGGGTGTTTCATTTTCTATGGTGACGGAGCGGAGGACAAACAACAGTGAATGCATATACTTCTCTCAAATTAGAAGAGGTATTGACAGTTTCGAATTTATGTTTTTTAGTTCCTCTTGCTTCGTCAATTATGAGAATTTTCACCATCAAATGAAGTATTTCACTGTTAGATGTTCCTTAAAAATCTGACTTCACATCAGGAGATTTTCTTATTTCGGTAGTTTGTATTCTATTTAAACCTTAGTAGTTGTCTGTTCGATGTATTCTTTTCCTATTTGAAAGAAAAACAACATACAAACCTCTGTTATTTTAAGCAATTGCTGACACCTTTCTTACAACCAGAACATCTTAAAATAGCCGAAGAAATATGTTCTATGGCGTCCGTTTACTTATATCTTAAGCTCAGGGGCGTAACTGAGAGGGGGAAGGGAGCTATTTGAAGAAATCTCCGCCCGGGTCCACAATGGAGTCCGTCCCCACTTGCTCTTATAAATAGAACTTCAATTACTGCATTTACTAACATACAAAAGTAAATATATATTTGTACATACATGAATTTCATAAACAATCATTCAAACTTTGGAGTTGTTTTCAACAGATTGAGTGATAACGAATGTCCGTTCATTGCAATTTCTTTTTTTCATCTTTTGCTAAAAGTTAAAAGGGGCCCCAAAGGGACCAAACTCCGCTTCGATCCGAAACCTCTTGCTACGCCTCTGTTCGGCCAAAGTTGACCACGGTTGAACAGTTTTTAGTTCCTATTCCTTCACGTTCAGTATCGAGGAAATGCTTCGCCCACGTTCCACTTCTCTCCTCTCGAAGGCTCCCAAAGGGAAGCGGCTATCAATATTTCTGCGAAGGATGCCTCCCAAACTTGTTTCGGCACTTGGCATTCTCAGACCGTCATCACAACGCACTCCGTCAATGGTACATCTGTCTTGCCTGAATAAACCTAACACAACCCAAGAATGAGATATATCATGGATATCATATGGCGGGCAATACCGTAATCATTCTTGTGATATTTGAACAGCTCTGGTACACGCCCGGGTTACGGTGTTCCATTTGTGAGGAACAAATATCATAGAAGTAGTTAAGCGAAAAAAATGGAAATGGGCAGGGCTCCTTGCAGGGAAGGCGGGATAAGCTGATGCAAAAGGTAGGTACTGACTAGACCTGACGTTACTTAACTTCGGTGATCGTATGAGAACCAGTATATCCAACACTATTCTATATTATAGCTTTCAGTCGGATGCAACTAGAGCTGGTTGTCATCATAATGCAAGTGTGGGCAATATCCCAATGCAAAATTTGATTTTGAAATTTCATTAAAATCTTATAAATGTCAGTTATCGAATTACCAACGAGTGAACGTGAACACAACAACCAATGATTGATGTACAAAGCAATGTTTGTAGAAAACTGATAAGATTAGGATTGAATTTAATTTGGTCTCTCTGGGCGAAGGAAAACGAAAAAAATGTAACGAAGTTAAGGCTGGATTACCGATAGGTTCCCGGTTAGTTTGAAAAGCGCGTTAGGAGGTGTTGGAACAAAATTAGAACCTGCTTATCAACAGATTCCATTCGATTTGCAGGGTTGGTAAGGCTCATTACAAAAATGATAACACAGTGAGAAAGCTAGCAGCAAAACATGAGAGAAATGTCCCAGGAAAACATGTACACACAAATACGAATGGTTGGTATACAATGATTTATTAGTTAGAAATAACTCTGTATGAGATATAAAGAGATCAGCATGGATCTGAGAGTAGATCAAGGTGAAATGTATCGAATCACTGTAGCCCCACAAATGGTCCGCCCGATCGACCAGCCAAGCTGGCTACATATTCTTTTTGCTCGTCTATGTGTGTATGTCCCCCCCCTGGTGCCCTTGTCACATATTTGGGGCTTCAATGTTAAAAATTTGCTCAAGTATACAACTTAACACCCTCTTAAAAAAGATAGTTTAAACAATTATTTGAACAGCTCTGATACACGCCCGGGTTACGGTGTTCCATTTGTGAGGAACAAATATCATAGAAGTAGTTAAGCGAAAAAAATGGAAATGGGCGGGGCTCCTTGCAAGGAAGGTGGGATGAGCTGATGCAAAAGGTAGGTCGGATACTGTCCAAAGTACATCAAACGCTATAGATGAAGGCCAGACATAAGCTGGAATGATGGTAGTAATGTTTCCTGGTAAGATATGACAGACACTTGATGTAACCTAAATCATCTTCCACTATATTCTAAATACAAAGCAATTTTTAAAAAAATGTTCACTTAATGATTTGACTTCTTTGTCGAACCCTATATTTCTCTAATGGCTACTTTTCCTCTGGAAAATTTTCAAACTTGTTGACAGACATTTATCATAGCGTAATCGAGGTTTTAATGACGGAAATTGACATTAAAACGGTCTAAAAATGGCTTTTAGGTACACAAAAGTAATTTCCTTTTTTTACGATTAATTTTATGCTATTTTTTGCTATCAAAATCAAAAGTAAGACTTCAAAAAGATACTCAAATTACTGCAATACGTTTTAAAACTTTAATTTCATAATCATAATTATGTTTTCCTGTGACATTACAGCGAAATAAATGCAATTAAGACGTCTGGTATTCAATATAATAGGAGACTTTGCCTGGTTTAAATGAATCATTACAAAAAAAGTAACGTTTGGGGCCTAATATCAACTTCGCCTCATCCACTAGCATCTCTGAACATACTGAAAGAGGGACAGAAAGAAATATGAATTCCTTCTTTAGATAGATTGGCTGCTATAAACGGTCTGTTGTAAATTTGTCATCTGGCCACCAGTTTAAATAGAGGGGAATGAACCGCAGGCTCGCTGCCACACAGTGCTGTATCAAACCATATTCGTGGGAAGTTTAGAAGGGAAAAGAGTTGAAAAAAAAAGTGTACCAGCAAGCGGGATAATCGTAGCCTTGAGAGGATTATCGAGCAAAGCCGATTTTAAGAACTTGAGGGAGCTTCACAATAAGTGGACTGAAGCTGGAGTCAGTGTATCAAGAGCTGCTATGCACAAACGTGTCTAGGAAATGGGTGACAAGTATTGAGCTCCCCCCCGAACCAGAGACGTCAGATGCATCTCACGTAGACTAAGGAGAAAAATAACTGGATCGCTGATCATTGGTCGAAAGCCCTCTTTTCAAGATGAGAGTATATTTTGCATTTCATTCGGTGATCAAAGTCTCAGCGTTTGGAGGAAGAGTGGATAGGCATAAAATCCAAGTTGCTTCATGTTCAGTATCAGGTTTCCACAGTCAGTGATGTTTTAGAGTGCCATGTCATCAGTTGATATTGGTTTACTGTGTTTTATTAAATCCAAAGTCAACACAACCATTTACCAAGACATTTTTGAGCACTTTATGATTCTGTCTGCTGACAACCTTTATGGAGATGATGGTTTGCCTTCGAGCTGAAAGCCTCTGTCAAAGCAACTTGGGCTTCCATAACACCTCGGTAGAGACGCAGGCCGATCGATTCCATGCCATCATCACCCTGTTAGCGTCAGACTCGACCGATCTCTCTATCATGAGCGTCGTGGTGCTAATACTTTCTGAACTTGTCTGCTTCGTCATGCCATCTTATACCTAGCCAGCCAGAGTTTTGCAACTAATCTTTGGATACCACGTTGTAATCTGTTATGTCCATCGGTTGTCTGACATCCTTGCAACATGTCCAGCCCATTGCGATTTGAGTTTTTAAGTGGGTTCTAAGATATCCCCGATAACTGTCTTATCTTCAAAATACTGTGCTGTCTTGTGATCTGTCTGTCAATGTGAAGTTGAGAATGATTCTCTCGTGTGCATGTTGCATGGTCCTCGGTCTTTTGATAGGGTTCTATATTCCCAGCTCCATGGGTGACTATCGAGAGGATGCATCGGTTGCAGACCCTTCTTCTTAAAACAAATGGAATTTTCTTATTCTTGAAGGTTGAGCTTGCTCTGCCGAAAGCTCCCCAACCTAGAGTGATTCTTCGCTTGATTTCATCTTTTATTTGATGATTTCGTGGAGATCAGTTGTCTCAGGTGGATGTTGAGGTCTGCTTCCTTCAGTTCCGCATTTTCGTTGTCTTCACCATGTTTCATGCCATGTCATATCAATGCAGTAAAGAGTCCTGACCAAGCATGGAGCGCTTAACTGATCGTACTTTTCATTAACTCCAAGCTGTGACTATCTAAATTAGATCGAAGGGTTGAAATATTTCACTATGTGCAATTAATCTATCATATATTCACTTTATGAATTACATCATAAACAAACATATATATATATATATATATATATATATATATATATATATATATATATATATAATAAACTACTGATTATCCGAAAAAAAGGAAATTTACACATCGTACCGTAATAACAAAGCCTAAAATAGGGGGAAAAACACTGAAAAAAATTGCATAAATTGCATTGACAGACATGAATTTACGCAAAAAATTAACTTTTGACAAAGTTTTTTTTAATGTTCATTGTATGCATCTCTCTGGAGAAAATAGCGTTTAAACTTGTAAAGCTTTGTAGACTATATATATATACACACACACATACATACACACATATATATATATATATGTATGTATATATATATAATAATAATTGAGTCATCCACAGACAGCTGTTTTGTGGTATTGCAACCCTTCAGTGTGGCTATGGACTATCAAATATCCGATCCAATACTATGAGGTAGGATTTAAATCTTTGCACTGCACACACACACACACACATATATATATATATATATATATATATATATATATATATATATATATATATATATATATATGTCTGTGTAGCAGCACGAGTATTCAATATGAGAACTGACATACACATTTGCAAAGATAAAAAAAAGGTTTAAACGGATAGATGATACACGCACACACATTTATCCAGATATACTCTCAATTTTGACCCATAAATTTCACCATCCTCTCAAATATTCATACATATTCGCTTTGAAGTGATGCCTTTGAGAAAGCATGAATTCAATTCTCCTTTTGATCCGTCTCATTGATAGTTCACTTGCATACTGGAGTAGAATAGAGAAGAGAGTGAATACTTTGAAAACCACTCTCCCATTAGTACCATTGCCAAATGTTTGTGAAGTGAAACTACGGTACAAAAAAAACAACATAGAGCGGCTGTTGATAATATATTTCTGTCGGTACCGCTATTTACAAAGCAAGATCGAGATTATATATATATATATATATATATATATATATATGTGTGTGTGTGTGTGTGTGTGTGTGTGTGTGATATCATTTTGAACAATTGGACATGATCTCTCGTTATTATAGGATTAATGTATCATCTGGACGAGACAACGTAAAATAGAATAAACAAGTAAAGAAAATAGGGCTGCTGCAGGAATCGAACCTACAACCGACAGTGTAGCCACTTCAACGGAGTGATATATATACATATATCCTTGTGCAAAAGCACACACGCACCTTATATATATATATATATGATGTTGGATTTTTGCATGTGAATATATATATATATATGTATATGTATAATATTCACGCAAAAAAAACTATTCAGGCGTTAAAACACACACACATATATATATATATATACATATATATTAGACACTACTGCTGTTCAACAAAGCTTGATCAAAATACCAACGTGCCCTCTTCTGAGAGAAAGCCACTTATAATATCACAACATCAAAATCCACTCCAGTTTTGGTCTGGTATCAACTGGAGATTTGTCAGTCGGCCAAACTACTCGATTCACAATTCTCTATACCCAGCACCTGCCCCCAACCCCGTCCCTTGCAAAATGAGTTATCGATAATTCTTTGTCGTGTGGATTAAACCAAAACGTCTGTAAATGGTCGGACTGTTGACCATCAATAAAGTCATAAAGACTGGGCAGCTATTGTTGTCTGTATTCCTCTGATGTTTTAAACATGATTACGCGAGAATAAAGAAAAAGATGAAGAGGCATTCTTGCGATAAAACACAAGTCTGGCGAAATTTTGTCAATTTTTTTTTTTGTGTCTCCTTTGAAATGAAGTTCGATGGAACCGAATGCCATAGTCTCAACTAGCAAAAGTTATCATTTTAACGAATTTTTACAATAATAAAGAAACTTTTACAACTCGGAGTCGTTCATCCGGCCACAGATATAATTACAGATATAACATATTATTTAAAATACAAACTTGAGTCCGGGTTACATTCTTATAACGGGGCCTCTGAGACGGGGGACAGTCGGTGCTAAGGCTAATTGGGGTCGACAGTTTATCTGGTAAAGCTAACGTACCAGAGAAGGAGAAGGTTGGTGCAGAGAGTATGGGAGGTCCCCTAAATCAGGGTTGCAACGCCATATAAGAATTTCTTTCGGCAGCTCAGTCTGGTAGCATGGATGCAACTCGATCTGGGCGTAAATCGACCATTATAAGGTTTCGAAAGTGGCACTCTGTGAGATGGACAAGAGAAAATGATGGTTTGGAGCAGGTTTTTTTTTTTTTTTACTTTTGGTATAGAAAGAAACAACTGTCATCCATTACGTTTCTTCCACGAAGTCATGATCCCAACGCGGCACGGTGTCTTCTTTTACCTGATCCTCGTCACCTCCACTGACAGAAGAACTTGAAACAAGCTTGTTGAATACAATACATTCTCTTCAGTGAATAAACAATAACATGACCAATTTTATCTCCGTTCGTATTTCGATAACTGAAATCCCTTTGCTTCTAATTGTAAAGGTGAACAGGTAAAATATCAAAAATGCCAATCGTCAATTCTTCGTCTTGGCTCAGTTGACACTGAAGTAATGTCTGGCACTTTTGGATTTGGTGTCTGAGAATGGCTTTTGAGTCAGACTACTTTATCTACCCAGGACAACGAATCTCCATGAAATCATCAAGTGAAGAATCGTATTAGGTTTGGGAGCTTCCAGCAGATCAAGCTCTTGAGTCCGGATTACATTCTTGTAGCGGGGCCTCTGAGGCGGGGGACAGTCGGTGCTTATACTCACTGGTAAACAGAAAAAATGGGTATACAACTTATGTATCCTCCCGATAGTCACCTTTGGAGCTGAAACATCGAAAAAAATTGGCCCTTAAACTGAGAACAATGCTGCATGCAGACGGGAGAATCAGGCTCAACATCGCAGAGAGAGATCACAAGACATCACGGTATCTTTCAGAAAACAAACAGGTGTCCAAAAAAACTCGAATGACAATGGGCTGGTCACGTTGCAAAAATGCCAGTCAACCGATGGACATCATGACTCACAACGTGGGTTCTAAGAGATCTTATGCAAAATCCTGGCTGGCAAACGATGAGAAAGTGTGGCATACTAGACAAGTGCAGGGTGAACTGGCTTCGCGACGCCAACGATGGAGAGGTCTGGCTAATGTTGAAGGTCCAAGTCGAACGCTAAAAGGCTACTGAATATGACAAAACAGAACGAGGTGATGAGTTTCGAGAGAGCTGTCTAATCTTCGGGCACTCTTTACTCTGTATGCAATCTTATGCTTTTGTTAGTTTCGCGCATAAACATTGATAAGTTCGTAGCCTTATGAGAAAAAGTATTTCTTTTTTTTTTTACAAAAAATATCTCCTTCCTCGTCAATGCGCTTGATCCAATGGTGAATATCATTTACATAAATCGAATATTATAAAATGAAAATTTAACATCTAGATTCAACTAAGTGAATTTACCGTCGTATATATGCGGAAATACATCAATAATTCAGTAGCCTAAAGATGGAAAAAATCTTTTATCTATTTTTTTGATATGATCTTCCCTGTCAATGCGCTTGATCCAAACTCAAATGATATTAAGGTATGAAATGGAATACCTAAGCAAATAAGTGCCCCACCAGATAAGTTTCAGAAATATTATTCAAACTCAGAATATATATCGAAACAAACAAGTACTGCCCTTGCACAGGATACGGCTTCATCCATCTGAGCTTAAGCTCCACGTATCACATTACTATTCAAACCCTTCTGATATACGAAAACAAAGGCGTCAAGCACCAGGAGTGACGTTGCTCAAAACCTGCGATATTCTACCTATAGCTGGGAGAGAAATAGTTTTATGTCTTTACCAAGGGCACTAGTCTAAATTGAATTAAAACTGCCCTGGTCGGAGTTTGAACTGGGCTCTCCGAGTCCATCCTTCGAGCTGTTAACCACTCAGCTATTATAATTATGAATTATAAATTCTGATGTTTCAATGCAAAGCTATCAGGTAAAATAAATGTTGTAGAAATACAAAGCAATCAAAATTTTGTCAAGCTCCTTCTTTGTCGTTGACTTTATTTTCCCCTGGTAACGACAATGACACAAATGACCCTCACCAAAATCAGAACCTTTTGAGGCAACTAAGAAGCTGAAATTTGACACGCAACCTTCTTTTAACTCTACTAGAATACCTATAGAGAGAACTTGGTGTCATTCCCCTTTCTCAACATGACATTTTATACACAGTTTATATCTAGAATTGCCTTTAATTATGTCTAGAATCATTTAGATTTTTATGCCATTTATCTACAAAAATATATAGATACTTCCATGGCCAATTTAAGGATTTTTTCCGTTGAAGGAAAGTTGTTTTTACAAAGGTGAAATATTTTCAAAACTTATAAGCTTTGTCATTTAAATTTCAGTCAGTCAGAATAGAGTTTAACACAGAAGCATCTAGTCGCGTATTGAGATTGGAGCCATAGAGAAGAAACATACAATCCCTATTAGCACTACTTCATACCAACACTTGGATGCTGAGAACAGCAGAAACTTGCTACAGTCTCAGACATTCCGTCTGTTATTAATAATGCAGCATCACGAAGAAAAGTCGACAGTAAATGAAGTAAAAAGAGACAATCAAGATCTTACATTGCCGACATCACGAAATGGACAGATCTCTGCAGCCTGAAATTTTACAACACGCAAGAAATCTGGCAGAACTTGATTCATCAGAGATAGCTGTCACAGTAAGTGGGGAAACGGAGAAAGTTGATTTATTTGAAGAAACAGACACTACACTTTGTATAAAAAACAAAAGAAATATAAAAAGGTAAGAGGAAAGGATTTTCTGTCTTGTTTAGATCCATAAATCACAATGTCTAACTCTCTAAAAAGTTTTCATTCCATTTTTGGGTAATAAATGTTATTTTCTTATAATTCATGTCTAAAAACTATAGAAAATGTCGATTGTTCCCTTCAAACTTTGCCTTTGTGAGCAGAACAATGATAATTTGAAATTTACTGATTTCCAATTGGACGATAGGTAAATGAGCGTATATGTAATCTCACATGAAGAAAGAAAAACAATTGTATATGATTATCAAGATCCTGGTCAAAATAGTATCTTTCCTAGTGTCGGTGTCACCCGGGGTAGTGAAACGAAAAACACTAAATTTCGTGCAGAATCGCTAAATTGGCAACCCTGATTACCCATCCACTTCCAGGACTTGCCCTCGCACTAAGATATCTAGAATATTGACGATCTTTTCGAAATACAGGTATATGTACCTCAGATGATACATTAAATTTTCATAAAACCAGAGGGTAATTTTTTCAAGTAAGATTCCATCTTGTAAATTTTCTTTTCACAGGAGTTTTTAATGTTATAAAACGAAATCATACTTTCAATGATTGTTTTTTTCTTTTTTGAGATACGTAAGTAAAAAAACAAAGAAAAAAACGTGTATATATTCATCCCAACTTTCAAAACTATAACTAATAGAGCATTAATCTTTGATTTTTATCACACTATGTACATTGTCCCACTAAATATATTAAATATCAACAAAGTTTTTTTTTTTTAATTCGTACAGGTTATTGAAAATTATGATCTTATATTTACATCTTCCCAATATACCCCAGAGACATTCAAAGAGAGCACCTCTTTTGGTTCCTGTGACTGGGTTCTATACAGATTTTCTGTTTGGAGTAGTAAGAATAAGATATTTACCGCTTATGAAATGATAAATTTACGAAGTTGACTCCATATCCACAAATTTTAGGAGCGGTTACATGAAAACTGTATTCTCATCGCCCACCCAAAATCTGCGCGTCTCAGTTGCAACAGAATAAAAATAAATGCGATTGTTAAAAGTTCCCCAGAAAGAGAAACATTGTGAATAGGAAACAATCAGTTCTGGATTTAATGTATGTGTTGAAAAATCATACAGCAGTAAGTGTCTCTATATCTTTTGAGGAACCATATTTTGGAGGATACATACAATAAACCCTCACTAACGAACCTTGGGATAATGCATTTTGGCTTTAAAAAACACGTGACCCATTCCGAACTTTCTTGTTGAAAAATATGACGAACGAGAGACGAACGCTTCGCATTATGCAAGTATCGTGATCAAGCCTTCTGCAGCTTTTACATCAAAATGTGGAATATCTGCTCTTTTCAACGAAACAGCATTGATTTACGTTTATGATTTTAAACGTTATTATGACTTTTTTTTAATAGAAAAAAACAAAAACAAACAAAAGTTATCATGAATCTTATCAATTGTCGTCATCGAAAACTCCATGACGTAGCAATCCTGTTTTAAAAACCAGAGTGAAAAACAGTCAAGTACTCACAAAATCGTTCTAATTATAACTCATGACTTTTTGGGGACTCATTTCAACTATAAAGCTAAAATCTTTTATTTACTCCTTCAAAGCCGACTTTAACGAATAAAATAACCGAAACATCAGAATAAATTTCAAAGCGAATGAAACGTTTACCTTTATTCAACCGACTAATTATTTTCAAAACTGGTCAGATTTTAGGCTATCACAGATTTCTATCGGATAAATTAGAAAAAGAACCCCACTGGACTGTCTTCGACATAACAGGTGACTTTTCGAACGAATTCAAGCAACGAAAATCAAAAGACGTGATGATAGCTTGTTTCATGTCGTGAGCGGAAATAGATAAAACACAGACCTTTACTAGTCTACAGATTTAAAAAAATAAGCTTTATTTTAAAAATTTTCTCTTTTCAAAACGCTGAGAATTAATATTATTCAGATATTTTATCTTATTACGAAAAGCAAATTATTGTACATTACTTCCGAGTTAACTGAGTCAAGTCATTTTAATATATGAAATAAACAAATATACTAATTTTGAAATCATTGGGTTACCCCCTCCCGTCGGTACGCCACTTAGTCAAAAAGAATAAGTGGATTATCTTAGCATTGTAAAATAAAAGCACTCAGAGAGAGAGAGCATACCCCTGCTAACACCATTTCCAGAGGGAGTAATTGTGAATGGATCCATTCCCAAATTCAATCGTTGTCCGCCATTCACCAAAATGTCATAAAAATCCATTGAGAATTTATCGAGTAGACAGACATGAAATAGCGGTAATATTATGTTGGTTCTGACATACGACCACAATGTAAGGGAGATAATTGTGCATGGATCCTCTCCAAAATTGAATCAGTTGTTCTCTCGGAATCCATGGAATTTCACAGAGAACTTTGAGACATTACGTGAACAGTCCAGAGCGTATACATTTATTGGATTTACCACCTCTTTTTTTGCCCGATTTTCCATCCTTACACAAAATTGTATTGAAATTCACTAAGTTCTTACGGGAATACCCAGTAGATAGGCTAACACACGAACGATCATATTCGACGAAATACTTACGTCTTCTCAACTTCGTTAACAGAAGTAAAATATTGTTTGAGCAACTTGCCATGTGCTAAATACTTACAAGAATCTGATGTATAGTCCTGTTCTTTAAGTGATACTGTTAATTATTGCCCCTTGTTCAAGTTTTCATCTCATTTGTTATTGATACAGAAAGAGCAAAGGGAAAATCTCAAGTCTTGCGCTATATTCTTACATCAGAATGCACCAAACACAAAATAGAACGTTTCAAGAAAGATAGTTGTGAATTGATGGTCACCGATACTCGATACGAATATGGGGGCTCTTAGGAAGGCAGACTATGATTTGTCCCCTCCCCTTTTGAACAGAGTGTGCGTGAGGAAGGGCCGGGTCAACAATGAGGCCCTAGCTTGGCAAGATGCTGTGTAAATCGTTGGCAGAGCACAATAGGCCGAGACGGCTGTATAACAATCTTATTGCAGCATACAACTCATACTATTCCAAGACAGTCATCAGTCGGAGTTATGAGAAAGGTAGATGTCACCTAACTTCGGTTGCCGGGCGAAAACTGGTGTAACAAACGCGATTTGACTATTGCTATTTTTTGGAATAGGCTGCTTCTAACTGCATGGAACAAGCCCTAGCAAAACTTATAATAGGCCCATGCCAGATGGGAAATATTGGTCCCACCTTGAAGCGCTAATTGTATTTGTTATCAGAGCTAAAAAAGAAGCTACAAATCTTTAAAAAATTGGAAAGAATGGAAAGAAAAAACAAACCAATCTTCCAAACAAGAAAACAAGACAAGTATACAATTCACTAACACATCACTCACCATATATATTTCTTATAAACATATAATTCATGCATGGGTATATACATGTTCAGTGAAAGACAAACTTACGAGAGTAGCAACACAATCTATAAAAAAGTAATGGCAAGCAATTGTATTCAAGATGTATTCAAGACCCTACAGTTTATATGATAGATACAGTGTAATAAGATTAGTGGCAGGGAGTTTATGTTTATGAATTAGTAGTATGAAAGAGTGGCAAGGAGTTTATCTTTGAGAAATAGTAGTATTAGGAAGCAGCAGAGAGATTTCGTTTGAGAATTAGTAGTGTCATGAAGTGGCAGGGAGTCTATGCCTAAGAATTTGTAATATTGAAAAATGGCACGACGTTTATGTTTGAGAACTAATAGTATTGGGAAGTGGCAGAGAGTTTATGTTTGAGAATTAGTAGTATTAGAGAGTGGCAAGGATAAAAAGTACCCAGTAGAATTGATCTTTCAACACATTGCATTGCTATTTTCACGCTTTACCAAACTTCGTGTGATTTTTAAATTACTTTACTGTTTCTATAAACATTTCATCTTTAGCCAAATTCGTAAGTAGTATCGGTATCTGATAAATTCTGACGCGGGGAAGGGAACTGACGAAACGAAACGAACACTGCACCGTTAGAAAATCGATTGAGTCTCCCGTTTTCACTGGCGATAGAAGACAAAAAGCACTTTATTTATTTTATTTTTCTTTGAACAGCCTGTCTTGTGATCGATTACTAACGAGTTCAATTAAGGTAATTATCAGAAGATCAATTTGATTTTGAGTTAATTGACTGGAAGATCAATTAGAATTATTGATAAATGGTTGGAAGATCTGTTAACCCTCTTTCTCCGCTTGTCTTGGAATAATATTTTTCAGATTTCTTTTCATCGCCATGTGTTACAGAGTTGCCCTGGAAAGTAAAGGATTTCAGATTGGTCTTTCTTTGTAGGTATCGGTATTTTTAGTTTATGTCAAAAACTTAACACAATGACGAATCTTGGAATATTGGAAACAAACAATCGAAACTGTCAACAATTAATTATGTCTGCATCGCAGAAAACTTGGCCGAAAACTTGGAGCGAGAAGGCTGAAAAAATTAAACATTCATATCTTATATATAATAACTTTAATTTATTTTTTTTAAAAATCCATCCCCACCAAAATATTTTTCTAGTGGGGTGGGGAGTTCAATTTCCAATCTAAGCTCTTTTTTTTAGCGATCATCACCCAACACAAGGCGAGAGAAGTAACATTGATGGTCACTCCTTTTCCTTATTTTTTAATTGATCATCCCTACACAGCATGCTGCCAAAAGATGTTAGTCACACAATGGTTTCTAATGAGTAACCAGAACCATATTAATACTAGATAATTCCGATGAAAAACAAATATATATCACGGATAAATTTGATATTTCTACGAATCGATATTCTTAAGGAAACAAATTCCTGAACTTGTCCAAGTAGGAGAATGCACAGTTTAAAATACCAAATGACTGATATCTCAATTGGCAAAACTTACCTTTAAATGGAAGTGTCCATTATCATGGGAATACAAGTAAAAAAAATCAGTGATTATCATATATGAAGATTTGGGATTTACATCTTGAACTATCTTTGATGGGATTATTCGAGTCCTTTTTTTGTTTTAGTAAAACGAGAGAACTTATTTCAATCACTGTTACTTTCTTATAAGAGTAGAAAATTCCATTTGACAAAATTTCTTCCACAGTATAAAAAGATATTCAAATCACGGATCAGTCGTTTTATAACTTAACTAGTCTTCTGAAAAGTGATGTACACACTTGGGATAATGTTGTGAATAGAAAAAAACATAAATTTACTTCAAACTGCCATTAAAAAAAACACAGAAATTGTCATCGAAACTGAAAACTAATTGAGAGTCGTGTTTTTTTCTGATTGAGCTAAATTGTCTTACTCGTGGGCTCATTTGATTCTGATAAATGAATTAAAACTGAAAAAAAATTAGTTGCTTAATTTTAAAAAAATTCATTATGCATACAATACGAAAGTTGTAATCATTTTTAGTCGGACTAGATATAGGAATGGAGTTAGACCCTGCAGCAGACAGGCAGACAAGTCTATAAATTTGTAAACAGCTTTACTGCTTTGCACACTGAACATAAAAAAAGATCTTCGAAAAAGTCATTTTAGTCAATTATCTTCCTATACGTCATTTATGTAATTTTTTCAGTGATGTTTATGTTTAAGATTTAGATATGATACTGAAATCATCAGCTAGTTACCATATAACTATTTCAGGGATTTAAAAACAGAACAGTTGTATCAACAAGGCTCACTGTTGCTCAAACAGTACCTACCTGTGAGCTATGTTTTTAACGTATCGCTTGATTTTATTATTGTTAGGGCAGTGTCATAATACAATGAGGAATCAACGACAAGATTAAAATCTACAGACACTTCATCCAGCCAAGACATGAGGTACGTGCAACACAATCGAGGCTTTTGTTTCATCACCGTAATCATAACGTTAGAGCAACGTTTTTTTCTTTAGTACATGCTCAGTAACATTCTTCTCTATAAAAATTGACAGATTTATGCCATTCTTTTGATGATGCGACTGTATAGATGCCGTTATATCCCTATTTTGATATCATCCACACTTCTGCTCAATTGTTCTTCGGTTTAGTCATCTTTGTAAAGACTGCATCCACCTTGCTTTAGAAAAATCATCTCCCATAAACTATATAGATATTCAGGTCTGGTTGGTCATTCAACAGAAACTGTCACGTAACCAACGTCTTCTAGCAACATTTTGTGTTGGGGTGAAGAATTGAAACGTTGAAAAAAAGGCATAATCAATCAATAAATTATTTTCTCGCTTTTGTTGGGCAGTGATCACTAAAAAGTTCCGAAATTAAAAAAAAAAAGTAGGCATGAGGACAGGGCACTACGTAAGACAATTTAGCATCCACTTAGATTGTAAATTGAACTCCCTCTGAACTCATTCTTCGGTGAACGTAAAAAATCACGGAAAAGTATTTTCTATTCATTAGGAGTAAATGCTCGAAATTTTAGTACTCTAGCTTCATTTAAGCATCCTGTACGTGATATATATATATATATATATATATATATATATATATATATATTCAACAAAAATTCAATAGAAATGCAGGAGCAGCAAATCATGCCTGTTATATTTATCGTTAAATACGTTTTTAGCGTATCCTACATAAGTAAGCCGTGTTTCAAAAAAAAAAAATAATAATATGTAGTATGAAATAGTATCAACATATGATACACACAATACCCTGTATAAAATGACAAACTACATGTAACATAAGCTATATAGTGAGAGAGGGAAGTGGTGTTTGATCAACACTCCTGGGGAGTCCTGTTGATATAACTTCTTCGTTTTCAAAATCCCCGAAACAGTTATATGATTAACAACTAATGATTCCAACAAGAGGAAAAATTACACATAATGAAATACATTTGGAACAACATTCAAACAAACAAACAAAAGCAGCAAAGAAAACTACATAAATTGTATTGACAGCTATTGGGAAATAAGTGATCGAAGTTACACGAAAAAGTTTTTTTCTCAATGTTTAAAGCTGAAACACTTTCGAGACTAAAATATAGAAACTGCCAAGATTTAATGTTTGATCACAGATTAAAACAGTTGAGTTGAAATTTTAAAAAACTCAAAAAGCTTTTAACCATCTTCCAACATATCTAGCCGACATGAAAGCTAATGGCTAATTGTAACCCCAAATGGGTTACTCATTCTCTAACGTAGCAGAGGGCGTTAATTATAAAACAATAAAAAGCGAAGAAAATCCAAGAAGTTTTATGCAATTCTATTTATACAATATGGCGAAATCGTTGGTTAAACTGCTTTTCGAACAATCACCGAGGTTAAGCGACATTGAAGCAACAATGTCTTCCGCTCTCTCGCCAAACTAGAACTAGACTTAGCAACTGGTCCCTTTCTCAAACAGGCGCTGTTTCATGGAAAACATACGACTGAGAGCTCTCGTAGGAGTCGCCATATTTGCATCGAGTGACACCGATCATTGATGCTATTCTTTTGAAGATACGACAATGTTGATGACGTTATATCATCATTATGATATTATACACGATCAAAAGTCGTTTTTTTTTGTCAAGATTGCATGCATCATGTTTTAGTGAAATAACTTTTGGGATGATCATTTTTTTCCCTTCTGTGATGGTTGATCACGTTTTATCAGATCGTAATTTCGCGTAGCTATAAAGTAAAATGAAATAGAAAAGAAGTAAGCGGAGTTTCGAGAAAAAATAAATGAGCATCTTTGAACTTCTTTGAATCTAAAAAGCCGTTTGGTTCAAAATCTTTTCTTTTAGCCTTCAATCAATGACGAAGATTAATGGACCTCTTTTAAATCAGGCAAGTGCACACGCACACACAAGCACATCAAACAGATGCATACAAAAATATGCACACGGACGAGCAGGGTGATAGATGTGAAGAGATGTCTATTTGCATCTACCTCTCTCTGTCCATAGATGTACATGGGGAGAGAGGGCGAGAGGCAAAGAGAGAGAGAGGGAGAGAGGCAAAGAGAGAGAGAGGGGCAAAGAGAGAGAGAGAGAGAGGCAGAGAGAGAGGGAGAGAGAGGCAGAGAGAGAGAGAGAGGCAGAGAGAGAGAGGCAGAGAGAGAGACGGAGAGAGAGACGGAGAGAAAGACGGAGAGAGACAGAGAGAGACAGAGAGAGACAAAGAGAGACAGAGAGAGACAGAGAGAGACGGAGACAGAGAGAGACGGAGACAGAGAGAGACGGAGACAGAGAGAGACGGAGACAGAGAGAGACGGAGACAGAGAGAGACGGAGACAGAGACAGAGAGAGACGGATAGAAAAAGGTAAATGTGCATAGGCAGAGGTAGATACGTAAACATGAATAGATAGATGCATATCTAGAAAGGAATGGATGAATAGATACCTTGAAAGGAATAGATAGATAGGTGAAAGGTAAAGCGTCCCTCCAGAGACCAACCCCAATGGGGTACACGTTTCTTTTGCAGGCATCAGTTTAATGATCCTTTCAAGTCTCGTCTGGTCGAGACAAGGTCTTTATATCTACAAGTTTTTCCATGATGAACCCTTTGCCAGAATCCACGTCCAACGAACGGATACTTCCACCCCAATCATACAGCTTTGAGTGTAATCAATTTGAGGGCACACGGAAATCTATCGTAATGAAGAGTTTTCTAAACTCTTCGCTCATACCGAGAATCGAACCTAGGACTTTTGCGACACAGACTCGTCAAAGCGGATTCGATATATAGACGTGGATAGATCGATATATAGATACAAGTTCATTTTGCACACATTATACACACCCCATATTCGCGTAAAAATGCGCACACAGACATGCTCTAAAAGCATGACAACAAACACATACGCACATAAAATAAGATGCATAAAAATATTTTTCAAAATGTATACATTCACGAAAAGCATAATTTCAAGTGATAAGCGTTTTGAAATTTAGAAAAAACTGTTGTATCGATAGATAGACAATGTTTTTGATTGCTATTAACTCAAGTATTTCCTGGTTGTCGTTCTTGCAGAGTTTCTGCTATTTAGACTTGTCACATTGAAAAACACAGATTCAAGTGCTTTTCAAAAGGCACTTTTCAAGATGCTTCGAATAAACTAATTGCCGTCTTTCCGTTTCGATTCTGATAAGCATACTTACCAAATTATTCGTAAAACAGGTCTGGTTGCTTACTCAATTGAAACCGTCATGTGACCAACGTTTTTTTGGCAGCATGCCGTATTGGAATAGGAGAAAAAGGTGATCAATGAATAAGTTACTTCGCTCGCCTATTGTTGGGTAGTGATCATTGGTAAGAAAAAAAAAAAAAAGATCCGAACTTTAAAAAAAAGAGTGGGGGTGCTGCCGGTTACAAACTGAGGGACGAATTCGGTATAAAGTTGCAAAACAAAAAAGTTGATTGCAAAAACAAGAAAACTGTTTTTCTGTAATAAGCAGTAATAAGCCGTCTAGCTCAAATGGTCCGACCTGTACGAGATACATAGCCAGGCAGAACTTAGAAACTAAAGAAACCTATGTTGACAGTTTTGTTGACAGATTGGGTTGATGGATCTCATAAAACAACTAATGATTTTGCTATATTCGCTTGGATTTTCTGCAAAAAAAAGGTCAATAATCTTAATTGCTGATGCATCGGTTTGAAATAAACTGTTAAATAATTAAGTTTATTTCTTAATTTTCTTCAATTTCATCTTTGCTTTCGCTTCTCTTTCGGACTGATTTTTTTGTTCATATTGTTTGTCTTCTCTTTCATGATTTTCTTTCAATTTCTTAATGCTTTCGTCTCGCAGCTCTCATGCACGGCGAGTTCCTTATTCACTTGAGAATTTTGATGATTCAAAATGTAATAAGGGATAAGTATTTTGTAATGGCGCAAAAAACATTCCATGATCATACATCACTTGTTTAGTAATTTCTCTGAGAGAGAGAGAGAGAGAGAGAGAGGGGTGCATGTAGATAGATGGATAGAAAGGCATTTCCAGGTAAAAAGAGAGAGAGAGAGAGAGAGAGGAGCACATGCAGGTAGACAGAGAGAGAAGGAAAAATGCAGGCCCGTACAGATTGAGAGAGAGAGAGAGAGAGAGAGAGAGAGAGAGAGAGACGCAGGCCCGTACAGATTGAGAAAGAAAGAGAGAGAGAGAGAGAGACACACACACAGGCCCGTACAGATTGAGAAAGAAAGAAAGAGAGAGAGACACACACACAGGCCCGTACAGATTGAGAGAGAGAGATTGAGAGAGAGAGAAGAAGGCCCGTGCAGATCAAGAGAGAGAGAGAGAGAGAGACGCAGGCCCGTACAGATCAGGAGAGAGAGAGACGCAGGCCCATACAGATCGAGAGAGAGAAAGAGAGAGAGATGCAGGCCCATTCAGATCAAGAGAGAGAGAGAGAGAGAGAGACGCAGGTCCGTATAGATTTAGAGAGAGAGAGAGAGAGAGAGAGAGAGACACACACACACACACACACACGCCTGTACAGATTTAGAGAGAGAGATGCAGGCCCGTACAGATTTAGAGAGAGAGAAAGAGACACAGGCCCGTACAGATTGAGAGAGAGAGAAAGAGACACAGGCCCGTACAGATTGAGAGAGAGACGCAGGCCCGTACAGATTGAGAGAGAGACGCAGGCCCGTACAGATTGAGAGAGAGACGCAGGCCCGTACAGATTGAGAGAGAGACGCAGGCCCGTACAGATTGAGAGAGAGAGAGAGACGCAGGTCCGTACAGATTGAGAGAGACAGAGAGACGCAGGCCCGTACAGATTGAGAGAGACAGAGAGACGCAGGCCCGTACAGATTGAGAGAGAGAGAGAGAGAGAGATGCACGTGCAGATTGAGAAAGAGGGGCATGTACAGGTTGAAGGATATGTACAGGCTGAGGGATATAATGAATTGATTCATGAACGAATCATCTGAGATAGGTATGATTAGTAAATTGATAGCTATGATCAAAGTTCGACCAGTTTGACGTAAACTGAAAGTATACCTAGGCTTTGGATGTATTGCTGGAAAGATGAATAGTTTCATCAATGGGAAATTGACTTACGTTAAATTTGAAACGAAGGTAATTCGCTCGAATTTATAAAAAAACATTCATACAATTCTTTCTCTGATTATAATTAGCTCCAAGCAGTAAATCTTATGGTCCCTTTTAATCTTTGTCTACATTTCATCTCGCCCACCCCACCTTTTTTTTAAATGCCGACATCCATCAATTCTTGGCGCGTTTTTCTTCTACGGTTACGGTTTTTGACATTTGAATATATCTTCGTGAGAAGATAAAATGGCTGCAAGTTAAGAACTGGGTTGCGACTTTTGAGGAAAAAAAGTCTTAGATGAATGATTGGAAATCTCAGAAGCAGTAAAAAGAAAATATTCAGTTTTGATTCCCGTCTACATGCATAATAAATACATACAAACTCACACGTATATAGAGAAGGATAATTCTGACACCACATCTATCAATTCCCATTATATATATATATATATATATATATATATATATATATATATATATATGTCAGTACGTTTGATATATTTTTCCTGTAATCCCAACTCACACATACTTACAAACGATCTCGAAAAAAGAACACGGAAGTGAGTAGACAGAACAATGCTAAGAAAAACTCTTAACGATACTAAGAGATTAACACGAGTCCGTGAGAGAACCACATTGAGAGATATTAATTTAAGCTACAAAAATGGAAATGGACTGAGCACTTGACAAGAAGGATGGAAAATAGAGCAAACTTCTAACCTGTTGTTGCCCATGGGGAAAAAACGCATTACAAAAAGGCAAGACATAAGATGCACGTATTGCAGTCATCACGGGAGATGGTAAAGGCTTTTGTGCAGAAATGGACCTATAACGGCTGCTGCTGATATATATTATACATGTACACTTTTCTCGGGTTTCAGGAAGCTGTTTCTATTTGAAAGGTGACTGTAATGCTACAGTCAACACTTGGAAACACCAACTTCCTACGAACTCTGAATAATATATATATATATATATATATATATATATATATATATATATATATATATATTATAATTTCTTTGATTATTTTATTGTTTTTTGCTTCAAATATATATAATTTCCTCTACTGTTATGTAGCTATATGCTTTATATATAATGCAATTTCATTTGTTTTGTTGTTTCAAATTATATGTAAGCTAGCGTGTAATGCACACTGCTGAGGTGTATTATTAATATAGATATTTTGTTTTTAAAGTCCCCAAAGCAGTTACATGGTAAACAATTGATGATCCCAACCAGAGAAAATTTACACACAGTACCATAATAACATTGTATATGTAAACCATAAAAAAATGAATAAAAATACATAAATTACATTAACAAATATTGGGAAATGAAGTGTCAACAAAAAATAGAAAGTTTAATGTTCAAAGCCGTCAAGCTTTATACTATATATATAAAAAATATACTTAAATCTTATACCGGAAGAATACAAACAAAATTAGGTTTTCTGTACGGATTGTTGCCTATAGTTTAAAATGAAGACGTATTAGAAGACGAAATCGAAAATGGCACAGAGTGAAGCTTGGTTAAAATAAGTATACGCTATTCAACACCGAACTGTCAAATCTTCCATAATGATCAACAGCCTCAACAAAAACCTTTATTCACCCAAGGTCACAACATGAAGCAAAGAACAATATAAATATGACATATTTTGAGAGATGTTCTTTTTACAGTACATTTTTGCAGAAATGAAATCGTGCTATTAATCAATCATTCTTGAAACGACCGGGTATAAAAAGGGTAGAATTATAAACAAAAACGTAAATGAAAAAAAAAAAAAATTTTTCGGAACTTTCATCATTTTTTTTTTGCGTCAACAATCTCGTCTCACGGAAGTGATTTCTGTAAAATATGAGAAATATTCTTGAGCATTGGTCTAGCATTTTTAGATGTGTCCGCACATCTCGATAAAATGCTTTTCAGTCGGTCGGTTGGTCGGTCAGTCCCAGTTATGTTAAACAACAAATAGGGAGAGGTGTGATGTTATTGAAGGTGTGACATAATGGAGAAACCAATCGCTATGATGTCATAAAAGAATGTCATAGTTCAGCATTTTCGTATGAGAATCAATTGACCCTAAGAAAGACCACTTTCACTTCCACCAACTTTCACGGACAGTGGACGTATCAGTGAACGTATGGTTCTTGTTGTGTCAAGTTTGAATCTACTGCCATTAAAAAAACTGTATTTCTTTCATAGATGTGAGGTGACCGATCAATTGAACGTTAACGGCATGCAGAATGGGATACCCTTTGGAAAGGCATGCATCAATCCCTACCAATCTGTCATCACATCAGAGGCAATCTTATACAACCCCGTCTTACTTGAAGAAAATCTATATTCGACAACCAAACTCGAAAGGCCGATAAAATCATTTTGTGGTCATGCATATTCACAGAAATTTACATCGCTTCAAAAAAAAAAACAAGCTAACCGGAAGTGGATTATAATCAAATTTCTCAAGGAAAAAAAGAGAATAAAACTGACAAAATGACGAAAAATATTTTAAGACTCGGTTATTGATGCTATGAGTGTTCATTTGCAGGAGTCAACTGCATGTTGGCTCAAATCTTGAACAACAAAACTTATTAACTTTATAAGTTATATAAATTGATTCCACCCCAGATAATACGAACTAGAAGGCACCCAGGGTGCATATATCTGCCAACACATTCCAAAAAAGACAGAGTTTAGGAGTAAATAAAAATGAAAATTCAAGAAATGCTATGGAGGTTGACAATCCAACAGTAATTACGCTAAACTACTGCAGTACCCGTTCCAAAGGAAGTGACTTCATGGTGTGTGAAGCAACCTACCATAATTATCATGTAAAGCAAATTTCTGTCTGTTGTACGGAACAATGGCTTCGAATTATTCTAGTTACTTCTTTTCATACTTACTATTTTATGTCTAAATACAGATGATTTTAAAGAGCAAAAGTCAAGAGGTATAATTCGTAGAAACGATGAGAAAAATTTTTTAATTTTCATTTGTTTTCATCTGATTTCATGTGACCCCCGAAATTTCAAGCTGGACACTGCATTACCCGGTGTTCTGATTGATACATCTGGGCAAATTCAACTATGATAGCCAGTTGTCGAGTGATCGCGGTGTATACGCATACAATTCTTCAATCGGAGCGAGAACACCATATCTAACTAGATGAACTAATACCCATGAAATTTGCGGAAGCCTTTGGATTTGTCCTTGGACTCTCTTATTCTTACTCGGCCCAGCTGCAGGGAACCCGTTGCCCTGGGGCAGCACTGTCCCCTTGCACTCAAGGTACAGGTCGGGATTGTCCTAACGCTTTCGAGACTGCTGTTGCTTTGGCAACCAAAGTTGCGTCGGCTGGAGCTATTTTTGATGGGTTGTTTCTATTTTCCCCACGTAAAGCTCTGACCTTTTGTCACATTTTGCTCTGGTGGGAGAGTAAATGAATAAATGAAATTTCCGGAAGAAGAAATCAAGCATTGAAGAATCACACCAGATTGGAGAGCTTACGGTAGAGTACGCCCAATCTCCAAGATCAAGAAAATCCCTTTAGTCCTATGAAGAAGGTTATACGACGGATAAATCCTCAGCCAAAACATAGAAGCAAACCAGGAGACTAACCACTCAAATTGAGAACCATGCAATGAGCACAGGAGAGAATCATGATCAATATCACATGGCGAGATCAGAAGACAGCACAGTATTTTTGGGAAATAAACAAAAGTCGGAGATATCTATAAGAAACCTAAAATTGCCATGGACCGACCATGTAGCTAATATGCCAAACAAGCCGCTTGATATCACAACTCAGTTTGTGAATCCCTGGAGATCATATTCGAAACTGGGGCTGGCAAAAAATAAGGCTTAACGAATCACACAATTGCAGAAAGTACAGGCTCCACGTCGCTCATGATAGAGATACATTGGGAATCTTGCTGAAAATTCATGTCCAATGAGAGAGGCTGATGATGATGATGATGAATCTATGTCCGGTACATTTTAAAAGCAAGCAAATAAAAACTAAGAACGCAATAAAAAGCATGGACGAATGATGAGTGCCAAAGGTCAGGAAAGGTTGAACCACACGAACTTCGGGTGACTAATTGTGTGTCATGAAAGCATTTGCTCCTGGAGAGGAAAGTCAGTAGCGTTTCCCAAAACTGCGCTGAATATTCCCAGGAAACGATTCCACTAATGTCAAGTGTTATTGGTAGGACATTTACAGTTGTCTATTTTTCTCCTCAGGCCACAGCTGATGCCATTGAATCCTGTCGATTCCCATTCAATACAGTGATGAGAATGGGTTTGGGGAACTAGGTATATAGTCAGGATGGTTCTTTGAAATTAGGTATACGATAATGTCGAGACATTGAACATGTAAAAAAATCCAGAATCTGATAAGTAGGTATACGCTGTGTACCTGTATAACCTTGCCCCTATCCCATCCCTGATTCAATGTCAACTCAGGTTTGCTTCTGGCACATGTTCTTCAGTTGTGTTAGAAACTGTTAATCAAAACTGTCAACTGTTTTCTTTTCAGTTTTTTGGTTGGTTTGGCTGGCTGGCTGGCTACTGTGTTGGTGACACGCACACAAACCATACACCAATGGAGCTAAAGGGCTGAAAATTCGAACATTTACTCATTATGTCTTGAAAAAACACCCCCAAGTACGGGGCGATTTGCGATATAAGTTCATGCTGAATCGATCTCTCAGTACGTATCCGGCAGCATCCACGCTTTTTTGGAAGATTCAGAATTAGCTTGTGATCACTGCACCCCCCCAAAAACGAAAGAAGTAACTTAATCATTGATCGCCCACAACAAGTCATGCTGCCAAAAGGTGTAGGTCACATGACGGCCTCTATCGATCGACAAATAAGACCTGTACATCGTGTTGACGTTGTTGACGACCAAGAACGCAAGCAAGAAAGTCTTCCGGTTTAGTGACATTATTTGCTTTGCTTTAGGTTAAAATTGCCCTTTCTTCTCTTCATTTCTCTCTCCCAACTCTCTCTCTCTTCCCTCTTTTAATCAGTCTTTCTTTTTCTGTATACGAGATCTGTCCTCAAAGTATCCAGCCATTTAATATTAATGGAAACAAAGTAGCCTACCAAGAGCGGTGACGCTTTATTCATCTTCAAAATACTGCCCCCCACTCCCATGGGACCTCTCGCACTCCCTCTTTTCATAACAGTCTGCTAAGTCCTCCTTGGGGATTATCATCAGCTGTTTTGCTGCGTTCTTAATCACGTCCACGGTCTGAACTCTCCATCTGTTTAACGACGAAAAGTCATAAATAACAGGCGGCCAAAGCTGGACAGTAGGAGGGGCTAAAAAGAGGCAAAAATTTGGCATTTTTGTTCATTGTGAAAGCGACAGTTACACAGTACGCAAACTCAGTCAATGGCTTCTTGTTGCCGACTGAGTAACCCCAATGGAGAGTCTCTTCATGTATTCGCACACAGTAAAGTCCAACATACATCAAGGCAGCGCATCCAGTTCTTTAGATATTCAAAATAGCTGAATACTGTCTGGACAGACATTATTTCCTACGGTGGCTTTTTTTTAAATCTTAGTTTTTTTTTCTTTTCCCCTTTAACTCAACAATTAGATACTTATCATTCATTCTTCTTTTTTCTCTTCAACCCAAGGATTTCTTCTCGTTTCACTGTCATTTAAATCGCCCCTTTGATTATACAGGTTGAGTGCCCCTTTATCTGAAATGTCTGAGACCGGAAGTGTTTTTCAGATTTAGGAATATATGCATATTCACTATGAGATAAATAAACGTTTCTCTTTTTCTTATCATTGTTACTCATAGGGGTATCTGCAGCCTTATTTGACATTTTGAATAATTAGATGAGTAAATAAGCTAAAAACATTCACTGATTGCTGGATGTAAGTCTAGCGGTGACATCTTGTTTTGATTGATACTAGTTTCGTCTTTCACCGTTCGTGATGTAAACAAAGTTTTACGTTTCTAAAGAGGTGTACAAAGGTTTTACTGTAGTCATCAATATCCGCTTTTTACCTTCAGTCGTTGAACAGATCGTCCTTAAGATTCGTCATGCCTCTATCATGGGCATCGCAGAACCTGTACTATCCGAGCCCCCTATCTCTGACTTTCTTTTTTTATAACTTATCTCTCTCTCACTCTTAGTCTGTCAACTTTTCATCTCTCTCACTCTTTTCATCCGTCTCCCCCTCTTCTTTTTCTGTTGCTACATCATATTCCTTTGTCTATCTCTTACTTACCCTGTTTCTCTCTCCCTCTTTTATCTATCTCTACCTGTAACCCTTTCTTTTTTGTTTACCCCTCTATCTCTCCTCCTCTCTCTCCTTGTCTCTCTCTCCCCTCTTCCCTTGTCTCTCCCCCCTCTTTCTTCCCTTCTCTCTCCCCCCTCTTTCTTCCCTTCTCTCTCCCCCCTCTTTCTTCCCTTCTCTCCCCCCTCTTTCTTCCCTTCTCTCCCCCCTCTTTCTTCCCTTCTCTCCCTCTTACCTTTACTCTCTCCATGTTTTTCTCCCTCTAACCCTTTACTCTCTCCTTGTTTCCTTTCCTCTCTTTAACCCTTACTTTCTCACCTTGATTCTTCTCCTCTAACCCTTACTCTCTCCCTCTTTCTTCTCCTGACTCTCTACTCCTATTTCTCTACTGTTTTCCATTTATACTAATATCAAGTCATTTCTCTTTTGAAAGAGGATAGAGGCAGATAAAAATTGAAATAATTTACTATTTTCTTCCGCTTCTTTTTTCTTCATCCTTCCTTCCTTCTTTTTTGTCATTCGTGTCTTTTGCAAGTTTGACTCTTTCATTCTTTCTTCCTTCTGTCCTTTGATTCTCTTCCCTTTTCCTTCTTTTCTCTTTTGAGGATATGCACAAGCAAAATTCTAGTGAAAAAAAAACATGTAAATTTTATTTCGTTGTGAAACAAAGTTACAAATAAATTTGCCGATGATTTACCAATTGAACGAAGCAAAACATGTAAGCAGATAGATTCGACTACGTTTTACCAGGCGCCTTCATCATCATCAGTCTTAATGTCCGTCGTTGGACAGAGACCCTCACCAGGATCCGCCACACTTTTCAATCGTTGGCGTCGCAGAGCCAGTACTTTCTGAATTTGTCTAGCTCGTCTTTCCATCTAATACTCTGCTGGCCTCGGTAGCGCATGTGATCTCGGAGGATTCATGTTTTGAGTCGCGATGAACATCAGTTATCTGCCATTCTTGCAACACGGCCAGCCCATTACCATTTGAGATGTTTAATGGATTCTATGATGTTCCTGACTCCTGTCTTTTTCCCGATGCATTGCACTGTCTTGTGATCTCTCCATGTGAGGTTTAGCATAATTATTTCATGTGCATGTTCCCTTAATTTGCGGGTCTGTCTCTTGAAACATTATCGAAAACGTAGATGGAAAACAAGCATGAATGCTGCAGAACCAAACTCTACCCCTATTTTGACTCAAGATGATTACTGAAACATATTTCTCTTCGGCGTCGAAATGTAAACAGCATATTTTTATCTGTAATTTCCATGAGAATTTGAGATGTAATACCTATCTCTATAGTTTACCACTTCACTTTCCATATATATATATATATATATATATATATATATATATGTACATGGAGAGAGAGAGAGAGAGCAAGAGAGGGGAGAGGGAGAAGGGGGAGCGAGTGAGGAAGGGGGGAGAGAGGAAGAGAGGAGGGAGAGAGGAAGAGAGGAGGGAGAGAGGAAGAGAGGAGGGAGAGAGGAAGAGAGGAGGGAGAGAGGAAGAGAGGAGGGAGAGAGGAAGAGAGGAGGGAGAGAGGAAGAGAGGAGGGAGAGAGGAAGAGAGGAGGAAGAGATGAGAGAGAGAGAGGAAGAGATGAGAGAGAGAGAGGAAGAGAGGAGAGAGAGAGAGGAAGAGAGGAGAGAGAGAGAGGAAGAGAGGAGAGAGAGAGAGGAAGAGAGGAGAGAGAGAGGAAGAGAGGAGGGAGAGAGGAAGAGAGGAGGGAGAGAGGAAGAGAGGAGGGAGAGAGGAAGAGAGGAGGGATAGAGGAAGAGAGGAGGGATAGAGGAAGAGAGGGGGGATAGAGGAAGAGAGGGGGGATAGAGGAAGAGAGAGAGTTTGGATTGCGTTACAGCTTTAAGCACTAAATGTATTAGAAATAATTTTGTGTCACTTCAGTTTATTCCCCAGTACCTGTCAATGTCATTTCTGCGATTTTCTTCATTGTTTTTAATATTTTAAACACACTTTGTTATTATGGTACTATGAGTAAATTCGTACTCGTTGGGATCATCAGTTGTTTACCGTGGCTCCCCAGCAGTGTTGATCGATCATCTCTCCCTTCAGGTATGATTTTGATGTATAGCTTATGTCATACATGTAGTTTGTTATTTTATACAGGGTATTATCGTAATGTTTTGTATATGAATGTTATTTTATACTTCTTATTTGATAACTTTGAAAAGTATGGCTTACTTACGTAGATAACCTCTAAAAACGTATTAGGTGATGAGGGAACAATAAGCGTGACAACTGATGTAACCTGTTTTGCGATTCATTTCTATTCAGGGGTATATAAAACATGTCACCTTAGCTCTGTTGATAATAGGGTCGCCTGCCAATCTCAAATGAATAAGTAAAATTACAAATATATTTTTCAGCATAGAAATGTATATAATTCGGATGTACTAAGCCCTTGCGTATTTGAAACATTTTCGTAGAAATATATTTTGTCAGTCTGGCTCAGTCAGTAATACAACCGATTAACAATCGCAGTCGGGAAATGTTAATCTCATATATCAGTTTGGTTCAACGTGATGGGACAAATAGTGAAGAGTTTCCTAACCTAAATAAGTTCAGGATGGTTCTTGTTCTTGTTACGGTGGAAAAACAAAGTCAACTCCATCCTCTTACTAAATAGATTTAAAAAAGTAAAAATGTTAATTCGTAGATTAACAAAGTGAAATAGATATCTACCCGTCGCATTAACGAATTACCTTAACCGGCGTATTGATAGGAAAAAATCATCTAAATAACTATGTAAAATTATCTAGAAAAAAAGATTTTTAAATCTAAAATTATCTAAAAGTATCAGCAAATGACTAGTGCATTGCTGGATCAAAATGATCATAGGACCAAAAATATCACTTCATTTTGAAAAAAGAAAAATTAACGTTTCGTAGATGGTGCTTGCCGGTGGACTCATAAACTTTCTAGGTTGTCACCACCAAAAATGTGACCGGGAAGACCCAGGACACACACTCATCCACAGACAAAGGGAGTCTTAAAGAGAATAATCTATAGCCCTGGTTGATTGGAAAACTCATTTGTGGAGCTACGGTGATTCGATAAGCGAGTAGAATTATCCAGATCCGATCTATATCCCGAAGAAGAGTATAACCTTTCGGAAAACACTATCGGAAACATCCTAGATGGAAAACAATCCTCAATTGATTGATAGCCATTCTGAGGGGCGACATATGGTAACAGTTGTCCGAATGGGATTCATACAATTCCATTATCGATTCTCATTGATTGATTGCTTGTTGAAGCGTAATGGAACGGAATAGAATCGATCCCCGGGGTGGGAGAGATAAATTAAAAAAGGGGTTAGAGAGATCATTTGTAAGAGACTAAAAGACAGGAAGAGAGAGACTATTGGAGGTGTAGAAAGAGTGCGAAGGAGATGAATTACATTCGGTAATTCCGTAGAAAAACAAGCATGGTTGCTGCAGGGCCAAACGCAACTCCTACTTCTATTACGACTGAACATGTTTACTGCAACTTTTTATATATATATATATATATATATATATATATATATATATATATATATATATATATATATATAATGTGAATTCGTGAGTACGTTAGACTTGTCAGTAAAGTTCACTTTGTAAGAGTCACCTACGAATCATTTAATCGCAGTTTGGAAATGTTGATTTTATGAAGTGGTGTCCCCAGAGTTGGAGTGAGCCCCCAGGTGTTGCTGACCTCAAATGTCAAGAAATTCTAAAACGTGCTAAAAATACTTATAGCCTTTTTTGATGGCCATTTCCAATAGTCAATTATGGGTTGATAATCTGTCAAAATTGGCTTGAAAAATAGCTACAAATTGGCTAGAATCACTGAAAAATGGTGCTAAAAGTAGCGGTAAATATTGAACTTTTACGCTGCCAAAACATGGTGTCAACCTAGGACAGGCCACCAGTGATTTTATACAGGTTTTGTTTAATAGGACGTAATAAACAGTGCAGAGTTTACTCCCTTAAATTTGGTGACAATTGGTGTTCTTACGAATGTAAATAAACTCAACTGGAGTTTGATAATAGAAAATATGACCTGGTCAGTAATGAAGACAGGAAGCTACACGAAACATTCTGGGGCAGTCAACGTTGCCAAGGGGGTGAGCAAACATGTATCTTTTTTATCTTGGTGCAACGTAATATTTTTATTCGTTTAAGCAGTTGATACATGTATGATACTTGTATGTGGTATGGATTGATTTACAATTTAAGTTTCCACTAAATTGGTCCCTTAGTGTTGGCCAGCCTTCACTTTTGTTTTTCTTTGGGGGGCGGGGGTTGAAAATTTAAGTTTTTTTGTGCTCACCCCAAACAAAAGGCAAAAGTAACTTATTCACCTGATTTCCAAATTTCTGATTGATCGACCCCAACATAGCATGCTGCCAGAACACGTTGGTCATATGACACTTTCTATTGAGTGACTAACCAAACCTGTCTATTCTGTTTTTCTCTTGGCATAATTGTCACATTATGACTATTCTTGAAAAATATGGTGTCTACGCCTTAGGGTCTTCACAATCGTTTTGCATAGGTGTCTTTAGTACTATTGGATTACACTGTACTTCCATGGATTGTTAGATTATCAACCTGCATAGGTATCCGTTGGAGATCAGTAGAATCCAGGACATTCGCACTCTCTGCCCGATCGGGCCCTCTCAGTGAAAATTTGAAAGTTGGAACTGCGACAATTGCTATGGCATAAATAACTAGACCTGTTATTGTAGCTGTTATGTGCAATTTCGTATTTCAATTAAAAGTTGGACTGCTGAATAACCCTAAGTTTAAACAAGATGGCTAAAAACACACAAAATTGCCAATAACACTCAAAAATTGCTAAAATGGTCAAAAACGCGCCAAAAATGGCAATGTTTAATCATGTCTGCACTGAATTAGGGCTTTCTCGTAACGCCAAAACAAGAAACGCACTAAATTCAACACTGGTGGCGAACCGTTTTAGTTTGTTCTCTTCATTCAGAAGGGACAACCTGAAAGTATCCAGCAATTATGGGTATCTTGAGAACCTGTTGCGCTGCCCTGATGCTACTTTGCAACCAGAGGGGACCCAACTATGCATGTATGGACAGAAACTCTTCAGTCGGCAGTAAGACGAAATTGAGTAAGCCTATTTACTCTGTGACCGACGGATTCACAATGGCCGGACATTTTTCCATTCTTGACGTCTCGTGCAGGGTTGATTGACTAATCGCATCAACCGGTTGAGTTAGCCCCCCTCTCTACGGTCGGCATTTGGCTTCCAGCAATTTCTGGCTTTTCAGTATTGAACAGATGTTCATTTCAGACCGTTGACGGGTTTAAGGAGAACGCGAAGGATTTTGCAGATACGTGTGTGATATCCAAGAAGGGTGTATTTTAAAGAGTACTTTAACTATTTTTTTTCATTGATATCAAGTAGTTGCAGGTTCCCTTTGGATAGATCTCGCACTGATTATGCTGATTCTATCAGTTCGTGAATGCAGCAGCTTTTAAATTTTCAATTTGATTAATTTTTGTTAGAAACGGTAATCAAAATATAACGCCTTCTCTAGCCATTAGAGGTAGATAACAACGTTAAACTGCGTCTGTTAGAGTTTTTCGGAAGGAGTCATCAATTCAGGGAATTCAGACCTTTTTCATGGGTTTAGATTGCTGCATGAACAATCAAAAGTGGTTCACTAGTTCAGCGGTATTGACTAAACTCATAAGTTAACACCAAATCTCACACTTTACTCTTTCTACTAAAATGCTATTAAATATCAGTTCTACTTTTTCATTCATCAGAATATCATTCGCTCTCCATCACGTGTTTCATTACCATAACACTCTGGGGCATAGCTGAAAGCGGAAAGTATTTGAAAATGACTCTGATAACAGTATACAATAATAAATGTATGCAAGGCCCCTAAATAGCTTTATGAATACTAATTCACCATTTCTACGAACAGTATACATAAACTAGTTGACCTGAATTCAGGCGCTATCCCGAGTCCTCATATCTCTAGCCACCTCAGTGCTTCTAAGAGGACTGTCTACTCAATAAGTTTACGGACTACGGGCTCTAAAAAAGTCTGTCAACAGACACCCAATAATAATTTGATGGACCCTCAGGTATCTGCAGCCCCTGACCTAGGTAAAGAACAAACGGAACCCTGAAGGAGTCAGGGGCCATACAGGCCCCCAAATCTCCAGCTATGTTCCAGGTCATCCATCCATAGGTACCGTCAAGGATGATGCAGGGTTATATCGCATTGAAGATTTGTTTTTATTACACACTTCCTGATAGCTAAGCTCGTCGAAGCTTCACCCGAGCCCCCATTTCCGGAATACGTTTCCTACTATATCCGTTTCTATCCTCTTCAGGCGCTGGACAGCAGGTTTGGCCATTCCAGTTTTGTAATTTCACTATCAGCGATCAATCTATGGCTTACCAAAATAAATTGGTGCAAAGGGAATACAGCTGGAGTTTGGAGTCGTCTCACAGATTCCATATCATGAGCCACTCTAATGTTCCCTATAATATTTTGTAGTAAGTTGGCGCAAAAACCTCATGTGATGTATTTCTCCCTGTGACAAAATTATGTACCCACTTTTGAATTTGACATAGGTAATCAAGCCCCCCCACCCCACCCCACCAATAAAACTCAGCAAGCTGTCTGCCAATTTCAAAATTTTTGGTGCGATAATTCCAATTGTGTGCTTGTTGCAAGACGTGTGTCCTTGATATTCCCACTTAAGGAGGTATCTTTCTAATAAACTTCCGATTGGCACCTTTTTAGAGGCCTCAAATCTAGACTAGGTCCCAAGATGACAATATTGGCAAAGCACAGATGGCGATGACAACTATAAGAGTAACACATTTGATTTGAGACCTGTTATTACTATAAATGAGGTTAAATGGACACATGGTTGGAAACGGGAAGTCTTAAAAGAGCAAGCTAGTTCATCTGAGATTAGTCCCTATCCTGAAGTAGAATGTGGTCAAGTTTGCTTCAGATCTACCCGAAGTCAACAATGATGTAAATTCTCCTTGTACAATATACTAGAATGCAGAATTCCAAATGCGTAAGAACATGTAACACTGTCGATATCTTTGCAGTTTAAATACGGTTTTTGAAATAAAATAAGTAAATTTTGAGAAAGTGTACAAACTTAACAGTACTGTATGCTGCCTACCGCTTGGCTACAGACACCTCTACGTTTCATTAACGATCTGATGATAATGACAAATTGAAGGTCTTATTCTATTTGCAGAACCTGTTCGATCGAAATATCGACATTGTGTTAATATTGATTCCTTTCCTATGTAATTTGGCTTATTGAGACAGAGAACAAACAAGCAAAGCATTCGACTGACCACAAGCACACCCAAATCGATAACAGGTCTTGATATTCACCCAGCAGAAACTTTCACATTTTTTGGTAGCATGCCATGTTGGGGGTGACCAATTAAAAAATTGGAAAAAAAGATGTGATCAATGAATTAGCTGCTTCTCTCGCAGCGTATCTGACAGTGACCATTAAAGAATCCAGGATTTAAAAAACAACAACCCCCGCCCCCCCAAAATAGAGGCACATACAAGGTGATCAATTCAGCATTGGCTAACATTGCAAACAGGAACCCCACTAAAAAAAATATCCAAGGCAGGGGCGGGGGGGAGATTATAAAAAATTAAACCAAAATCTTTTTTCTAGTTATATAGTAAAGATTAAATGTTTAAATTTTCAGCCCTCTAACTCCATTGTTGCGGCCTATCTGTGTTATAGATGTATACATAGATATCCAGCCAAACCAACTTGAAAACTGAAAAAATCCTATTTTGACAGTTTTGGTAGATGGTTTCTAATAAACACGAAGATTCAAGTTCAGCTTGGGAATATGGATACCAAAAAATCCGAAACCTCGCGAAACAGGCCAAAACTTGTTCCTAATGATGAATTATTGACAGAAGTGGCTAGCCAACCAACCAACCACGGTCATCGCACTGGGGGAGAACTTCAGACTTCACCTACGACGATGTAGAAGCAATACAGAAGGTAGTATGAAATGCTTGATTACACTACAAGACCCGACACCTCTCAGTTGATTGTTTCTAAGCTTGGGGAATTGGGATGTACACATATTTCTCCAACAAATTATCTTTTCAATTATTCAAACTTCAGATACGAAATAAAAGATTTGATAAGGTAGCCGTAATTCGTGTTTTTACTCAATCTGTAACCACTGGATCAATTAATTTCATATCATCGGTGGACCGTTACAAAAGGTTATTGTTTCATTTGGGTTATATTTTAATTAGATATTTACTGTTTATATTTACTCTTTTATCGTTTATAATTACCTTCATATTACTAAAGCATTCAATATGTAACAAGTTATTTATGCTATCATAATCATATTTTTCGTCCGTCGTTGGACATAGACGTTCTCTAGTATTCGCCACACCTCTATACTGTGAGTGCCGCAGAGCCAAATTTTTCTGAATCTGTCCAGTTTGTCTCATCTCTTATTCTACCAGGCTAGGTTCTGCATTTGATCTCTGGTGATCTATGTTATGAATTGTGATGTCCGTCGTTCGTCTGACATTCTTGCAACATGGCCTGCCCATTGCCATTTAGGTTTACTTATAGTCCCTAGGACATCATCTCACACTAATGGTTTCTAGGACATCATCTCACACTCTTGTTTTCCCCCCAGTATACTGTATAGTCTTTGAGTCTCTCCATGTGATTTTGTTTACGATTCTGTCATGTGCACGTACAATGGTTTTCAGCTTGTGGACCAGTCTCTTGGTTAGGTTTCATGTTTCAGCTCCACATGTGACTATCGGGGGATGCATTGATCGTATACTCTTCTTTTTATGACTAATGGGATTTTTCATTAAGGTTGAACTTACTCTATCGAAGGCTTGAACTATCATCATAGAGCATGACAATTATTCTTAAAAACTAGGTTATTATACAGTGAAGCGTCATAATCTATGAATACCTAATATGTTGGGACAGTAAAAGCTATTTTGCCCTTTTAAAACTGTATTTTGAACATTATACATACGTACTGATAGTGCACCAGTGTTGTAATTTATAACATTAAAGAATTACTACATTTTAGAGCTTGAACTTTATTCTTTGACTTTTCGTTCCTATTCACAGCTATCAATCCAACACTAAAGAGTTGCTGCATCATAGAGCTTGAACCTAATTCTTTAATATTTTTTGTCCCGTTCACAGCTATCAATACCCAGTAAAATACTAATGCTCAATATATATTTCTTTTCAACGTATCCACCCCAAACCTTATTTTAGATGAGTAAGTCAGTACTTGGTGATATCTCCAATTCCAGGAAAGCTTATCATGAAAAATATGGTTCAAAGGGCTTACTAACGTTATTCTTCGGTCAGATGACGAATCCAAATCAGTGAATCCCGTTTCTATCCAGAAGCGTGGAACATGTCGTTGAGAGATGGATCCGCATAGACGCAAGGCCTGTCATAGCGTAACATTAAAGACAGAGGCAAATGATTGACAATTCTTCACTAAGGTTGACAGGAAGGGCTTTAGGGAAATGCATTTAGAATTTTCGCTCATATCCAGAATCTTTATTATCATCCAATCGAATCATCGTGAATAATACAGAACAACATCCACTCATCAAGACCCAAGATATTTGTAATATTCAAACATCCGGTTTAAACTCCCGATGAATAGATCAAGGTTCCATGCTGACTATTTCCTCTTTCTCACGGCAACCAGGAAGAAGATGGGTGCTGCCAAGTCTAAGTGACATATGACAGGCTGTACTGAGTTACAGGGTACCAGCCACACTGAGTAATACCTGACCTGATCAATAGGAAGAATTGGACTTGTCAGCCTTAGGAATTCCACTCTTGGTTAGGAATCAGAGCTGTCCTGTAGCTGGAGTGCAGATTACTCACCCATAACTGCAGAAAGGATCGAAAGCGAGGTCTGCCTACCAACTAACCTATGGCTTGAGGACGAGTGGATCCATACTTCTCCCAAGGGTATTAGTACAAAGCAAACATCAACTCTGTTTCAGAATCTAGACTAGGTTCGCTGATTCCATTCACTGTGCTATTAACCATTAGGCCACCTACACCTCCACACAGATATATATACAGTATAACTGCCAGATTACTATGTAAGAATTTCGCAGCGTCTGATGCAGAGTTATATTTAGAGTGACAGTATCGCAGTGTTGGAATGTTCTCGCCCGGTGCTCTACAAGACTCATCATCATCAGTCTTTTAATGTCTGTCGTTGGGCATAGACCTTCCCCAGGATTCGCCACAATTCTCTATCATGGGCGTCGCAGAGCTAAAATCTGTCAATTTCATCACAGTGTGCTGTCTTGTGATCTCTCCACGTAAGGTTGAGAAGTTCAGTTAATACCAAGCAGATAAGGTGAAGAATTATGTCTCCTAAGAGACAACCCCCATTGGAGTATGACGACCGATGACGAAGTTCCTGTTCCCGCTATAAGTTGTTATGACCATCCCTTTGTTAGGGTGTAAGTCTAATTACACAGCTTGGCGTATACTTAATTAGCTGAGTGCAATTGAAGAGTTTTCCACACTCTGCGTTCATACCGGAAATCGAACCATGACCTCCTGCGTGAAAGGCAGATGTGCAAGCTAATACATTATCTGAGCGGACTACCTACAACGAATTAGTTAAGAACTGTCTTGTATAGCTGCGATTCCCAACGTCTTTCGAGTCGAAGCACATTTAGTGTATCAGGTTTTTTTTCCATCGCCTCGAGTCAGAGAATACTCGACGATAGAAGGTGATGAATCATGTAATTCAAATTCTTAAAAACGTTATATAGTCTACAGTTATTTAGATGCAACTGATATAATATATACGAAACGTCAATGAACGGAAAGTTTTTGAATTGGTTCCAGAAGGTATCATATTGATCGATTGATAGTCTGTTACATGGCTACAACAGAGGGGCATTCAGTGGAGATCGAACTCACTGCGCTAGGTTGCTAATAACCTGCAAATTATATTCAGTAACTATCGAAGAGAAGTTTCATCTGTCTCCGTATAAGCGATACTTATTATTTTTTGAATTAACAACATGAATACCATAACGATCATGACAATTTCGACGAATGATGCGTTAATTTTTTGCTATGTATATTTTAATATTCATTGAAAATCAAGTACAACATTCTGAATTAATTTCCTTTTAGATATTATATTGATATGCAAGAATATTTTCCTAAAGTGCAGACTGAATAGATTTTCATACATATATAGGAATATGAAATTGAAATTCTCCCAAAAGCACAAAAAGAATTCTGCATAGTAACTGACAACCAAAAGTTGAAATGTAAATGTATGTCTATAATAAGAGTCTGATAGAAGTGTATATATATATATATATATATAAGTACAAGGTGGCATGTGATGTTACCATAAAAAGAACAAATAGGATTGAATGATAATGTTCCATAAATTCCACACAAATATACACTGTGTTTACATACCTACGTATATATGTATAATCATAGGATGTATATCATGTTTGACGTTTATATTAATCGACAATGGATTCAAAATTGCTCTTCCTCAGTATAAGCAACATTTTGTGCAATTAAGGATGCTAGGTAAATGTGTCTCTCTAAAATTGAGCCTAGAATTGAGTCCCTATTGGGAAGAGCTAAGCCCACTCATTTAATTTCAGACGTAACATTAAATTAGATTACTAACATGAACTGAACGTCAGTTCTATGGTACTTCTGGACAGTACAACTGTTGCCAGCTTTTTGATCCAAAATTGAGACCCCCCTCCCTCAATTCTCCAGCAAATAATCTGAAATATAATTGAAAAAATATACTACATATATTCAAAATAACTATGCATCTTCTTAGGCTCCTCAAAATAAGAGAAAATATATGTTAATTTTTCACACATATCTAGAGTATTTGGGGCCGACTGGGACCTTTTTAGGAACTGGGTTGTCAATTTTTAAAAGTTTAAGAAAGAAGCAGTTCAACCAAAATTAGATAATTGTAGAATATGATAGTTGTTTCGTGTAATTGTATGAGTAAGTTTGCGTGCGTGCTGAATGTGAGGTGAAAAATCAAAAACTTTTTTGACTGTTATAAAAAAAACCCTGCAAGCTGATACAAGATGAAATTGAACCAGATAAGTAGACTTAGTTGCCATACTCTTGCTCCTTGTTAATTCATTTAGATTTGTTGTTTCGACCATTACAATGTATACCATCTAACATTTACCGAAATTGTAAGCAAGAGTAAGGCTTTAATATTTCTAAATGAACATAAATTTGACTTGAATATTCCACTAAATCTCGAAACAGATAAATCTAAGAAAAGAGAAAGAAAAGGACAAAAAGGAAAGACACATTCTCTCCCCCACACACTTCCAGTAAGAATGAGTTCGGCCATAAAACTCAGATAAAAGACCGAAAATCTCCAACCATCTAATAGACAAATTCTTGCTGCATGTAGTTGGGGTGACCGATGAATTTTTTAACAATGTAAGGTGAAAAATGGAAAACTTTTGAAAACTAATAGGTATTCATTCGTCTTCCCCGATGGTAGAATGTGACTCAAGGTCAAACTAATATAGAATACATACATATATTTACATAAATGGTACGCAGAATGTATGATATGTATAAATATGATCTTTGTATAATGTATGAATTATAACAAATACCATCAAAAGAAAGATATGGTCAGAATAAACTGACACCAAAGGCGTTTTTCACTCAGAAAAATCGAAAAGCTAGTTTCTAAAGAATATTAATTTGAATAAACCAGTCTAAAAGGATCCTTTTTTCAAATAGAAAATTAGAAAAGAGCTTCTGGAGTGCTGATGCCAATTTTCAAGTTCGTCGACAAAACTGGATTGGAACACAAATATACAATCACACAAACGTATAAAAACAAATAACACTCTGTGCCATCTTTGAAGGTTACGATTGTTTTATATACATACACACACACACACACACACATATATATATATGAGAGAGAGAGAGAGATAAATGGATAGATGTATAGATATAGCAATTACTTATTGCTATTGCCCGAATACCCTGACCTTCAATCTTTCCCCATCCTTCAATTGACATTTCCACAAGTCAACACTGCTTTATTTTACCTGAAGAGCTTGAGGACAGTTGTACGTACCCATGCAATCGGAAGTTTTATATGCAAAGTGACATTTTACGGCAACCGTCGGGTATCGAATCCATTAACAAAAGCCGTGTAAATTCCACACGGATTTTGTTTCTATTGCATAAAAAAGTATGCAAATTACTCTCTTGTTCCCTGATCAAGTGACTACTGGTTTAGTCCGGGTTAGATTTTCTCATATCTTTTTTGTGGAATCATTCTTGCACTTGCATCTCACAGTAAATGTATATGCATATGGATCATTTCAAAAAGTTTATCTTGGCATCCTTATACACCTTCAATATTTACAGAATTGGAACCAAAGATTTGATTTTTGTACATGAATTTTCAATGTTTAATCCTGTTTTCAATATGTTTTAGAATTTGTTTTGAATTCATCCAGCTCTATAATAGGGTCGGTTGGTCGGTTTGACCGTAATAAGTTGAAAATCGATTTTCAAAACCTGACGCAAAGAATCATGTTAGGCCTGTATCTTCATCGTGCAATTAAAAAATAAAACTAAATCGGCCAGTGTACGTCTGTTACGTCATGCTTTAAGAGGCTTCTTCATTTTACCAGACAAATACAATGCTTAGCTGGACCCTGACTTTATGACAACTTGGAATTAAATCGTTCGAACAACTAAAATAAATCCTATGTCATTAAAATTTGAACAAAATGATCTGATCAGGAATGTGAATTTTCTCAGATGAGGGACGTAAATAAAAGACATTACATTGTAGTAAAGGTTGGTGGGATGAGGACACGACGTTGGACTAATGACGTTGTTTTATCTTCGGTCTAAATTCGGTCAATTCTGAAACTTCACTAGGATGTTAAAAAAAAACTTTCGGATGAACTGCATACTATATACATTGAGGTACAAATCAGGCTAGCAGTATAACATAATATAATAATATATCAATACTATAAAGCCACTTCTGAAATGTAATGGATTTATTTCATAGAGTGCTCAATACATACAAAATTTCACTCATGGAGTTGAGTTGTTTTGGAGTAGAGCTGGAAAAAAAGTTGATTGTGGATTCGCTACACGAACTAGCTCATATTTCAGCCCTCTTTGGGCCTCATTAGGTGAATGATTGTGTATGTTTTTCTGGGGCTATTTATTTAGAATTTGGTGAAATTGATGTGAATGTGGTTGGAGGTGATGTGCGGATATTCATTTTGTCAATAAGTTTGAACTTCACATAGGGGTTATTCCTGCAAATAAGCTTAGTAGTGGCCTGGGAGTAATTTCTATTTAGACCTTGTTATCTTTGCATAAATAAACAAACATATGTAGCTTATGTCATCGACATAAGCAGCTTACGTCACACACAGACACACACACACATACAACATATATATATATGCAGGTTACATCATATTTACATATATATATATATATATATATATGTGCAGCATACGTCATATATATGTATGCAACTCGTGTAATAAATGCATGCATGTCATATATGAAGATATGGATATGTATATAAGCAGCTTACGTTATATATATATATATATATATATATATATATATATATATATATATATATATATTACTCCTATATTGATATGAAACAAGTTACTCTTATATTGATGTGAAGCAAACTACACTTGCATTTCTGCAACACAAACTACACTTGCATTTCTGCGACACAAACTACACTTGCATTTCTGCGACACAAACTACACTTGCATTTCTGCGACACAAACTACACTTGCATTTCTGCGACACAAACTACACTTGCATTTCTGCAACACAAACTACACTTGCATTTCTGCAACACAAACTACACTTGCATTTCTGCAACACAAACTACACTTGCATTTCTGCAACACAAATTACATATACATATTAATGTATATATAACATAAGATGCATATGTATATTACATAAGCATCATATATATATATGTATATACATATAGCATATGCTATTTATATATATCCATATCTTTATATATGACATGAGTTTCATGCATATATGACACGAGTTGCATATATATATATATATATATATGACGTAAGCTGCATATATATGACTCATGCTGGATATATATATATATATATATATATATATATATACGTCGTAAGCTGCACATATATGACTTATGCTGCACATATATATATACATATATAAATATAATGTAAACTATATATGTATATATATATATATATGATGTGAGCTGCATATACATATATATGATGTAAGCTGAATATATATACATATGATGTAAGCTGCATGTACAAATATATGATGTAAGCTGCATATATATATATATTGTAAGCTGCATATATATATATATGATGTAAGCTGCATATATATATATGATGTAAGCTGCATATATATATATGTATATATATATGTGTGTGTGTGTACATTGTCATATATATATGTGTGTGTACATCGTGTCATATATATATGTGTGTGTACATTGTGTCATCTATATGCGTGTGTGTACATCATGTCATATGTGTCTGTGTACATCGTGTCATATGTATATGTGTGTGTAGATCGTGTCACATGTATATGTGTGTGTAGATCGTGTCACATGTATATGTGTGTGTAGATCGTGTCACATGTATATGTGTGTGTAGATCGTGTCACATGTATATGTGTGTGTAGATCGTGTCACATGTATATGTGTGTGTAGATCGTGTCACATGTATATGTGTGTGTAGGTCGTGTCATATATGTGTGTAGATTGTGTCATATATATATGTGAACCTACCTCATGTCGTGATACGTGAACCTAGCTCACCTGATACGTGAACCTAGCTCACGTCGTGATCATTGCTCGTCGAAATACATATACGTAGCTCATGTCGTGATACGTTAACCGAGCTCATGTCGTGATCCGTTAACTGAGCTCATGTCGTATTACGTGAAACTAGCTCGAGTTGCAATACGTGAACCTAGCTCATGTCTTGATACGTGAACCTAGCACACGTTGCGGTACGTGAACCTAGCTCACGCTGCAATACATGGTCAAATCATGATAAATGAATCTAGCTCATGTCGCAATAAATGAACCTAGCTCATGTCGTGGTATATGAACATAGCTCGTCGTAATACATATACGTAACATATCATGACTCATATCATAACTCATATCATGGACCTAGCTCACGTCGTGATACGTGAAACTAGCTCATGTCGTGATACGTTAACCTAGCTCATAACGTAATACGTGAAACTAGCTCACATCGCGAATCGTGAACCTAGTTCCTGTCGTGATACATTAACCTAGCTCATGTCATGATACATTCACCTAGCTCATGTCATGATACTTGAACATAGCTCACGTCCTATTACGTGAAACTAGCTCACATAGCGATACATGAACCTAGTTCCAGTTGTGATACGTTAACTTAGCTCACGTCATGATACGTTAACCTAGCTCACGTCTTGATACATGAACTTAGCTCACGTCTTGATACATGAACCTAGATCAAATCGTGATGAATGAATCTAGCTCACGTCGTGATTAATGAACGTAGCTCATGTGATAAATGAACCTAGCTCATGTCGTGGTATGTGAACATAGCTCGTCGTAATACATATACGTAACTTATGTCGTGATACGTGAACCTAGCTCACGTCGTGATACCTGAACCTAGCTCACGTCGAAATACGTGAACCTAGATCATGTCGTGATACGTGAACCTAGCTCACGTCGTGATAAGTGAACTTAGCTCACGTCGTGAAACCTGAACCTAGCTCACGTCAAAATACGTGAAACTAGCACACGTTGCGGTACGTGATAAATGGACTTAGCTCATATTGTGCTACGTTAACGATTCACGTATCACGACACGAGCTAGGTTCACGTATCACTATATGAGCTACGTTCATGTATCACTAACTCATGTCGTGATACGTGAACCTAGGTCACATATATGATAAATGAACCTGACTCATGTCTTTGTATATGAACATAGCTCGTCGTAATATGTGAACCCAAGTCACATTGTGATGAATGAACCTAGCTCATGTGATGATAAATGAACCTGACTCATGTCTTTGTATATGAACATGGCTCATGTCGTGATATGTTAACCTAGCTCATGTCGTGATACGTGATCTTAGCTCACGTTCTATTACGTTCATTCATCACGACATGAGCTAGGTTCACGTATTGCAACGTGAGCTAGGTTCATTTATCACAATGTGACCTAAGTTCACGTATCAAGACATGAGTTAGTGATACATGAACCTAGCTCATGCGGTGATACATGAACCTAGCTCATATAGTGATACGTGAACCTAGCTCGTGTCGTGATATGTGAACCGACGTGAGCTAGGTTAACTTAGCTCACGTTCTATTAGGTGAAACTAGCACACGTTGTGAAACGTTAACCTAGCACGTTTCGTGATACGTGAACCTAGCTCAATTCATGATACGTGAACCTAACTCACGTCTCAATACATGAACCTAGCTCACGTCGTGATACATAAAACTAGGTCACATTGTGATAAATGAACGTCGTGATAAATGAACCTAGCTCATGTTATGATAAATTAACCTCATTAACTCATGTCTTGGTATATGAACATAGCTTGTCATGATACGTTTCGTGATACGTGAACCTAGCTCATTTCGTGATACGTGAACCTAACTCACGTCCTATTAAGTGAACTTAGCACACGTTGCAGTACGTGAACCTAGCTCGTTTCTTGATAAATGAACCTAGCTCATGTTGTGATAAATGAACCTAACTCATGTCTTGGTATATGAACATAGCTTGTCATGATACGTGAACCTAGTTCGTTTCGTGATACGTGAACCTAGCTCACGTCCTATTACGTGAACCTAACACACGTTGCAGTACGTGAACCTAGCTCACGCTCTAATACATGAACCTAACTCACGTCGTGATATGTGAACTTAGCTCACGCCGTGGTACCTGAACCTAACTCACGTCCCATTACGTGAACCTAGCACGAGTAGCAGTACGTGAATCTAGCTCACGTTGCAATACGTGAACCTAGCTCACGTTGTGATACGTGAACCTAGCTCACGTTGTGATACGTGAACCTAGCTCATGTCGTGATACGTGAACCTAACTCACGTCTTATTACGTGATCCTAGCACACTTTGCAGTACGTGGACCTAGCTCACGTTGCAATACGTGAACCTAGCTCACGTTGTGATACGTGAACCTAGCTCATGTGATACGTGAACATAACTCACGTCTTATTACGTGAACCTAGTTCACGTCCTATTACGTGAACCTAGCACACGTTGCAGTACGTGAACCTAGCTCACGTCGCAATACGTGAACGTACCTCACGTTGTGATACGTGAACCTAGCTCGTTTCGTGATACGTGAACCTAGCTCATGTGATACGTTAACCTAGCACGTTTCGTGATACGTGAACTTAGCTCAATTCATGATACGTGAACCTAACTCACGTCTCAATACATGAACCTAGCTCACGTTGTGATACATAAAACTAGGTCACATTGTGATAAATGAACGTCGTGATAAATGAACCTAGCTCATGTTATGATAAATTAACCTCATTAACTCATGTCTTGGTATATGAACATAGCTTGTCATGATACGTTTCGTGATACGTGAACCTAGCTCACGTCCTATTACGTGAACCTAGCAAACGTTGCAGGACGTGAACCTAGCTCACGCTGCGATAAATGAACCTAACTCACGTCGTGATACGTGAACTTAGCTCACGTCGTGATACGTGAACCTAGCTCATTTCGTGATACGTGAACCTAACTCACGTCCTATTAAGTGAACTTAGCACACGTTGCAGTACGTGAACCTAGCTCGTTTCTTGATAAATTAACCTAGCTCATGTTGTGATAAATGAACTTAACTCATGTCTTGGTACATGAACATAGCTTGTCATGATACGTGAACCTAGTTCGTTTCGTGATACGTGAACCTAGCTCACGTCCTATTACGTGAACCTAACACACGTTGCGGTACGTGAACCTAGCTCACGCTCTAATACATGAACCTAACTCACGTCGTGATACGTGAACTTAGCTCACGCCGTGGTACGTGAACCTAACTCACGTCCCATTACGTGAACCTAGCACACGTAGCAGTACGTGAATCTAGCTCACGTCACAATACGTGAACCTAGCTCGTTTCGTGATACGTGAACCTAGCTCATGTCGTGATACGTGAACCTAACTCACGTCTTATTACGTGATCCTAGCACACGTTGCAGTACGTGAATCTAGCTCACGTCACAATACGTGAACCTAGCTCGTTTCGTGATACGTGAACCTAGCTCATGTCGTGATACGTGAACCTAACTCACGTCTTATTACGTGATCCTAGCACACGTTGCAGTACGTGAACCTAGCTCGTTTCTTGATAAATGAACCTAGCTCATGTTGTGATAAATGAACTTAACTCATGTCTTGGTACATGAACATAGCTTGTCATGATACGTGAACCTAGTTCGTTTCGTGATACGTGAACCTAGCTCACGTCCTATTACGTGAACCTAACACACGTTGCGGTACGTGAACCTAGCTCACGCTCTAATACATGAACCTAACTCACGTCGTGATACGTGAACTTAGCTCACGCCGTGGTACGTGAACCTAACTCACGTCCCATTACGTGAACCTAGCACACGTAGCAGTACGTGAATCTAGCTCACGTCACAATACGTGAACCTAGCTCGTTTCGTGATACGTGAACCTAGCTCATGTCGTGATACGTGAACCTAACTCACGTCTTATTACGTGATCCTAGCACACGTTGCAGTACGTGAACCTAGCTCACGTCGCAATACGTGAACCTAGCTCACGTTGTGATACGTGAACCTAGCTCACGTTGTGATACGTGAACCTAGCTCATGTGATACGTGAACCTAGCTCATTTCGTGATACGTGAACCTAACTCACGTCCTATTAAGTGAACTTAGCACACGTTGCAGTACGTGAACCTAGCTCGTTTCTTGATAAATGAACCTAGCTCATGTTGTGATAAATGAACCTAACTCATGTCTTGGTACATGAACATAGCTTGTCATGATACGTGAACCTAGTTCGGTTCGTGATACGTGAACCTAGCTCACGTCCTATTACGTGAACCTAACACACGTTGCGGTACGTGAACCTAGCTCACGCTCTAATACATGAACCTAACTCACGTCGTGATACGTGAACTTAGCTCACGCCGTGGTACGTGAACCTAACTCACGTCCCATTACGTGAACCTAGCACACGTAGCAGTACGTGAATCTAGCTCACGTCACAATACGTGAACCTAGCTCGTTTCGTGATACGTGAACCTAGCTCATGTCGTGATACGTGAACCTAACTCACGTCTTATTACGTGATCCTAGCACACGTTGCAGTACGTGAACCTAGCTCACGTCGCAATACGTGAACCTAGCTCACGTTGTGATACGTGAACCTAGCTCACGTTGTGATACGTGAACCTAGCTCATGTGATACGTGAACCCAACTCACGTCTTATTACGTGAACCTAGCACACGTTGTGATACGTGAACCTAGCTCGTTTCGTGATACGTGAACCTAGCTCATGTGATACGTGAACCTAGCTCACGTCTTATTACGTGAACCTAGCTCACGTCCTATTACGTGAACCTAACTCACGTCTTATTACGTGAACCTAGCTCACGTCCTATTACGTGAACCTAGCACACGTTGCAGTACGTGAACCTAGCTCACGTCGCAATACGTGAACCTAGCTCACGTCGCAATACGTGAACCTAGCTCACGTCGCAATACGTGAACCTAGCTCACGTTGTGATACGTGAACCTACCTCGTTTCGTGATACGTGAACCTAGCTCATGTCGTGATACATGAACTTAGTTCATGTCCCATTGCGTAAAACTAGCTCGTGTCGTGATACGTGAACCTAGCTCACATCCTAATACATGAACCTAGCTCACGTCGGGATACGTGAACCTAGCTCACATCATGATACGTGATCGTAGCTCACGTCGTGATACGTGAAACTAGCTCATGTTGTAATACATATACGTAGTTCATGTCGTAATACATGAACGTAGATTATGTCGTGATAAATATATCTATATATCTATACATATATATATATATATATATATATATATATATATATATATATATATATATATATATGAATATATACAGTTTGTGTCATTATATACATAGGATATTGGCATATTTTGTCCTTTAGATAGCTTCATTTCATCTTGAAACACATCTGAGATGGTATATGTCATTGTTTGGTTAGTGTACCACTCATCTTAGACAAGGGAAATAGAATAAGCGATTAAATAAACTATGGTTGCTGCAGGAAGTGAGTCTGCCACCGATCGGATAGTCATTTTAACGTAGAGATGCTCTTACCATTGATCAAACCAGCTACCGGTAATGTACCAGCTCCATTTTGAAAAACTGTTAATTGTATTTGCGATGTGAAATCATCTCAAATATATTTTTATATTATATAATTGCAATCATACATTATATATATATATATATATATATATATATATATATATATATATACATCATTTCGATCCACAGGAGAATGAAATTAAAATCCAATAAGGAGTTTATTTCAATCCACTATATATACATATGAGAGAGTGCGAGAGGGAGAAATCGATTCGGGAAAGAGTGACAATCGTGGTTGTCTTTGCAAAGTTAGTGAGGATTGGCCAATGTTTTTTTTTTGTTTGTTTGTTTTTTGGAGAATTTACGTATCTTTTTGGAAGTATATGAATAAATTTGCGATCATTTTTTGTACATTCTTGAATCAACATTATTCACATTTATTCTTGGCTTATCGCAAATGTATGAATTCGAAGCGCAAATGTTTGTTTTACATACGCACAGGGCAAAACCATCGTCTATATTTACATTTATTCATACGTCCATTTCGATTCTTCTTGATAAACATTCTGCACACACCATCGAGGAGGAGAGGAGCCAGACGGTAAATAAATAAGCGGAAAGAAAGGGGGGAGTACAAAACGTGGTGCATAAGAGTAAATACAACGAAAATAAAATTCTATTAAATCAAACATCATTGGTGATTCACTTCTTCCTAAGTTTTTTTTTTTTTATAGAGCCAACCGTTGCTACCGGCATCGTCAGCCATTGCTTCAAGCTAAACTTACAAATAAGATAACTCGGGTCATGCTGCAAGAATGACAGCCAACCGCTGGACCCACGACGCAGACCCCCAGGGGGTCATATGCAAAACTGTGACCGGTAAAAAATAAGATGACGTGACGAATTGCACAAGTTCAAAAAGAATTGGCTCCACGACGACCATGATAGGCCTCTTGCCATGATTCAACGACAGTCACTGAAAGGCTGCTGCTGATTACCTTCTTTTAAGAGGTGCGGGTGACCGAACCGTAAGTAGCTTGTGGAATGGACTCGGCGAACCGAGTTCAAACTTGTTTGTGTCCACTTCGCTCTGATGACGAGTATGACACGAATCCATCTACCTTCCTACGCGCAGGGTAAAATTGCGCGGGGTTGAGTGAGTGGTACCACCCTCTAAGTCTATTTCACATCCAACCTGGAACCCAGACTTGTAATATGTGGAGCCCCGGTATGGACGACTAACCAGCACAAAGGTGCTGACTTTTTTTGTCCTCTTTTCCCCGTTTTATTTACAACAATCATGTCGAGGACAAAGATACGACAATCAGAATAGAAAATGCAGAGCTGAAGATAAATCACTACATCTCCATTGACACCCCCCTAAAAAAAGACAGAAATCAGGCGAAGTATTACTGTAGGTTTGCAAGCTTTCAGTTGAGTATGTTAAATAACAAGAAAACCCCATTAGTCCTAAAAAGAAGGGTATACAACCATTGCATCTTCCCGATAGTCACTTTTTGAGCCAAAACATGGAGCCTAACTAAAAGATTGACCAATAACTGAGAACCATGCAACGTGTCCAGGAGATTCATGGTTAACATCAAATGGAGGGATAAAAAAAACATCATAATATAACAGAGAAAAGACGTAAATAATATTATAGAATCCATCCTCCTCTTCATTACAATTCTAATTTTCTATTTCCAGCATAATTTCTACACTCATTATCTTCTTGACACTTTACATCCCTTCCTTCTCTCACTGTCATTATTCTGGTCATCTTTCTTTTCCTCTATCATGTAATTTTATTTTGCTTTTTTTTCTCCTCCAAATTGTATTATTCAATCTTTATATTCTAACGAGCATAAGCCCGTGAAAAATGACGGTTATTTATGGCCTTAAGTTATTTCATTAGGTAATTAATTTTCAATGACTCAAGTATCCTAATTTTAAAGGTTTTCAAGTCTCACTTCAACTCAGACTGTTTTAATGAGTGATGATCAGACATAAAATCTTAAGAGTTTCTATGACGTAATTTTCACTATGTCATAATGGGATTGTAAATTAATTCATCATAGCATCCCACTTGAAGACAAACAGAAGAAATTTGCATACATGCTCATCATATGTATGGGTTATTACAAATGACCAGGCTCACAAAATATAATCTTAACTCATCAACTTTGCACGTCCTCATAGTTTCCTGGCCGAACCTTGCCCGGGCTTCTTCAAAACGGTGGCACCGTAAATGTTAGGAATAAAAAGCTTTCTTTTTCTCTTCATCAATAATATCAAGTTAAAGTCTGTATAATAAGAAAGATATTCTGGTATATTAAGTATAAACTTCACTTTTCATATGACTCAACAAGTCATTGACTCAAACGTTATATATATATATATATATATATATATATATATATATATATCACTAAATTAGTATTATAGTAAATTAAAGGTAACAGAGTTTACTTACATACTCATCATCCCTAAAAGAATTGCAATCTACATTATCTACTCCCTCACAAGTCTAAGTGAATCAAGAATAATACAATCCACTCTAGTCATAAAGAATACCAACATAGGCAATAGATCCAATGCCAAATATCAAAGTCAAGATCAAAACATCCCTCAGAACAATTCAGTATATTATAGATAACTTGTACACCTAACTTACACCCTTTGACATGTAACTTACAACCACCAGCAAAAAGATACTCACTACTGATAACAAAAACAAAATGAAAAACTCATACTCCTAGCGACACCTACCAGACTCTCACCAAAATGTCCAAACAAAAATCTAATAACACATACAATTAATCGTCTGAAGAGGCCCAAAAGGGCAGAAACAAACTTATTTGTGTAGCGAGTGTACTTCCTTATATATATATATATATATATATATATATATATATATATATATATATGTTGAATGTAGATTGAATTCTCTTTTGCATTATAATTACATTATAAATAGAGCCACCCAGAAACGTTTAAAAGCGTGGGGAAAGTCTTAATTTTGAATGCTTAATGAAGAGAGTCTCCTTTTATTGTTGACTTCTTAGGATGGAAAAACTACCCTCAATTTCAACATGTTAGAATAGTAAAAGTCTCTCGTCTTTTAACAGAGTGGGAAAAGTCTCCCTTCACTTCTGAGCCCTTAAAGAGTGGTTCTCACTTCACTTTACAGAAGTACAAATAAACATAAAATAAGATATTATACGGGCGGGACGGAGGTTCCACCTTCGCATTATAGTTACATTCTAAGTGGAATCCCCTCTAAAAAGTTTAACACATGTTTTTTTCGAAACTTTGTTTTAAAACCTACCCCAGTTCCCTTGTGTAGACACGCCAAATTTGGTTGGGTATGTTTACGTACTTTTTATAGGGTGACAGAAAAACACCTCTCAATTATATGTTCAAGATGAGATATACAATACAAAAGAGATTTAATTGCAGATAAAATATAAAGCAAGAATATGGTAAAACAGCTGGCGAACTCCATAATAAAGAATATAATTACAAATAAATCTAAATTACATGAATCATGAATCTGAAATCATATGATATAATTATGAGATGATATGTTAAAATAGCACTGATCGGGTTAAGTTGTGGATACTTTAGGACTATACATCAATAATAGCTTATTTTCTTTTCTTTTTCAGCATCACACAATAAAAGGTGTACATAGCTATATATATATATATATGTATATATATATATATATATATATATATATATATATTTCAGAGAAAAAGTAAACATTGGTCGTTCTTAGTTAATTTTGGCATAAATCATATTTATTGATCACTTAGCGAGCGACACCCTTATAGCTGGCTTGCTAGACGTTTGCACACTTATGAAAAAATCTTTCAAGAGCATGACTGTTCAACTTTCACATCAATTGTTTTGACGCTTTCATGGAACACTAACCTACACACTCAAGTACAAACTCATTCGTATCATAGGTACATCAATAAGTCCTATATATGGAAAAAAATATCTTACACAAATATTTATTTTCAGCATGATATCCTCTATTTGCAATACACTTAATTCAGTGATATATATTAATCACATAGATAGATGTTAGGCACCGTTACCTTCACTCTGATACGATTTGATTTATTAAGATTTGATGTTCAAAATAACTTAACTTGAAAAATTGGAATTTATAGTCTCCAGAATGTCTCCATATTTTATGGAGAATCTCAAGTCCTAAAACAACAAAATGAAATTAAAAGACAGGTCTGGTTAGTCTCTCAATAGAAGCTATCATAAAGCCTATGTCTTTTGGCAGCATGCTGTGTTGGGGGTGATTAATTGAAAAAAATTGGAAAAATGAGGTAATGAATGAATGAATGACTTCTCCCGCCTTTTGCTGGATTGTATTTACTGAAAAAGCTCGAATTTAAGAAAGCAAGCGTGGACGCAGCCGGGTAGAAAATGAGGGATACATTTAGTAAAAACTCCTACTGCGAACTGAGCCCTGCTCTAAAACCTATTCAATTTTCAAAGAGAAAAATACATTGATAGCCAGCCAGCTAGATCAATTCAAAAACTCAAGAAACCTATGTTGACAGTCCTGGTGACAGTTTCGAATATTTTTCAAGAAAATGCAAGTGTTCTAATTACGCCATAAATTTTGTTATTTTGAAAATTGGATGACATTTTGTGAGAGTAACAAAAATGGTTCAAGAATTCTAATGTGTTTTCTTCAGGGCTTAATGGAAACAGTTTTTTTTTTAAAACCACGAAATGCAGAATTCATTTTAACTGTTGCCATCAGCCATAAACCTTCCTAGGCGTAATTGTATGCAACAGAATAAATCTATAGTTCAATATTGCTATAGAAAGACAATCATCTCATCGATTTCGATGCTATCGTAGAGATAGGCTGGTTGATGTGTGGTTTATGTTAAGAAATCATAAATGAGCTTCTGTTGAATGTTGCTTTACCGTTGATAAAAAAAAGAA
>OY735237.1:15301973-15321973 GCA_963457665.1 Thysanoteuthis rhombus | reverse complement strand
GAGTGCTCATTACATTCAGCTTCATACTTCGAAAGTGAAGTTGTTTTTTAGTAGAGCTGGAAAATAATATAATAGGATGTGGATTCACTACACAAAATTCATATTTCCACCCTCTCTGAGAGGGGCAGAAACAAACTTGTTTTTGTAGCGAATCTGCACCCTATTATATATATATATATATGGTATAGATCAGGTTAGCAATAAAGCATAATATAAAGCAATGTCTGATATGTGATGGATTTATTTCATTGGGTGTTCGGTTCATTCAACTTCATGCTTCGAAAGTCAAGTTGTTTTAAAGTAGAGCTGGAAAATATACGTAATACAATGTGGATTCGCTACACAAACAAGTTTATGTTTCTGTCCTCTCTTGTTTGTGTAGCGAATCCAGATTATATATATATATATATATATATATATATATATATATATGCATCTGTGTGTGTGTGACTATATGCTTTTCAAAAACTATTCAAAATTTATCGATTTCTCCTTTATCTAGTGATCATATTGAATTTATAATCAATACTCTGCATGCACACGAGTATCCTAACCTTGGCCTCGGTTGGACGAAACTTGGTTGGTATGACATGAAACGAATAATTAAAAGGCATTTAATATTCCTGTTTATATCTTTTTCCCATGATGCATCATATCTGCACTTGGGTTGAACTGTTTGAATTTATCAATCGCACTAGCATAAAAGTGACTATCAGATAAAACAGTAGCATTACATTTCTTTCTTTTACATTTTTTGTAGGAGGTGCGACTGGTATTGAAGATAAAGGTTTGGACGATGGCATAGATTGGTCAATTTCAAGCTTTGATATAGGCTGTTAACGTTCTCTTCACACACTAATGCCTTTTGGAAGGCGTGATTCCGTTTCTCCTATCCCCAGCTATAGCAGGACAGGCAGGTCACTCAAACCTTGGAAAGACAATATAACTTGGAGAAGGACAACCTCGGTTTCAAACCTGGGAGTAAAGCCCTATTGAAGGGGTCGAATGTCAACTTCTGCGCCCTTCCGACAGCTCCCGCAGCCAAACGCATCACGCCTCGCTCTGAGGACTATATCAGCGTTACCAAGCGGATAATTCTGTTGACTGGGAATCCTAGGACCTCCATACGCTTTTACCAGGCTTGCACTTTGGAAAGACATCACTCTAGACAGAAGGAAGTCTACCTCGGTTCAGATCTTTTTTTTTTTGATTGGATTCGGCTATAAATCTTCATGAATTCTGAATGATTGATAAAGAGCAATTTCCGACCATTTTTCTACATATTCCCCCAGAAACTTTGTCGCAGCCGAAGACGGAACGAAGCAAAGTACATGAGGTGTGTGTGGAAAGTATCCAGCTATATAATATAAACGAAAAATAGCCAACCAATAGTACCCTGATCCGTTTCTAAGTACACCGCTTGGTCCATTTCCCAGTACGCTCCATCGTCCGTTCAACTCTTCAAAACAGTCTGCGAAGTTCTCTTTTGGTCACACCGTACGAAAGTTCACTCAATGGTACTTCACTGCTGACCAAGTAACCCTACAGGAGAGTCTTCGTGCATGTGCAGTAAGGTCCCCTCTGAATTGTTGTCAAGTTAAATCAAGGATGCATAACTTCTTTTTAGAGATATTGAAAATGGCTGGATACTCTCCAGGTAGATGTCGTATACATTAGATAATACTTGTTTCAAGGGATGGTATTTTCAGCCTTTCTCCTACTAAAAATGCAAAAAAGAATCTTCTCCACGGATTTGAATGCTGATTCCGAAAATATTATCAGTTTTCCTGTATCACGTCTAGTTTTCATGACGCAATGAAAGCTATATTTCAGCGCATAATCCCTATAGAGCACAATAAAGGATCCAAAGCTCAACGCTTTCACCTTGTATCTTCAGTGTATATTTCATACCGAGTAATTCTGATTTTCTGCATTGAAAAGTTCTAACTGATACAAATCAAAGGTTCAATTTTTTTACTACTGTTATGAAAACTATATAGACCATATTTACAATGATTCACTTTTTTGAGTTATTCAATGTTTAAATACAAGTACCACTAAATTTTAAACTCCAAGACAAGCGACCAAGTCTAAATGCTAAGAGAATGATTCAACATTATCTAATTTTCTATCACGATTTTTTTAAGTTTACATGGAAAATCTGCTCTATCATAAATGCTTCATATAAGAGTCCATTATTAGGGCCAGGAAAAGAGATAATATCAAAATGTCCGTTATATAACTGGATATTCTGGTATAGATTAAATAACTTGATTATAATATATGGCTTCGTTTTTATCATCTGCCTTTCAGTCCAGTAGGACATACCTTCCCCGAGATTTGCTAGACCTATCAAAGCCTTCATGGAGCCAATATCACCTGAACTTGTGCAGTTTATTTTCTATCGGCCACGGTTTCGCATATGATCACTGGAAATCCACATTGTGACCTATGATGCCCATTGGTTGTCTAACATGACCATTCCATTGTCATTTGAGTTTTCTGATGGATTCCGTTATTACTCTGACTCCTGTTTTTTCTCTCTGTTTTCCTGTGATCTCTCCATTTCATGTTGAACCATGATTCTCACCTGTACAGGAGTATGGTTTTCTGTGGGTCAATCTTTAGGTTAGGTTCAATATTTCAGCTCCGTAGGTGACTATCAGGAGGATTGTATACCCTTCTTTTTTAGACTAACGGGATTTTCCTGTTCTTACTGTTAACCAAGTTAAATGTAATATCATTGCATTATTAATTGCTCCTGTTCCTCTAATTATTATATAAACTGCCAAGAAAATCTTTCAGCATGGGTTTCTTCAGTTTTCAAATGAATCTGGTTGATTATTCATGCATGTGTTTCGGGTACAGTTGACACCAATGGAGCTAGGGGGCTAAAAATTTAAACATCCACTCCATATGTTATGTCCAGTAAAAAAAAATTTTTTTTAAATACCTTCTAAACAATGTTTTTTGTGGGATGTTAAATTTACGATTAAAGTTTATGGTAAATTGGTCTCTTACTATGTGTCCAGCAGTGATCACGCTTGTTTTCTGAAAATTTCTGACTTTTTAGAGGTTACAGCCCAGCAAAGGGCGAGTAGAGTAATCAATTCATTGATCACCCCTTTCCCCATTTATACTTGATCAACGACAACGCACGCTGCTGAGAGACATTGGTCACGTGACAGTTTCTATTGAGCGACTAACCAGACCAGTCAATCTTGAATTTGTTTCTCGATGTGTGTCCTGTGAGTTATGCTAGTCAAATGCGGAGAGGTTTTGAGAAACACAGCGTTTTCCCATTCTCGGTCGGAGAGATCAAGATGAATCATTATAATAGATGAAGCCGTTTATCATACTCATGGACAACCCTATCAAACGGATATTATTATCAAAATCAGTTGATCCCACACATTTTCATTTAAATTGGATTAAAGCTATTATTAAATCATCTACTATCGTTATTAGTATTTTTACATGAATCCCATTCGCTTAAGGTTATCAGCCAGTTATTGTTATCTAAACGATCCCATTCCAAAGTGATCTACATGAGTGGCTTTTTATTTACAACTTTTCTTTCTTCATTGTTCTCATGCAAATGATCTTAAAAATAATGTTTTTTGGTGCTCATATTCAATCTTATATTGCAAAATGTTAATATCCTTATAGCTATAAATTCGGAATAAATCGTTGAGTATATTTTTTGGTGTAATTTATTTGCAAAAAAGAAGTGTAGAATTCAAAACGTATTTCTTTAAAAAAAATGACGAATAAAATGTTGATTCTCAGATGCTATTTAAGTTGCATTTGAAATATAAAACGTGAACGATATTTTGGACCTTCCAAGTCAAGGAGTCAATTAACCACTTTGAACAAAAACACCACCTTTTGATATCCCGTTCATTGATATTTTCATTCAACCGACTTTTCAGTTTGTTTAATTTTTTTTTTTTTTGTCAATGAACTTTTTGGCGGGGATTTGAGAAAAATTACATTTGATGTTTTGAACCTCCTTCAAAACAAATGTTTGCATGAAACTAATTAAGCCTCCTCACTGTGCTGTGATGATGAACCAGTGACATCGCAGATTTGTACGCGATGGACTTTAAAAGGGAAACTTTTCAAACTTTATTTGATTATTCTAGTTTTAGAAGTATATTTTGAAATTTCAGTTATATTCTATTAGACTTTTAGTTTTATAAATATATTAGAAAGAAAGGGCTTTACCTCAAAGTAGTATATATATATATATATATATATATATATATATATATATATATATATATAAAGTGACACTCCGATGACAGGATTATTCAAAATTTCAAACTCAAATTGACTCAGAGTGTTATCACTACCTTAGACGGATTCAATCGAAAATGATTGTTGGCACTTTTATGACAATCTACACTGAAGTTGTTTACTGAGGAAACAATCATATCAAAATCACCAGCGTCAATAAGGTCCAGAGGCAAACCACAACTTTTGTGTACCTGTGCCTAATGTAACCTCAAATCTTTAGTAGTCACTGCGCACAAAAATCTTTTGTCGGGTGAATTTCTCTGTGACAAATGTTCACGCACTGAATGTTTGGAATTCATTCAAGATAATTTAGTCACAGCCTATCTTTCATCGCTCATAAAACTGTATTGCCATGTTTTAACATAGTACAAATATGATAGCATCGGTTGAGATATTATTCTATGCTTTAAACCACTTTGTTTAGTCTGTTCTTTCATTAAATAAAACAATCAGTATTCCCTATATTTTTGATGCAATGTCGAATTATAAAGAATAACATCCATCAATTCAAATATGATTATTATTGAAGTAGCTAGAAATGGTTGAAACAAAAGGTATGCCTAACGTACAAACCACGCCTATGAAGAGCTGAAAATTCACATATTTATTCTTTATACTTAGGACACATTTTTACCCCCCAATACCAAGGGGGTTCGATTTGCAATATAAGTATAAACTAGACTGAATTTAGATAATGTCCGATGGTGTTCACATTTATTTTATTTTTTATTCTTTTTAAAAAATTTGGACTTTCCTAGAGATTACCACCCGGCAGAAAGTGAGAAGAATGATTTATTAATTGATCACTTTTTTTTGATTGATCCCCAGTGCGGCTTGCTACCTAAAGACGTTACTCTCATGATGGTTTCAACTGAGGGACTAACCATGCTTGTCAAAAATACAATGTATATCATCTTCTTTAAATATCTAAACTAAACATAAACAACTTCTTCATTCTGTTACAAGAATACTTCGCTCAAAGTTGTGTGCACGAACACACACTTTGCGACCTGTGCACAGAAGAAATTAATGTGTGAACAAAATGATTATCTGCCACCCTTGCAACATAACAAGCCCATTGCCATTTGATTTTTTAAAATGGTGTCCATAATGTCTCAGACTCCTGTTTTGCCCTGATATGGTGTGCTGTCTTGTGATCCCCCAACCTCTGAGGTTGAGCATGATTCTTCTCAGTTTAAGGGTGGTCTCTTGGTTTGGTAGCAAGTTTCAGCTCCATGGGTGACGACTAGGAGGATGCATTGGTTTTCTTGTTCTTGAAGGTTAAGCTTGCTCTGTTGAAGGCTGACCGTCGGAGTGAATCATCGCTTGATTTATTCTTCTTTAGAGGGTTTCATGGAAATTCGTTGGTATAGGCAGGTGTATTGATCTGCTTTCTCCAGTTCAGCATTTTCAATTTTGATTGTTGTCTGTTTATTTCCGACGTGATTGTTGCACATAACCTTTGTTTAGCTGAGGTTCATGGGAAGGGCGACTTTCTTGATTTCTCCGTTCAGTTCATCAAGTATTTATTGGGGGTCATGGAGGCTATCTATTTTATTTGGTGTTCAAGATTGGATGCCATAATGAGATGGCATACTCCAAAAGTGGTCGAACTAATGTTATAAACAGCAGAATAAATGTTTGTACGTCTAAGATTTTTAAAGAACATCTATTGAATCCTGTAATTCTATTTGCCTCCTTGATTTTGTTGAATATAAACTCGTCAAAACTGAGTTTTTTGCCAATGGTATTTTAATGATCTTTCATTACTTCTGTGGCCATTACCCACTTTTCTACAAAAATGTCGACGGAATTCATTGAGAACTTCTGGAGTTATTGTATGGACAAAGAGACAGAAACAACTGAAATCATATACATATTACAATCTCATTAGTCAGAAATAAGAAACGAATCTGAGGCAAACATGGAGTTTCTAATCGTCAAAATAAGATCATTTAAATGGAACTGATTTTGACACCGTCTTTTTCAAGTATTTGAATGTTCTGTTTTTCATGAATTCTCTTATTTCTTTCTAGTTACGACTATTTGTAAAAATGTCAAACCCACTCACACCTCGTCTTGAAAATGGCGGATAAATAAAAGGATATAAGGGAATTAATGTGAGAAAAATTAAACATTCCAGTATTTGAAAAAGTCGGTGAAGTGTCAAAATCAGTTCCGTTTGAATGATCCAATCTCGACGGTCAGAAACTCAATGGCTGCCAAATTCGATGTCCGTTTAAGTGTAGTTCGTAAATTCGAGGGTCAGATTTGAAAGGCAGAAGAGAGATAAGAGCTAAATTGGCCTCAATTCACAGAACAGACGTTTTCATCAAATATTTAAGCAGGGATGAACGAATCGATATCTCTTGAAAATTACTCGCTTGTTAAGCACCGTTTGATAAATGGCATACACTACACCATTTCTTATTTCCCTACGGTAAGGCAAATATTAACTTTGGCCAGCTAAGCTTATCGATTATCTTCATTAATGTCAAAGCTAATTAAGTGGGTTTTGCGGCACAAGTATTAGCTTTTGTTTTTAGTCATATTCCAGACATTTTTGAGTAACTAATCTATCAATCTATATAATACAGAAATACCTTGATTAGTGCGGTTAATTTGTTCCAAAGTTAATTCGTACAGCATTACCTTAACTGTATTATGTCAAAACCACACTATTCACGGCTTTCATGCACTGAATATCCGCTTCTGTTCATCCTGTGATCTCTAAGAGACTAAAACAGTTAATTATAACCAATGGTATTGAATTAAAGTATGCTAACGATGCACTGACTTTAATGTAAAAAAGAAATCTAGGTGATTTGTAACTGCATAAAAATGGTGTGGGGTCCACGCTCGCCCTCATCCCGATAACACTGATCAGATTTTCATTTATCTAATACTAAAAATCTGTTTATGTTTATTTTATGACCTCAAAGTAACCGGAGTAGTGCTTTGTAGCCAAATGTATTGAATGAAGGTAATTCTGAAGTGCGCTAACTTGAAGAATTTAAAAAAAATCCGGGTGATTCTGAAGTGAATATTGTTAGTGTTGAGTTCTGCGTTCGTGCTCATCATCATTATGACAGATTTAAGGAGATAACTATTAGATGCTGATAATAGAGTCGTGAACCTTTGTTTATTCATTCGCAAATGCGTATAAATTCAGGTTCATTCATGTAACATCAGGTTACACTAATCATTTTTCTCGTAGAGTGATTCATTTGGTCACAGTCTTATCTAAAGTAAAGCTACGACTGCCAAGGGAGTATCTACAGCCGGTGACGAAGCATTAGTAAGCTTGGTGATCACAGCAAGTCCCTAGTCGAAACCAGGACTTTATTCTTGCAAGATTTTATAACCACACCACTTGATAGGATATAAATCTATCGAAGAGATACCCCCACCTTAATCACAAAGCTGAGAGTGTACTCAATTAGCTTCTGAGTACACAGGGAAATTTGTCCTAATGTTTTCTGCAATCAAATCTAAGCTGGAACATTTCGCATGAAAAACAAATGTGCCAAGTTTTACATTATGAAGGGGAACTTCAAGTACCCTATATTCAAATTTGAGGGATTCATATCAATTTATAATGCGAGACGTTTTTTCAGCAATGATGATCATGTTAGCCTTCATTTATGCCGAGGTGTGTTTAACTCTTGCATATTGGTGTTTTCATTGACTAAGGATATCTCAGTATGACACTAGGTTATAAAAGTGGAGCACCCGTAAGGATTGAACCCCCAATATTGGATGGACAAGCTTGTTAACCATCATGCCATGCTCAGTACCATATATATAATGCTATATAATGCTCCACTTAATCTTACAAGGAAACGATGATTGAACTTCCAATAGTAATAGAACTAAATTGTCTGCAAGTCTAATTTGCAAACTGAAGCTCCACAGGAAGGGGTCAATTAACTATCGTCACCATCTTTATTTTCATGCTGACCGGAAATTATGATTCATTTGCAGACGGTTTTATTTAGCGAATAAGGTAAGAAAGTTTCTGCAGAAGTTTTCGTCTTTTGCATGTAAAAAAAAAAAAAGATTTTGGACGAACTTGTTTCTTGGAGTGGAGTACTCGAAAAGAATTTGAGCTTTGAAATTATGTACTTAAAATGCATGACAGAACTGCAGTATAGCTAGATGTTTCAGGGCTTCACTTGTCAGTGAGAGTGGCCGAGCAGTTAACAGCAACTGAATCGGCGAGCAGATTTCAAACTCTAGCTTAGGCTCTTAGCATTCACTTCACTCTAAAGCCTTTAAAAAGGCTACTCATCCAACCCTTCCTTTCTTCCTCCTCCAACATATCATGGGCAAACGAGACAGGGTAAGTCCCATCTCTCCTCTTCACTTTTGACGCTCACTTAGGGAAGGTTTATGTTCGACTTCGGAACTTATTGAGGCAGATTTTTGTGGAAAAGTTGACCAATTGAGTTTTGATGACGTGAATTTCCGTCATTACTGTTCTATGGCTAATAAGATATTTCTGAATTCTTTCGCAATTAATTGCCAGTCGAGTTACTTAAACAGTCTGTTTAAATGTCTTAATTTATAATATTTCAATTGCGTCTTGAACATCTAATTCTATTCGATAGTTTAATATTTTTTGTAAAATAAATAACTATAGATAAATATCACAAAAGCATACCCCTTTCTCTGATGTTTTATCAAATCATCAAAGAGACGTGAACGACATTAAAAAATATCATATATTAATGAACAAATTAGAACAAACATCTTACTTTCGTCTTTCAAGATAAAGGAAAAGTCCTTCCCTCTCTTCAATTGTTGAATCCACCGGCTCAAATCCTACAGGAGGTCGTAATGTTAGAAATGGACAGTGGTGTAATTCCTCGTCTAAAAATTCATTTAATCCTTATAAATTTAGGCGTATTAAGACGTAGACGTTTTCTAAACGCTTCCGGTCTACCTTGAGAGTCAGACTTGGCAAGAGGAGGCGAATTTCTGTTATATTGTGATTGACGGCAACCAAGTTCAATCTGAGTCAACGCTTTTATCTTTCAACTGGTAATTTGCAATTAATTATCTTGCGATGGACAGGGGCTTTTACCTTGCTATGGATAATTATTACTCTTCACTTCTTGTAGCAAATGGGTTAATGATCAACTTAGTGAGAAGATGAAATGAACTACATCTGTGATTGCATTGAGTACATGCAGTTAATTGTCTGATTTATTTGTTGGTCACACGGAAAGACTAGACATCGGCAGACCCACTAATCAGATGTTTCAGTCATTCTCCAGGGATTTTATTGCAGATCATAACACGGAGCAATTAACGCAAGTCTAATTGAAATCTCTCCACAACGGCTGCAAATCTATTGCAATGTATTCTCCACTAATGTCATTTGCTGTAAATTGTGAACGGCAAAGCAGCATTTTAACGATTTTTATCGAGTTGGTTTTGGTCCAGTGCTGATAACTCAAAATGTAATTGCTTTTTATTAAATATATAACTTTCTGGAAATTGTGAGTATTAATTGAATATTAATAAAGAATGTATGGTAATCTTTTGGTTTTCAGAATTTTGAATCATTGGCGATATTTACTAAAGAATTTTCTTTTAAGAAAACTTACTTGTTAATCGAAACAAAATTGTTATAAGAATATTTCTCCACAGCAGAATGAAATTTTAACTGAATCTGACCTTAGTTTCTCGAGGATTTTTTTCCGTATTTTTTTCCCCAAGTAACTTTTATTAGGAGAAACAAGTGAATTGGGTCTAAGGTGGGTGATCGATTTACAATGTACATAAAATGTAAAATTGGATCCTGACTTTGGGTCCTTTACGACACCCGAGGTTCAGTTTAGTATAAACTAGACCCAGACTTTCTGACTGCAAACTTTGCTGCATTTCCCTCTGAAGAAACTCAGCGTTTGGAATAGTGTTATGGTCATACAAGTCAAATACAGAATAAATGGAAAGAGCAAACTATTAGCTCGATGGTAGTTTTTTCATTGCAATTTGGAGAGATACGTGTCAAACTGAGATCAAGACGAACCAAACTGCTTCCGTAGCAACTGTTTTAACCTCATCCACATATTACTTAAGTTCTAAACATGTAAAACCCGTACCAAGTCATGGTCGAGTCTAGGAGATACTTATAAGGGAAATTTAACTTTGGGTATTGCTGAGCAAGGGGGTGCTAAGTCAGGGTTTAGTTCTGAATGCTGTGTTCATTGTAAATTGATCATCCAGTTTAAAGTCAATAAATTTGCTTCCCCTAATAAGGTTGCTTTTTCTCTCATCGGAAAAAAGTCTCTAAGAAAGTAAAGTCTGATTCAGTTAAGAAGGGTTTTTTTTTTTTTTTTAACGATTTCGATTAAACGAATCTTGACCAAATAAAGATGAAAAAACTGAAATCATTTCTTACCTTTGACGATGTTATTTTCAGCTTTTCGTCAGATGTATATTCCAAGAGACGCAAACATATTACTCACGGGGAGAAAAAAACTTTTTTCGGGCGCGAAATTGAGGTATTGATATACCAACCGGGACAGTCCAATTCCCAGCGGGATACACGCACCAATGTAATCCCAACAATACCAAGCACTTGGGCGGGTCCATTCAACTGATGAGCCGATTTACTATATCATCAAATGCACCCTGACTTTCTGCCTACGCGTCTTTTTTCAGCTTCTTTAATTATAAGGGCTTCAAGAACTTGAGGTCTTTTCATAGTTAACCAGGTATATATATCTATAGCCACACTGAATAGTTGCAATACAACGAAACAGCTGTCTGTGGATGATACAATTATTTAATTATCATAATTAATGCTCCCTTATTCAGGATTGAGCACTCTTTCAGTGAGGTAACTCGTTCATTATAAGCTTATGCAATGCTTTCCAACTTAGGAATAGAGCACTCTGGTGGATGGGGAATTCTGCATGAGTGAATATATTGCTTAGATTCAACCTTACTGACCGTCCAGTTCTGCCTAGGGTAGAGGTAGGATGCAAGCCTCTAGGTCTGAAGTGAAGGTTTCGATCCAACCTTGTAGTACTGGATGTGATAATGGATAGTATATAGACACACTGAAGAGTTGTAATATATATATATATATATATATATATATATATATATATATATATATATATATAAACTAGTAGTGGAAAGGAAACAATTTTGTTAATGAAATTCCAATCATTTGGGATATTTTCAAACCGTACGTAAAAATCACGTTTGAAATGAAATTACAAATAAAGGCATAATTTAGGGAATTCATCAAAACATTGTGATTTTTTTGTGATTGTAAAATGAAAGGAAGTTTCAGAATAAATGTGTTTTTTCGGTGAGAGGAACAATTAGGAGTGGTTGGGTCAACAATTGAGACGAGGTAAAATATATTAAGACTGAGAAGACCAGTACCTTCCCAATTCCCAACACTGGCTTCATGTCAAATTATCTGTTCACTTTTTACCAAATATGGTGAATAATCATTCAGAAATAAATACGTCGAGAGTGATTACCAGTCCATATTTGTCAACACGAGCAACGATTGCACCTGACGAAATCGTTACAAGAACATTTTCCCTGAACTGTATGAACTGCTTCAACTGAATCTGACCTTAGTTTCTTATCAACTTTAAAAAAAAAAAAAAGAAGTGAGTGAATTGACTCGAAGGTGGATGGTCGATTACAGGACAAGTGGTAAGTCTATGGCATCGGTTCGCAACTTGAAGCGGGAATATGGGTGGTACAACGCTATTAGGTAAAAATAAATGTTGTTGTGAACGTATCGGACTTGAGTGTGGAGGGGATGTGTTATGTAAAATACGGTATACGTGTTATCTATTAAAGTTGTTTTAGATTTAGTTATAGTGTCAGCTTCTTTGTTGGTGCAGTCAATTGGTAATTAAATTTTCAATCTTCCTAAAAAACCATGATGTTTGCTTCCCAGAATTGATTTAAAGGTAATTCTATTTTGATATATAGATAATTAGTAGCGACTTCCGCAGACTTTTTGAAAAGAGGAACATGTGCGTTGAAAAAGCTTTAAACTTGAAATCCATTTATGTTATTGCAATATTCTCACTCAAAACTCACTCAAGCAAAAGACGGGAAGATTAGCAATCTTACTGACATAAGAAGGAATGACCTCGAAAAGGTTGGGAACCACTCTCCTACAAGATAAAGTCGTGGCTGTATGGTTGATACGTACATGAATTGGATGTGTGTGCCACATGGGGTATTGTATACTCCATATTAGTTGCTTAGTTTTAGATGAATTAATCAAACTGAAGCCGTGGAAATTCTGTATTGGCAAGTAAGATTATCTCATGCCTCCGCTCTTCTCTAACCCTTTGCTTGTATCTTCTCATTCTATCGTTGCTCATCTATCTTTTTTCTAAATGTTATACAAATATGGATTAATTTAACATGCAAAAATCTTCCTCAGCATTTGGATAAACTACCTATCTTCCTCTTATGTCGTCTCACATGCTACACTATTATTGGACAACTCAAATTTATTTAGTATCCCTTATTAAAGTTCCTAACCTTTCCCTTACTTTATTATTAAAATTAACGTTCAGAAGGTAAGGAAAACCAGAATAATCCGTACATATAATAATTAGTGGCGCAAAGATGTCTTCTGTTACATTAAGGGACGCAACTCTTTTTAAGTTCTGATGACGTAAAAAAATATGCTTCAGGTCAACAGAGCGCTATCCTCCTATCTCACCACAATGCAAATGTTGAAGATTCGCATACATATAATACAATGTTTATATCCATTTATACCATATATGCTGTCATCTGCGTCGGAGCGGTTGAACTTCTATAATGGAATTTTTTTTATTCATGCATAAAATTGAAGTTGATGACTTACCTTGTCATCGGGAAGATACGGCAAGGTTTCGTCTCCGTTGTGGATTTCCTGTCCACCGAAGACAACGTTGTAAGTACTGGTGTAGACAAGCCGTTCAACATTCATCTTCAAGCAAGCTGAAAACAAATTGTACAAAGTTATACTAAAACATACGAATATAGGAAAGCAGTTGTCAAACTTCAGTTTAAGGAAGCTGGAGTTGACTTCGTTTTTCAACCCACCGTAACAACAAAAACAGGAACCATCCTCACCTAATTCAGGGGAGTGAACTATCCAAAGCTTGTCTGTGCGTTAAACCAAACAGATACATAAAATTATCATTTTCCTGATTAATCGAGCGCTATTTTAGCTTTCCGTGTTTTCGTAGGTATCCAGTTTTCTGGCTGGGATCCCATTGAAATACCTCTTCCATTTTCGTGGTCTAGTCTTCAATCGATATATAGCATATAGAAAGCTCGCTTAATCCTGGAAATCCCGAGTAGCATCTACCCATTACACTATAAAATTGGGGCTGAAAAGACATTTCTGACTCCTTCATTACACTGGTCCTGAGGACTGGGCGATTCATGACTTACCCTGCGTGTTGGGCTCCACATTAAACCGAACTTACATTCCACACTCTTATGGCGACAATTAAATATCAGCCTTCCGTCTTCTTTCGTAAAAGCGACAAAGTGGTGTAGAGTGAACATTTGGAAAGCGAGGGATTCCTGTAATTGGATTAAAAAGTGCCAAACCAAATTATATCGGCTTGATAATTTATCATCAACAGATTGGATCGCATATTCCAATCTCAGGCCAAACGAAACAAGAGGGAAATTAACAACTTAACTAAAATAACGCAAGACAAAAAAAAAAAAAAAAAGAAAAAAAAAAGAGAAGTGAACAGATCTGGTTGGCCACTCAATAGAAACCGTAAAATGACCCATGCTTTTTGGAAGAAAACTGTGTTGGGGGTGATCAATTTAAATTTTGGAAAAAAGAGGAGATCGATGAATAATTTACTTCCCACACCTTTTGTTAGGCATTGATCATTAAATCGTCTGAATTTTCCAAAAAAAAAAAAAAAAATAGCGCTTACACTGCTTGACGCAAACTAGGGAACCAATTTAGCAGAAACTTAGACTCCAGTAAAAAATCTGTTTAGGGGATGAATTTAAGAAAAAAAAACAAAAAAGTTTTTTATTTTATTTACATAGGTAAAAGTTGAAATGTTCAGCCCTTTAGCTCCATTGGTGCAAGCTGTACGCATGATACAGCCAGCTTAACTTGAAAACTGAAAAAATACTATGTTGACAGTTTTGTTAGACGGTTTCTAATAAGTAATTCAAATGAAGCAATAACAGCTGCCTTGAAGTAAAAAAAAAAAATGCAACTTACAGTTTTATGCATTACGGTTACCATAAAATCTTGACGCTTATTACCCTTTGACCTTTCTCGTGATGGGATCTCATTTCCTGTTCATATGTACACGGTGTGCATCATATTGCGACGGTTCATATGATTCGCATAAAAATATAACCCTGAATGGTTCCATTGTGTTAAGTTTCGTTGGGGTTGGAGAGGGTTTGAGAAAATGATAAATCCATTAATTATAGCAGTCGACAAAATAGAGCACGAAGTATATATAAATGGATATGTAGACAGCTAAAAGCAGAGATAATAAGACTGATATGAACTAAGATAGCTATATAAATAGATATATAGATAGCTAGAAGCAGAGATAAAAAGACGGATATGAACTGAGATAGTTATATACTTAGATTTATAGACAGGTAGAAGCAGAGATAGGACAGAAATACACTAAGATTGTTATATACATAGTTTATATCTGTCTTCTTATATCTGCTTCTAGCTGTATATTTATCTAAGATAGTTATATAAATAGATATACGGACAGCTAGGAGCGGATATAACAAGACAGATATACATAGATATATAGATAGCTAAAAGCAAAGATAACAAGAAGGATATGAACAGAGCTAGTATGCGGAGATAGCGAGATATATAAGTTAACATAGTTATATACATAGATATATAAATAGCTAGAAGCGGGGATAAGACAGATTTAAACTAAGATAGTTATATAAATAGATGAATAGACAGCTAGATGTGGATATCACAAGACAGATATGAACAAAGATAGTTATATACATATATAGATAGCTAAAAGCAGAGATAACAAACCGGATATGAACTTAGATAGTTATACACAGAGCTATATACAGAGCTAAAAGCGGAGATAGGACAGATATAAACTGAAATACTTATATACATCGATAAATAGAGAGCTAGAAGCGGAGGTAACAAGACAAACATTAACTAATAGGTATATAGATTGTTATATAGACTCGTCTACTTAATCACTCAACAGAGACTGAGACATGAACAACGTTTTCTGTCAACATGCCGTGTTGAGTGTTATTAATCCTAAAATTGGAAAAAGGGGTTATCAATTATCAAATCCCTCTCGTACCTTTCATTGGGCGGTGATTACTTAAAAAAGTCTGAGCTTTCCAAGAGTGAGCCTGACCACTCCCAGGCACAAACCAAGGGAACAATATGGCATAAACTTAGAATATAAATTGAAAATCTACTTGGTGGGATTAACAAAACTAAAACGTTTATTTTTTAGATAATAAGGAATAAATGTTTAAATTTTCATCTCTCTTACTCAATTAGTGCAGCCTGTAAATGTGATAGATAGATATGTGAATAGATAGATACATGGATGGATAGATAGCAAGCCAGCCAGCCAGCCAAATTCACTGAAAAACTGAAGAAACTTATGTTGGTAGTATTGGTGACAGTTTTGTGTAACAGTTTCAGATAGATAATCAGATAGATTGATTAAGTGCTAGTTGCAATTATTGGGGTCCCTGAATTCTTTGTATAACCTGTACAATATATTGGAATAAATAGATATATACGAAACTTGTTCCATCAGAATATTTTGATAGGATATATATTAGATGGAGAGACGAGCTAGACAAGTTCAGAAAGTTCTGGCTCCAATGATAGAGAAGTGTGGCAAATCCTGGGGAAGGTCTATGTCCAACGACGGCCGTTAAAAGACTGATGATGATGATGATGATGATGATGATAAAGTAATTAAATGAAAGAAAATGAATTCTCAACTTACAATAATTTCGAAGAAGAAATAGTAAATATGACCTAGACAGTAATAAAGGAACCCTTCTTTTAGATTTGGTTGCACACCCTTTGGCAAGGAGGGATGCCTCCAAATGTTTCTTGTAGCCAACTTTAGACTTCTTGCGCCTACCAGCTGATAATTTCTGCCACTCTTCCTTCGTAATTAAATCGAACCCTTGGACACTTGCATGGATCCGTTCCCCAATGATATCTTTCTGCTCTCTCCAAAGATTTTCAATGAGGATGAGATCAAGACCCGTTGCTGGCAATTAAAAAACTCCATTTTTCCTCACCAACCATTCTTGAATTTTTTGGATGAATGATTTGAGTTCTATCGTGCTGGATAACCGATAATTTTCTAACTGAACCAAGTTTTCTCATACTGGGTAGCACATATTTCTCTAAAATCCCCTGGTAACCCTTTGTTTTTATGATATAGCCGATGCCCCTAGAACTAAGATCTTTTGAATGTATGGAGTTATCAGGTTGTAAACAAATTGCGAAGCTTGTAATATATATTTTTGAGGAAAGTCATCATGGAATTCTCACTCAGTAAATGTTGGTATATGGAAAGTGAAACAGAAGTTGACATAGTCAGAATAAAGTGAAAATAAAGGGAGGAGGATAAAAATGAAATGAAAGAATGAGAGGAAGAAGAAAGAAAGATGATATATTGAAATAAAGAGAAAGAGAATAAAAAATGAAAATAACAAAATCAATAAGGAATAAATAACGTAAAAAGAAGGAAAGACAGAGAGAAAAAGAAACAAAAAGAAAGAAAAGAAGAAGGAAAGAGAGAAAGAAAAAGAAAGGATGAAACAGGTAGAAAGGAAGAGGGAAGGAATAAAAGAAAAAAAGAATAAGAAAGAAAGAAAAAAGGAAGAAAGGAAGAAGGAAAGAAAGAAGGAAAAAGAAAAAAAAAGAAAGAAAAGAAGAAGGAAAGAGAGAAAGAAAAAGAAAGAAAGAAAAAAGGAAGAAAGGAAGAAGGAAAGAAAGAAGGAAAGAGAAGAAAAAAGAAATAAATGAAGAGGGAGTGAAAGAAAGAAAAAGAAAAAAGGAGGAAAGGAAGAAATTTCTGTGAATAAAGGGAAGAAAATAGAAATACAAAGAAAAGATAAAGAAATGAAAGACAAAAAACGAGAGAAAGATGAAAACACAAGGAAATAAATAGATAAATAAAGAATGAATGAAAGAAAGAACGAAAGAGCAAAACTAAAAAACAATAACTATTCCAAGGGAAATCATATATCACTACCACCCATATACACTGTGATGGCAGTGATCAATAGAAAAGTTGGAAAAAAGGGTGATCAATTAATAAGTCATTTCTCTGGCTTTTTGTTGAGCTGAGGTCACTAAAAAAGGTCTAAATTTTCAACAGAAACACGCGAGTGCAAGCGAGTGACCAATTTAGCATAAGCAAACATTGTATATTGATCCCCCCGACTGAAATATATTTTGGAGGGTTATTTTCAAATAACAAAAAGGAAACATTTCCCTTACTAATTGAAAGGGGATTGTGTGCAATATTTCAAGTTTCTACGATGAAAGATTGGGTGGGCAAAGATAGATAGATAGATAGGTTGATAGACGGATTGATAGATATAAATGTTACAAAAGACCTAAACCCAGCATCAGTGATTAAACCGATGTGTTGTGGGTAGCAGTAATTAATAAGAAATAAAAAGGAAGGACGATAAAAAAGAAAAAAGAGTGAAGGAAAGGAGGAAAAAAAAAGGAAGGAAGAAAAAGAAGAAAGAGAGAAATGAAGGAGGAAAGAAAGAAGAAATTATAGAGAGGGAAGGGATGGAAAGGAATTCGGAGAAAACATGAAAGTTAAAAAAGAAAAAAAAAGAATGACAAATCCAAAGAAGGAAACGAAAAAAAAGAAGAAAATAAAAGAGAGTGAAGAAAAACAAATGAAAGAAAAAGAAAGAGAGAAGAAAAGAGGGTACAAAGATCGAAAATTTCATCGACAAGGGGGGAAATAAAGAAAGATTAGGAAAACGAATTGAAGATATGTCTGGTTGGTCGCTCAAAAGAAAACATCACCAGAACAACCTCTATTGGCAGCATGTCGTATTAGGGGTGATCAATAAGAAGATTTGAAAAACAGATTGTCCACGAATAAGTAACTTATATCACCTTTTGTTGGGTGGTGTTTACTGGGAAAAAAAGTCCGAATTTTCAAAAAACAAACGTGAACACCGCCGGACACAAACCAATGGGCCGATCAATCATAAACTTATATTGCAAATTGAATCTCCTAATGGAATCTTTTGTTTGGAGGGAACTGTTTTTTCATCACCATTATCAGCAGTAGCAATGCTGGACAAAGGCTTTTACCATCGCCTTTCATGACAACGACAACTGAAATCTGATCCCTCTATCTTGAGTCTGGTCTTTTCCTGTGTTTGATTTCTACGCCATCTAGTACCATTGGTTCGGTCTGTGCACAAAACACATGTATCTTTAGTCAGCCAGATTCACTCAAAAACTGACGTGAGCTATGTTGATGTTGGCAGTTTCGGTTGACGTTTTCCGATAAAGCGTAAAGTGGGGAAAATAGACGAAGATCCGTGTTGACGTGCAAAACAATAATTCTCCAGTTTTATTGCTTGGTCATAAAGCAACGGTGATTCGTGGAAGCCTCGAATGCCGAACGTCAGCTGCATTTCTTGATTATGGCAACGTGGAAACTTTTTCTTCCTTTTATCGCCTCGTTGTGAAATTACAATCCATCATTGCAGACGGTAAAATCAAAATGGAAGAACAAAACAGGTTAAAAAAAAAGAGATAAGGACTCATTGAAAGATGTGAAGTGAAGAACTGAATCATTTTACTCATACCGACTTAAATAAATAAGAAGCTGCACGTAATTTTATTTACATACGTACAGACTGTCAGGCAGACACACACGTATATGTACATATATATATATATATATATATATATATATATATATATATATATATATATATATAATATTTGCCGTCTTCAAAAATACAATGCTCAATATATATTAATAAAAATGGAGCTTAAAACGTGAAAAATAAATAACGAAGCGTAAATTTTCGAAATTTCAGAAGACCGAATCACTTTAAAAGAAACAATATAAAATCATTTTACCCAATTGAGAAGTACAATAAAGTAAAAACAGATCTGTCTAGGGAATACATCTCATATTCTTATTTATTCACTATATATATATATATATATATATATATATATATATATATATATATATTCTATACTAACACGTTGTAAATACCTATCTTTTTCTCTAATATACTGTGCTGTTTTATGGTCTCTCCATGTGATGTTGAGCATTATTCTTTCATGTGCACGTTGTATTGTTCTCAGTTTGAGCGCCAATCTATCAATCTATTTATCTATCAAGAGAATGCATTGGTCGTATACTCTTCTTTATTGGGACAAATGGGATTTCTTGTTCTTGAATGTTCAGCTTGCTCTACCGTAAGCTTGCCAGCCTGCAGTGATTCTTCGCCTGATTTCTTTGAGGGATTCTCGGAGATTTGCTCTCCTGGGTAGATCTCGTGGTCTCTTTTCTTCAGCTCAGCGTTTTCGGTTCTGTTTGTAGTCTTTGTCTTCAAGATGTTTATCGTACAAAAGATTTGTTTTACTGGATTTCATTCGAAGACCAACTCTTTTGCTTTCT
>OY735237.1:15204473-15296973 GCA_963457665.1 Thysanoteuthis rhombus | reverse complement strand
CCAACTAACAATACTCTGTCTTTCAAAATGTAACCAATCCCAATTTCTCGTAGAACAAGACATTGTGAGGTGTTAGCGGAATTCCTCGCATTTACGTCTCACGGTGAATAAATAAATGAGGAGATACAAGTATTAGCTGTAGGTCCAAATATTGAAATAGTGCCCAATATTTTAAGATAGAGAGTAAATAGATAGATGGATATTTACAATTTTTGTTGTAAGTGATCAGTTTCTTGCAGTCATTGAGATCCGTGGAAAACTGTTTATTTTTCTGTTTTTGTCACTGCAAAACCCAGTGATATATGACGACAAGTGTCATCAAAAGTGATCAGTCGCAACAAAAATCTTTTTCTACTGGAACGGAAGGTAAAATCTGTAATGAGCCTCTCTACTTCGATTTTCGCTTTGATCTCTTTGTAAAAGTTTCAAACAACTCAACCTACAAAAATAAGAAGATCCTATTAATCCTAAAAACAACAGTGTATAACCAATGCATCCTCTCAATAGTCACTTATGGAGCTGAAACATGGAACCTAACCAAGAGATAGATCCACAAATTGAGAAACATGCAACGTCCACATGAAAGAATTATGCTGGGTCTCATATGGAGAGAGCACAAGACAGCACAGAACATCTGGGAAAAGACTAAAGTCAGGGACATCATAGTATCCATCAAAAAGCTCAAATGGCAGAAAACCGAATGGCGGACAATCGATGGACATTGCACACAGTCCATTTCATAGTCGAATTAACACTGAGATCAGAATCGAAGACACAGAACTGGAGAAAGTAGATCACTACATCTACTTAGGAAAACGAATCTCGATGAGACCCCCCCCCAAGAAGAAATCAAACGAAGATGGCAAGCCTTTGGCAGAGATGGCTCAACCTTCAAAAATAAGAAGATCCCATTAATCCTGAAAATAAGGGCGTATAACCCATGAATCCTCCCAATAGTCACTTATGGAGCTGAAACATGGAACCTAACCAAGAGACAGACCCTCAAATTGAGAAACATGCAACGTGCACATGAAAGAATTATGCTGGGTCTCACATGGAGAGACCACAAGACATCACAGTAAATCCAGGAAAAGACAAGAGTCAGGGACATCAGAGAATCCATTAAAAAGCTCAAATGGCAGTGGGCTGACCATGTTGCACGAATGCCAGACAACCGATGGACATTGCGACTCACGACATGGATCCCCCAAGATCACATGCGGAACCGAGGCCAATAGAATATTTGATGGAGAGACGAGCTAGACAAGTTCAGAAAGTACTATCTCTGCAACGTCCATGATAGAGAAGTGAGACGAATGCTGGGGAAGGTCTATGTCCAACGATTGATGTTAAAAGACTGATAATGAATGAAGAAGGAGTACTCTGTTATAAAACTGTCAACTGAAACTCTGACCAAAACTGTTAAAATAGGTTTCTCCAGTTTTCAAGTTGGTCTGGCTGGCTGGCTGGCTAAATATCTATTACGTATACAGATATCGTCAATAGACATTCCCTCTTTACTATGTCGAGAATTATCTTTTTAACGTTTCCCTCCAGGGTTTCTAGTACAGGTTCAATCTGCTATGAAAATTTATGCTAAATCGATCCCTTACTTTGTGTTCATCAGCGTTCACGCTTGTTGTTTTCAAAATTCAGATGTTCTTACAGATCACTACCCGAGAGTAACTTATTCATTTATTACCCACCCCCAATACAGCTTGCTGCAAATACACATTGCCAATATATGACAGTTTCTGTTGAGCGACTAACCAGATCTGTTTTACGTACAATTCCCAAATATTATATCTGAAGTAAATGTCCAACATGAATAAATTTATTTAAAAAAATTCCGCTTATTTATTATTCACCCCCAAGCAATCATCCTTTCAGGTTTGTTGTTGGGCCTTACTCTGCCACACTGACTCATTACACATTAGCAGGACAAGAGAGACGGATATATACCTTTCCCGAGGGAATTGATGCGAAGTAAACGCCAACTGTCTTAGCCATAGTTTGAATTCGCCTCACCGATCTCGTTTTACGTGCCTTTGACCGCTTGGCCACTTCGAACCAAGGAGAAAATAATAGTTTCGAGACATTAATGGCATTCCACTCTCTCTCTCTCTCTCTCTCTCTCTCTATATATATATATATATATATATATATATATATAAAATAAAAATCAGGTTTGCAATATAGCATATTACAATATAATGTAAAGCGATGTCTGATATGTGATGGATTTATTTCAAAGAGTGCTCGATACATTCAACTTTAAACTCAAACAGTTAAGTTGTTTAAGAGTAGAGCTAAAAATATAGCAGAAAGTAGATTCGCTAAACAAACGCGTTTATGTTTCTGCTCTCTTTGGGGTCCTCAAGCGAATTTGACTATATATATATATATATATATATATATATTATTGTGTCATCCACAGACAGCTGTTTCGTTGTATAACAACTCTTCAGTGTGGCAATAGACTATCCATTATCCAATCCAGTACTATGAGGTAGGATTGAAACCTTTGCTTCAGACCCAGAAGCTGGCATCTTATCTCTACCACACGGAACTGGACTATTAGTACAGTTGAATTTAAGCGATATATTTACTCATGCATATATTCCCCATCTACCAGAGTGCTCTATTCCTACGTTGGAAGAGCATTGCATAAGCTTATAATCATATATATATATATATATATATATATATATATATATATATATGATTAAAGTAAAGATTAGAGTAAAACATATATATATATATATATATATATATATATATATATATATATATATACATATATATATATAAAGATTGAAAGGAATGTAGATCGATAGATAGGCAAGTGAAAGATATGGACAGAAAGATAGATTGCTACTAAATACATACACACACACACACACACACACACACACACACACACACACACATGTATATATATATATATAGCTGTTAAAGTATCGCACGAAATGCACCCACACATAGGGCCACACGTGATTGGAAATGAAATTGCTCCAAACGTGGATATGTTTCCAAGCCATTACTTTTTTCCCCCTCGATTCAATTATTTTTCTCTGCTAACACAATCAAAATTCTGCAACAGGGAAGTGAAGCAGATATTTTTATGCACAGTCACGACTTTTATGTGCATGTGTTATAATGTATGAATGATATCCGAAAAGATGTTATTCGATTAGATACTACCCAAAACACATTAAGGCGTTCGGGTTTCTCATTCGGTAAGATATGTCTATTTCTCGTTGACAGCCTTCACAAATTTCAAAGCACTTTCGGTTTCGTTTTTCATCTTACGATTATTGTCAATCATTTGACTCTGCGAAGAATTAACACGGGATCTAGAAATGTGCAAGAAGAAAAAAAATATCTAGAAAGTGTTCAGAGAGCGCGTAGTTCTGCTAACGCAATTGTAAATGATAAGTAAGAAAAAAAAAAAGAAAAGAAAATTAATTCATCCACCAAAAAATTTAAACTGTTCCTTGACCCAGGGCCCGATCCTTCACAAAACAACCTTGAAGTTCATTGAGAACTTTTGGAGATATTCTATGGTCAAAAGCATGGGTGAATGCGTAAACTTCGTCCAGATCCTTTGGCAGAAATAAAAACTAATAATAAATTAATAATGAAAATAGGTTAAAGCATATTAGATGTATCACAAGGGAGAAAACTGACAGCGTACTAGTATTGAGTTACCAGCCTTGAACTGTAAAGCTAGCATTTTTATTAGTCATTCGTTTTTAAACTTTTTTCATGGACTGGTCTCTGTTGCTGAATTATAAACATCTAACACAGTTGGAACCAAATTCCTAGAATCGTCCCTAAATTTAATCAATTCTTCCATAACCCATGCTTTACACTCCAACAAAAAGTCATTGACTTTCATTGAAATTTTGGAAGATATTCCATAGAGAGACAGACAGATGGACAGGAATGAATTCATATACCTCTCCCAACTTTGTTGATATAATGGACCAAATTCTTCCTTGTTTTAGTGCTCATATTATATCGAGAAAATGAAAGGGAACTTGAAAATATATTCAGAATGATACTTATTGACAACCCTGTTACCAGAAAATAATGATACCGTCTTCTCATACGGATACATTAAGGTGGGGTTACATAAACAACTGAACTGCACCATTATCCCTATAATGATTATGAAGTTCTTACCTTCAAACCTTGTTACTCTAGGTGAAAAGGGCCTGACCTGGGGGGAGAGTAAAACAGGAAAATTACTCCATCCCCTGCAACGCATGGCACTCCCATGTTTCTGGGTACCAGAGATCAGTATACAGACAGTCACGCAGTGATTCCCACGGATCACAGCATGCACTTCCTCAATATGATAATCGTCTCTTGCCAGGAAAGATCGTTCAGATTTGAGTTCGTCTTTAGTGGACGCTCTTCCCAATTCAAAACGCTTGTACCACTCATGACATTTTGTACTGTCTTGAAAGTTCTGTTTCTTAAATCGAGAAATACTCTCAACAAATCTGTTTCACTCTTGTGTGATTATCAAGAGTGGAGGGGAGGTGGTGTTTGGTTAAAACTGCATGAAAATCATGTTTTATTTTGGAAATCAAGGTAAACAACTGATGATCCCAACGAGAGAAAATTTACACATAGTACAATAATAACGAAGTATATGTGGAACAGAAAAATTACATAAATCACATTAACAGATATTAGGAAATACGTCACTAAAGTGACACAAAATATTTTGATATTTTCTTAAATTTTTAATGTTCGACGCTGTAAAGCTTTTTAGACTATATATATATATATATATATATATATATATATATATATATATATATCGAGAAAGTGAGAGGAAGAGAGAGAAAGAGAAAGAGACAGACAAGGAAAGAAGGAAGAGACATATAGTGATAAGCTCTTATCTCAACTTTCGCTTACCTGCATTTAACTGCACAAATAAACAACAATATCTTGAAATCATTCAAAACATTCACACACAGAACACTTACACATTTTCCTGGCTAATTTTCATTTGAGTTGTGTCAGCCGAAAAAGCTTTCAGGATTTAAATCCAACAATAAAAACAACAACAGCAAAAGACAAGTAGATGTAAAACTTTGCAACACATCCGGTAATCTTGACGTTGTTAAAATAAACAATTCATAATACTTAATAATGGTCCGAATTCGCAAGAAAATGGTGCTTGCAATTCTCACAAGACAAAGAAGAATCGTAAAGTGCTTTCTCTAAGTAAAAAAGTAAAATTTCCTGACTCAATAAAGAAAGGAAATCGTATGCTATGATTGCTAAGATCAAATCCGTCAAATAAATTCATTACAATATATTGTTATGTTTTATTGTTATTTATTGTTGTTTATCTCTTATTGGGCCTAATTCGTAAATCAAACATTATCATAGGTATATACATATGTATGTATTTATGTATAGGTATGAGAAAAAACATATCCAAATCTCTGGCATCCGCAAGGAATCTTGGAACATATCATCTGCGGATAAGCATGGACGACTTAGAAGTGATTAAACAACAAAAATGGCGATGGACAGGATACATGTCAGGAAATACAGATAACAGATCGTGCAAAAAGTTGGTCGACATGTACCCAAGGGTTAGCGAATGCAGTCAGAGAAGACTAGACATAATGTGGAGAGATGAAACATGTAAGTTTTCCGGTAAGACATGACAAAGGTTAGCACAGTCAAAGTTGGTATGGAAGAAGCTGGGAAAGGTGTTTGTCCAGTAGTTGACCCATAATAGCTTTAATTGCTCTCATCATCAACCTGCTGGACAGAAAAGTGTCTCCCATCGCGACCATAACGATCCTGATTGTACTAACTTCTGCCATGCCTTACCGGCCAAGATGTCAGTTTTATTTCTCCATCTTATGTTTGGTCTTCCTTAACTGCCTTTACTGCCTCATGAATACACGCATATAAACCAACCTAACTAGGAATTTCTTTAGATCAGTAATGAAAGTTGTACTGAGAGACAGTTTTTTTTTTTGAGTGAACCATAAGCCCTCGGCCACCCGCTCTTAACTCTCAGCTAAATCTATAAGTTCTTGTCAATGTGCGTGTTTTTTTGTCATTTATTCTTTTTTTGTCAACCAGAAGCACTTAGGAAGAAATTCAAAGACCAGTGCCTGAATCAACATTGCCAAAGAAACGAAAATTAGAGTGTTCGAAATTCTTCGAACTGCCAATACCAATCAGACACAAAATCGATAAATCCACATTTTTTCTATTTTTTTCTAATGGTCAGTTGTATTGATTCGTGGTTATTTTGACATTAGTGCTAATGTGACGACGACATCGGCAGCGAGAATTGCCCAAATCCTCAGGAAATCAATTATGTCCATAAATGATTTTACAAGAAGATAAATAAATTCATGAAAATGATGATATTGATTCTGAGTCTTATTCATGAATTTGTATTTTGTATGAACGGAGAGATTGTAAAAAATAATGATGATAATGATATCAACATTGACGTTAATAATAAAGACCAGATTTTAAAATATTGATAGTATCAATGTGATTTTGGAGAAGTAATTGGACTTTCATGATTCTGTCTGATGACAATATCCTCGTTATGATGATAATAATATATAAAGATAATTACAGAGATACAGAGATAATAACGAGGAAGATATAACTATATTAATGATGAAAAAAATAATAATGATATAAATATAAATATGATAAAGATGGAAATACTGAAATTATAGTGATGGGAATATAAATATGATATTGATGGAAATATAGAAATAATAATGATGGAAATAGAGAAATATTAATGATGGAAGTATAGATATGATAATGATGGAAATATAGATATAATAATGATGGAAATACAAAGATGATAATATTGGAAATATAAATATGATAATGATGGAAATATAAAGATAATAATGATGGAAATATAAAGATAAAGAAAGGTTTATAAAGATAATGAAGGATATATAAAGATAACGATAATAAAAATATAAAGATGATAATGATGAAAATATCAAGATAACCATAAAAAATGTAATTAGAACAAAAATCGGCAAAAGATTATACTGATAGGATAATTTATAATTGTTTTTTTTTCTATGGTGAATGATCAGAAAAGATGGAGAACACAAGACGAACGAAGAGAAAGGAAGTAAATGAAAAGTTAAAAACGATTAATTATTGAAAAAAAAAAAAGATTGAGATGGTTGAAAAAGTAGGAGAGCAAACAGTCCCTCTCTGAGTCAATTGTTTTCAATCTTAAAATATCGTCTGTCCGACCTCCACTTGAACTAAAGATAAAAAAAATATCTATTACACGAAAGAAAATTTCAACCTTTTAAAATCTTGTGCATTAATTTTCACGAAATTTCGACATGGATATGTTCTGTTTGTAATATTTTCAATGTAAATCCTAAATGACGGTTTGCAGTTCTTTTTTAAGACACAAAAATGCGAACCTTGGATATATTATTCTGACATCATCGGTAAAAAATTGATCGGAAGATGTTCTTCCAAACACATGACAATTTTTAATGTCATCACACATTCTCTTCTGACATAACAGTATCTGGTAAGGAAAACACAATACCCCTTTCGTTACTTTTTTTAAAGTAGTCAGAACCTTCCCACCGGCCGAACGACCGAAAAGTGTCTTATTGTGATGCATTTCGACGCATCTAAAAAGAACATCGAGAATAAGACAGAAATAAAGAAATGAAAAAATTGGAGAAAGTGAATAAAAAAATGAAAGATTTGGAGAATAAGGAAGAGAAAAAATCGTTAGAGAAGTGCAGATGATAAAAAAAACATTTTAAGAGATAGATGGATGAAAAAGAAAACATTCAGGTAGGCAGTTGAAGACAGAACTAGAATAAGAACCAAGAAGACATTACCAAATTCTAATGAACAGAAGAATCCTGCAAGTTGTTGTTGGCACGACTGTCGACTCAAAGAAAACAAGAAATCGATACCAAACAATTTATTACATTGCAACAATAAATCAACAGGAGAATAAAAAAGGTTATTTCTATACAAATATAACAACTACATTAGCCAATACAATAAAAGAGAAATATATATATGAATATGTCAGAACACACGAACAAGTTTGTGCATGCTTGTGTATACGATATGAATAATACATTTCAGTAAGTTCCATGAACTCTTTCAGCAAATGTCGGCACTCAAGCCGTATGTTGTGCATTGAGACCCAAGAAGAGAAGGACTGGTAGTGGTCAAGAATTACGGCAAGCATTACTGACAGAACAGGGCTATTATAGAAGAAAAAATAGTTTTCTAAGCATAATTTGTAGTTATTAAAATACATAATTTCTTTGAGGTCAGAATATTGCTGGGTTCCGTCGGATTTAGTTTTTAGCGAAATTAAAAAAGAGAAACATGTTGATTTCCTAGGAAAGATCCACGGTAACACTCCCTTATCTTCAAGTGAGGTGACTCGTTCATTATAAGCTTATGCAATGCTCTTCCAACTTAGGAATAGAGCACTCTGGTGGATGGGGAATTCTGCGTGAATAGATATATCGCTTAAATTCAACCTTACTGACCGTTCAGTTCTGCGTAGGGCAGAGAGAAGATGCCTGCCTCTTGGTCTGAAGCGAAGGTTTCAATCCTACCTTGTGGTACTGGATGGGATGATGGATAGTCTCTAGCCACAACGAAGAGTTGTAATACAACGGAACAGCTGTCAGTGGATAACACAGTTATTTAATTATCATATATATATATATATATATATATATATATATATATATATATATGTGTGTGTGTGGGTACCATATGTACATATGTCAATTGTTTCGTATTTTGTTATTGCATAGAGACCTATATCAAGGCCGTGAATAATTTTCCCGCCCCACAGTTTGTCCTGGCAGTTTTGAATGCGTTTAGGCTCGGTGCTTCTATTACTCCAGGAGGATCGTTCCACTGTAAAGTGACTCGGCACTTGACTGATTATATACATACATTCCCTTTTCTTTTACAAATCTTTAAATACTTTTGAACTCGGAATTTTATGTTTTGCGCGTCGTAATGATATAACATGATATATACAATGCTACATACTAGCACAAGTCTTCACTGAATACCTCTCTAACTAATTAAATACATTTCAAATCCTGGTTCCAAAACTGAAAAAAGGTCTTACTTGGTTTGGGATTTCTTGATTTCATTTTGAAGTATTGAAAAGTTTTGAAGCTCTATTTTGTCGGACTCCTACTATTGAGTTTTGACATCATTTTCTTACATTACTATAATGACCTATGATAATTACTAGACCCAAAACCAATGACGTCATGTACGAATTATAGTGACACATTGACGTATGCAAATACTGATGACGATGAATTCACTCCTACTTCAAATGCAAGTCGACTTGTTTTGCTAAAGTTTACAAATCCTATTTACTAAAGTAGTTGAAATGGGATACCAAGTTTTGGATTGATATTGTATGGAGAAATGAATTCTGCTCTGTTTACCTTTTAGATTTCAATGGAGCAAGGGAGTTCGACCGTAGCGTAGCCAAGCTCGTTCTTTTTAGGGATGACTTGATTTCATTTTAAACGGTCCAAGGGTCAGAAGCCTTTTTTGCTATTAATGTCGTATGTTATAAGCGTATTACGAGTAAATTGGTGTATACTAGTAGAAATATCTGCAACTAACTGGAAATATTAATTAATATGGGCATTAATGACAAGTTTACTACCAGGTGGTTAGCATGCAAATTTGATGTCTTTGCCTTATATGGGATACGTTTCACCTTAGAGCAAGATCTTTACTGTATTATACAGTACTTGATATGATTATATCTTCATCCTATACCTGTTACTCTTACACTATGTTAATATATTCCTTTTGTAATTGATTTTTCTTAATCATATATATATATATATATATATATATATATATATATATATGTGTGTGTGTGTGTGTGTGTGTGTGTGTGTGTGTGATTCCGAGAAATCAATTGGTAATGAAAAGAGAGTCCAAATTTTTTGAATGGCAGCTGTTTGGTAGTTTCAAATTAATTGGCAATAGAAATAGAAGTCGGGTTGACAGAGGGTGAGGCGATTATGGGAGGCTGTACGTTGGGGTGAACGAGGGGAGAAACTCCTGTGTCCCTTGTCTAATATGTCACGCACACACGTCAATGTTTCCACAAGTGTTGCTTGAAGTGTATTGACACTTGCAAGTAGGAAAACGAACCTATCCAGAGAACAAAAAAAGGAAAAATCGACCCGGCTTCTCTCATACTCGATCTGTTCCGGCACACAGGTATACATAAGAAACAGCCACTGGCCGAGCAGTTAAAAGCACGGGAAAATGAAATAGGGGAGGTGAGTTCAAACTCCGACTGAGATCTGCGTTCACATCGCAATAATGTCCCTGGGAAAGGCAAGAATCTCTCTTTCTTCACGCATCCTTAGCTATGGGTATAATATAACAGGGTCTAGTGTTACTACCACGTACTGTTTGAATGATTTCGATTCTTCCTCTAGTTCTACCAATCTTTGGAGGCTTTCAGGGACTATTCTGAGCACTCCAACGACGATGGGCAAGACGGTTCATGAGGCGTCCCATAATTTGTTTTTTTTTTTTAACCTAATTTTTTAAAAATTTCTCAATAATAATGATAATAATAACAACTACTATGATAATGATAATAATTATTATTTCATATTTTTTCTCTTAATGATTATTAACATTATCATTGATAATAATAATAATAATAATAATAATAATAATAATAATAATAATAATAATAATAATAATAATAATCGTAAAATGTTATTCCTTCATTTTCGATGATTTTTTTTTTCAGCTTATAAGTAACTCATATTTACGTACTACGCACATTTGCACACACACACACACACACACAGACGCATACACATATGCACACATGCATACAAGTGTCGGATATAAAATTGAAGCACCATTTGAATTATCAATTTTTATTTGATTTAAAGAAATAAATATTTTAAATATAGAGTCGGCTGTCCTATAGTATCAACAACAGCTTCAATACATCGAGGAATTGGTTCGTACAGTTTTGGGACAGTAAATCGACACAAGAAATGCTCGATTATATTAAGATCTGGCGATTGCAGAGGCCAATTCGAGTTGAAGTTCACTTTCATACCTTTCAAACAAGTTTCAACCACTCTAGCGCCGTGAATGAATGTATTACGGTCCTGAAAGATGGCACCGCCTTTAAGGAAGAGTGTTTTTACCATGGAATGCAACTACTCAGCCCAAATTGACAGATGGTCCGGGATGTTCACCCTGCCATGCAGTACTGCGGCTAGACCAAGAGAATTCCATGATATTGCCGTCTAGATCATCACAGATTCACCTCCATCCTTAATGTATTGAAGTGAGACAGTCAGGAGCAAAAGCTTTTTTAGGCTGCCTCCAGGCGTAAATATTCTTGTATTGGTCAATTACACCACTCTTTACGTAGTTCCATGTTGACTTGCAGAAGCAAAGGTCCGGTAATTGTAACCCTTCCGTTGTATCCAATTCCATGAAGCTCAATAACATGTGGCTTGTGGAATAACCTGATAAGTAATAATATTCAATAAATTGAAAAGGTTTTTTCAGTCATTCGGAGTTTTATGTAATATTTACGTCGTCCAGAAGGAATCAGGTGTTTCCATTATTTTGTCCAACACCAGTAGAAAACGCCCCCGTACACACGTATATAGGCATATTAGCACACATACGCACACATAGTCACACAGACGCATTGGCACACATACACATATATAAAGTAAACAGCGTTTTAACAGCGCTCATTCTAACGGCACTATTTGATGAAACACGCGTTCTAACGGACCGTTTATTTTGATCTTCTTGGAAGACTAATGTCGGGGATTATACCTTCGTCGAGCACATAATAGAATTAGATAATTTGCTTGTTGTTTTTTTTATTTGCATGCCTTACTTTTTAAATAACCCTTTATGAAGGCAAAATCGTTGTAACAAGGCTCCCCAAGGTACCGTTATAACAGGAGTTTGTTGTATAAGAGTATTTACATTTAGGTGTTAACAGGTACATTTTTTATTCGTCATTTGTGTTAAGAATTCAGCCAAGCTTTCAGTCAAATTATTGGAATATCAACAACTTGATACAAACAAGTTATCGATTAGCACATTGATAAAATATTCAACGAAATGAGATTTGAATTTGATCTTGGTTAGGGTTATTTTGAAATCAGATCTTTCTTTGAGCCGGAGGCTATTTCGAACAGTAGTTAATACCCGTGTAAAATATTTAGCATATGTTTGAATTTCTATGAAACCATTTTCTAAGAAAAAAATGTAGTGGATTTGATCTAGTGGAAGCGTTCATAGTTTCAAATAGTGGATAGTAGATATTCTTATCAGCAAAATCGCCACTCGTGTGTGGAAAGGTCCAGTGTTATAGACAGCAAATCAATAAAAAAAAATACTTTCCATTATTAGAACAGATATCTTGTTAAACCAAGGGCATTCTCAGGGGCGTTTTCAGGGAGGTTCCAAAAGGATATATTTCACGGGGGCGGGGCGTAAAGAAATGTATTTGGGTGTTGGTTGCCAGGTAAGGGACTATGGTGTGCTTAAGCTGTGTTGTTTCTCTGCATAATGACCCCTTGATCCCTCGTCTGTGTAAGGTTCCATCTTTCAAATTGCCTCTCCCTCGGTGAGAAGGCCTGATCTAGTATGGGGCTGGGTGGGAGAAGATTGCCCTGTTTGCTCCCCCGCCCAGCGGATGCCTATGTGTTCAACCAAGCAACTCATGTGCGGTTCGCTGCATAATTAAAGTCAGCGAATTGCTATTGAGAGGAAAATCATTGATTCTGTTCCATGTATCTGTAAGTTCTCATGTTTAACAGAACGTTAATTGGGAAATCGTGTTTCATTTTAGACGGGGATCAAAGCATGAGAATGGAATATCGTTTATTCAATTTTGACTAGTTATTCTTTACTAAAAAAAAAAAAAGAAAAAAAGAAAAGAGCTACAAAAAAAAAGATGAAGAACAACTAGGCAAAAATGAGAATGAAGAAAAACAAGCTTGTCAGCGCTAGGGTCAAACTCCCATGTTTTGTTAAAATCTAAAAGCTAAACTAAACAGAATTAATTTCTCTATACAATATCATCGTAAAACTACGTGTCCCTTTTTAACTCTTTTATTAGAAGTTCCGGTAAATAGGATTTGCTAACTTTAGCAAATCAAATCAATCTGAGTTGGGCTTTAGAAGTGTGAGTGAATTCGTCTCAGCATCGTTGTTATTCGAGCCCGACGTCCCCAGTTTGGGTCTGGCAGTTGTCAACCGTCATTATTGTTACATACGAAAATAAAGTCAAAATTCAATAGTAGTAAGTTTGACAATTAAAAAAAATGCTTCAATCAAGAATTTAAGCTTAAAATTATTGTTCACTGAGTTTTTTTTCAGACGATTGAACTCCTTGATTGTGATGTAAACATGTCATTTCGGCCGATCTATTCTACAAGCTTCTTCAGATGTACTGTCCGTACAAAAGTGAGTTCAACAAACCGAAAAAACTCTTTGGGTGTTGATGACCAATCTAAAAACGATAGACAGTTTTTTTAACTGTTAATTTCGAATTTTCGGATAATCAAGCCTCCTCCCTCCATCTTCAATGTTAACGCAGCCGAATTGTAGATGTCACATACTACACCCGGAGAAGGCTGTAGAAGGATTTGCTTGAAACGTTGTATGAACATCAAAGATGGTGGGGAGAGATTGAACTCCCGGGAAAAAAAAGTTAAAAATCATATAACTCCCTAAGTTATAGACAATACAATTAAAACTATTTTGTCTATTGCTACCAGACGTGAAAAAAAGATATATGGTAGGGAGAAAATTGGATGAGAAATAGTGTAGCTATATGACTAGATTTGAATTCTGTCTGTTGATGGGTCCTTAAGACCAAATCGGTGAGACGAGTTTTCCAAAGAGACGGTATATGAGTTCAAATTTCGTCAGAGGTTAATTTTTATTTTTTAATTCTTTAATTTTTGTATCTCCATTCTGCTCACTTCACGATTGATGAATATAAAACGACCTAGCGCTGAGTAAGGAATTGCAGAGAAAATAAGATTTAAATCTTGCCGAGAGTTTAATGGTATCAATGCTTTATTTAAAAGATTTGGTGAACTTAAGAATAATCTGGGTTTTTAGTTTTAATCATTGGATTGAATAACCGGTTTAACCGAATTGTATATCGCAATCAAAATTTAATCAAATCAAGGATTATTTGACACTATTTCTTCATGATATTCTTTTATATTATCAAAAGAGTCTGATTTCTATATTTCATTCTTGTTTTGATCAAATGGAATAAAATTTTGATTACGGTGTTTTCTGAAAATTTGTGTTTTTGACTTGAGTCACTTAGGGGGTTCAGATTCTCCATTTTGATCCCAATAATCAATAACTCTGTTTGGTTATTAATAGATGAAACCGTAAAACAAAATTGTCAACGTTGTTTTTTTTTTGTATTTTTTTTCTCTCCAGTTGGACTGGCTGGTTGGCTATGAATGTATTACGCGAACAGGCTGCACCAATGGAGCCACAGGGCTGAAAATATAAATATTTACTCCTTATTATATCTAAAGAAAACGTTTTTCAACCCACTCCCCAAATAAAGTTTTTAGTGGAGGGTTCAATATGCATATTCAAGTTTATGCTAAATTGATCTTCAAGATTTTGTTCAGCAACATTTACTCTTGTCTCGTTTTGGAAATTTGGACTTTTTCAGTAATAACTGCCCCCTAAAGAAGGCAAAAGAAGTTACTAAATGATTGATACCCCCTTTTCCAAATTTTCTAATTGATCACCCTCAACACAGCATGTTGCCAAGAGACGTTGGTTACATGGCAGTTCCTATTGAGTGACCAACCAGATATGTTGATATTTCCTTTGATTACCAGTGGATCACAATACTCACAAAATTCTTTAATTTCTACAGTACTGCTAATCTTGTTATTAGTTTTATTGTTGTTAAAAGAAGGTGCGAAGTAGCGTAACCGTTAGTTTGCACCAATGTGAAGTGAGCATAAGAAGAAGTGTATTCAGGACTTGAGAAAGGCCAGAACTCAATTCTCCCAGCATTCGTTTCACCATCGGATATCATGACAGAACTTCTCGTGCTATGAGACTTAACAAAGAAGAGAGTGTGTGATTGAGCATGTGTGCCAACTACTCAGGTAAAAATAACAAAAGCTGTTACTCCCATAGATAGTCTTGACAGAGGCCAATAAGTCTGTGGCCGCTCTGACCTTATGATATTAAAGTGGTGTTTTCATTGCACGATTATAAAGAGCATGGCCAAGGGAGTTCACTGGCCCAGGGGATATTTGCTCTCCGTCCCCCAACCCTTCACACCTTGGGTGCGGAAGTTTGAAAGTTGGAACCTTATAGTCAATAAAGCCCAATTGTGCTGTACAATTGTTACATGCAACCCAAACTCAATGCACCCATATAGAAAGATTGTATTATTCCTTGCTTGTAACAGAGTTGTCTCTGTGATATATCCTCTCCTAATTCAGAGTGTATATTCCCCCAACATTACTAGGAAAGTAGCAGCAGACACTCAAGACGTGGTCGCTTGGATCTCATAATGAATCGATTGGAAAGTTTTATGGCGGGAAACTTTTAGTACCAAACGCAAGATCTTAAAAGTGGTTGCATAAATCAGATCATGGTTAATACTACAAGAAATTCTTCCATGCAATTCCTTTGTAAATACCAGGGCGAATCTACGCAAACAGAAATGCTATAAATGACATTCCTTTGTTAAAGAATAAATAAGCGTCTGCGAATACATTACTGTGCAGTCTTTGCTCTTAAATAGGATAAACTGTTGCTCGGGTTTTAAAACTCAATCAATTCATTTTATTACTAACAGCGACGACTTGTGTCCTTCCGATTTCAAGAGGTATTAATCAATAAGCTTTTGTTCTTTGTGACTTGCGGGCCTCGGCAATAAAGATAGGCAAAAGATTGTCAATACAGAAGAACCGGATAACAAATGGACTTAGCCATGTGATCCCCCCGAGATTAAAAACAGAAAGATTGTATTTTTCTGTAAATACGAAAGATAAAAATCACATCTCCGAGGAAATTAGCCAAATGGAAATCTACACAACAAATTTGACTGAGGACACTTACTTGCTAGCTCAGAGCAGTAATATTGATGATAATCTATAACGGGTCTGTTTTACTCGAAAGGAACTGTCATGTGACCACTGTCTTTCGGCTATGTATCGTGTTGGGGTTGATCAATTAAAAAATTGGGAAAAAGTGTTGATCGATGAATAAATCACTCCTATTGCATTTTGTTGGGCAGTAATCACTTCAAAAAGTTCAAAATACAGTCCGAAACAAACCGAGGAATCGATTTAGCATATACTTTCATTGTAAATTGAATCCGATTAAAGAACTACTCCGGGAGGTGTAAAAATCGGAAAAGGTCTTTCTGGTTATAATGAAGGGTAAATGTTTAATTTTTCAGCTCATAATCTCCATTGGTGCAGCCTGTACACTTGATATATACATACATAGCCAGTCAGCCAGACTGACTTAAAAACTGAAGAAACCTATGTTGACATGTTTGGTGACAGTTTTGGTTGACGGTTCTGAATATTATTCTTCTTGTGTATAACCGTGTTCGAATTATAGGCTTTCATCTCTTCCTCCCTTCGTATTGAATTTTCCTAACTTCCCCCTTTCGCCCCGCTGGCCCAACCCCCTTATAAAACTGCCCAACTTTCCCTTTTCTCCTCTCTCTTCCTACCGTCTGATTAAACTTATCAACCTTTATTTTACGTCATTACTGATGTTTTCTCTCTTTCTACTCTTTCATTGAACTACCTAACTTCCCTTTCTGTCCTCTGCCTTCCTATTCTCTTATCAAACTACCAACCCCTCCCTTATCTTATTACTATAAGCGTAACATTCGAATGCAGGTAGTAACAAGCAGAATAACATTATATATTATTATCATCCTATTTCTGTTTCTGATTTTCCTTTCTTTGTATAACTTTTCCGTTTTCTAATTTTTCAAATTTTCGAATAATTTCCCCGTATTTGCAGGGTTCTGGAGTATCCTGCCATACTGAACACGTAACCACACAGTCCGTTTCATAGTCGAATTAACACTGAGATCAGAATCGAAGACACAGAACTGGAGAAAGTAGATCACTACATCTACTTAGGAAAACGAATCTCGATGAGACCCTCAAAAGAAGAAGAAATCAAGCGAAAAATCACACTAGGTTGGCAAGCCTTTGGCAGAGCTAGCTCAACCTTCAAAAATAAGAAGATCCCATTAATCCTGGAAAGAAGGGTGTATAACCCATGAATACTCCCAATAGTCACTTATGAAGCTGAAACATGGAACTCAACGAAGAGACAGATCCACAAACTGAGAAACATGCAACGTGCACATGAAAGAATTATGATGGGCCTCACATGGAGAGATCAAAAGAGAGCACAGTGCATCCGAGAAAAGACAAGAGTCGGGGACATCATAGAATCCATAAAAAAGCTCAAATGGCAGTGGACTGGCCATGTTGCACGAAATACAGACAACCGATGGACATCACGACTCACAACATGGATCCCCTGAGATCACATGCAAAACTGAGGCTGGCAGAATATTAGATGGAGAGACGAGCTTGAAAAATTCAGAAAATACTGGCTTCGCGACGCCCATGATAGAGAAGTGTGGCAAATCCTGGGGAAGGTCTATGTCCAACGACAGACGTTGAAAGACTGACGACGATGATGATGATGAAACCAACCACCCCCGTATAGATTGTTTTTTGGGAAAAAGTTCTTGCAGCAGTAAAAATAACAAGATTGGCTGCAGCAGAATAAAACTCATCTTCAACTTCTATTCCAACAGAAGATAACTACTGCAAATTTTGTATTGTATCTACAATTGATAAAAAAATATCATAAGAATATGCTTTTTGTATAAATGTATTTATTAGAATGAAGTAAGCCATAGCGTAAAAATGACAAATTTTCGTTCATATCTAAGACTTGTAGATTCAGCTCTTTCAGTCAGTAACACAACATCCTGGCAATCAGTTGGTCGTAAGTTCAAATCACGGGAGGAGATGTGAATTTTACCTGTCGGTTTACCGAATTTCGGTGAGGATTGTTCTTACTGTAGTTATGTTGGGAAAATATTCAACTCCAGTTTAAGAGTTTGATGATAGCTCTCATAGCATTCCAACCGTCTGTGACAGTCTCACATGCATCAAAAGAAGGCATCAGAAAACTCAATGACTGACTGTCGTAGCAGCCTCTCTCAGCAATCAGATAGGGGTCCAATCGTTTCAACACCTTTGTCATATTGATATCGAGGCTTTGAAGATCAACCAAGCACTATGGAGATTGAACTTGCGACTCTTTCTCTCATCAAATTAAACTCGCGTAGAAATGACCCGAGGTTTCAAAAGAATCTTCGAACATCGAAAGAAATTCCAATAATGGTCTATAGCTGTCTGAAAAATTTGTCATTTGTCAAGAGGGGTAACTATTAAATGCTAATTTCAGAGTAATCTTCCTTATTTATTTCATCTTGTCTTTGCATACTCATGAAAATTCTGGGTTCATTCTGGTTGAACATAAAGAAGACAAGCCATTAAGTGAATCACTCAATCATTAAGTGAGTCCCGTAGGGTACACCCTATTAGACAGGAATCCGAAAGAAAACATTTTTCTAAAAATCAAAAATTCATTATTCTTTAAAAAAAAAGAAAAAATTTTAAAGTATTTCTGCAATCTCAATAATCTTCATGGGTCCCCGATGTTGAGAACCCCTGGTTTACAATACTTCATCGAATACTTAATAACAGAAAATTACTGTCAACATTATGACCTGATTTTGCCTGCTGGAAAAAAGCAGGACGATGTATTGTTTTCAATACATCTAAGTAGAGCGCTATTGTGAAATTATTCGAATACTTCCGTCATTTTTGACGGCAATGGTATCATCACTAGTACTAGAAATAAAATCTCCTCTTTTATTAATTTTTATCTAGTTTTTCCTCGTTGTCATTCTATCCCATAGATAAGCTTTTTATCTCTTTCATACGACTCCCCTCTTTCTCTCTCATTTTTGCTTTTTTCTTGCTTTCATCTTCATCTTCATACCAGCATATTCCTTGCTCTTCTTTTTCCCTAAGATCTCTGATTCTGCACTATTGGTAAATGGCATCCTAGAAAATCAGTCACGCACCAGTGAGCTTATTTCAAGACTTTTTTTTCTGCGTAAGTGGCGTTTGGAACCATGCATCAATGAACCCAAAGTCGGAATATGAATCCCCAAATGAGGCAGAATCGACAGAATGTTTCGAATCATTGATTTTCAACAGCATCCAAATAGTGTTCTATATATATATATATATATATATATATATATATATATATATATATATATATATATTAGAAATAGTCAACCAAAACTGTCACCAGACCTGTCGATATAGGTTTTTCTCAGTTTTTAATCTAGTCCAGTTAGCAGGCTCGCTATTTATATATCACGTTAAAAATCCACACCAATGGAGCTAGGAGGCTGAAAATTCCAACATCAACACCATCCAAGTCAACAAAAACTTTTTTAAAAATTTCATTTTCCTAAAAAGTTTTTTTGTTGGGGATTCAGTTCGCAATATAAATTTATACTAAATTGGTTACATTTCGTGTCCGCTTGTTAGGGATTCAGTTCGCAATATAGATTTATGCTAAATTGGTCACATTTCGTGCCCGCTTTTTTAATTCAGATTTCTAGTGATTACAGCTCAACAAAGAACGAGTGAAGTACTTTATTCATTGATCACTTCTTCATAAAATGTTTTAATTGATCACTCCCTGTACGGTAATCTGCCAAAAGACGCTGGTTACATGACGGTTTCTATCGAGCGACTAACCAGAAATGTATATTTAGCGCTTGTCTTTTCCTTTACTTGCATCGACATGCAACCGGCCAACTATGAGATAAGTATCAGAAACTGCACATTCTACAGAGGGTCGGAAGATGTCATAGTACTTGAATTAATGAAGCAGAATGTGCGCGAACGCCTTAGGAGTTTCAGTTCGGTTATATACGCGCACGTACTGCCGACAGGAGGTGCGTGGTGGCCGAGTAGTTAACAGTACGGGAAATGGGATTCATGAGTCGCGTTCGAACTCTGGCTCGGAGAGTTAGTGTTCAATTGGCACTAATGCTTTTAGGCCAGCGTGGTTAGTCAAGGCACATAATTCCCATCCCATGTCTTGCACTGATTTGTGAAAGGCGTATGTCCAATAGCTGGCTGCGATAGGATGATTAAAAATGCCATGGTACAACTGATAAGTAATTTGGTAAGAACCAGTCTATTTAGGGTCAGTTTTGGGGAAACAAGTGATAACAATTGAGATTTCTCTGAAAACGGCAGACTTACTAGGTTGTTCAAGAGCAAAATCTTGATATGAAAAAAAAAGTGGTGGGATATAATCTAGCTAGCCTAAAAATGGGTCGAACTGATTATTGACTCACTAAGGGTTTTTTTCTGAAAATTATAGAAGAAAATTGTGTCTCGTACTAAGTTTTTACGTGCCATGGGTGAATAATGCATTTTTCAAGCACTGGACTTCGCTGGACGCAGCATTTATTTAGAAACTATATTATCTTGCATTATTTGCACCTATGGCAAATTGCAAAATCCCATGACTTACGATCATGGGGGTTCTTTGGGACCCAAACACTCTCCATTAGTGACCGGGCTGCTTGTGAATTAACGTCTTTATCGAGACATCATTTCTAATATTCTAAGTAGGCATTTTTTTAGAGTTAACCAGAAACAAGAACAATAAGTTCAACGATACGTCCATCATCTGTGGTAGTAGTAACAGGAGGAGGAGGAGATGGAAGAAGAGCAAGTTGTCAATTGATTCTCATATTTGTAAGATATTGCGATATGGAAATATTCCAAGAGTAATGTTTTAAATAGAAATCGTAAATATCCATTTCTGGCCTTTATTCAACAATTTTTGTTTTTCTTAAACACACAAAGAAATTCTCATACATTTTCTTATGACATCATAGAATTAGGTTTCTTGATGATGTCACACTTTTAATGACATCACAGCTCTTCCTTCCTTCCTTTTTTTTCTGTTGTTAACGGACCGGCAGACTGACCGACCGACTGTCCAACCGGAAAGTGTCTTATAATTGTGACGTGTGGACATATCTAAAAGATTGTTTGTCTTGTTCTGTGCTCTGATTTCAAAATAAGCCAATGAACTATGAGAATCGAAATTCATTTTCTTTTGTTTTTCGTTAAAAGCATCAGATTCTGTAGAGTTTCAAAATTCTGAAATCTCAATATTGCTTTTTCCCATGTTACGTTGACCTGGTACTCAAGTCGAAGATTCATACCGTACAATCTGCATGAAACAACCATAGCCTCTCAGAGACCAAATTTCATCGCCGCTAATGTAATGGGAGGAGGCCAGGAGTGGCCAAACAGTTAATGGTGTGAAAAACGGACTTGGCAAGCAGAGTTCAAACTGTACATGTGACTGCTTGTGTTTGCTCTGCACCTATGTCCTATGGGAAGGCATGAATCCATCTTTTACCCGAGCTATGGGTGAAGTGGCGCAGAGTGAAGTGAATGATTCTACTAGTGAGTGCTTGTCATCTTTGAGTCGATATCTCCCATCGTAAACTTTAGTTGAGACAAAGAAACTTCCGATAAGTGGAACCCTGGCAAAAACGACTGAAGTAGTGGTTATTCCAAGGGCATTAACTAACTGAAATAGTGATACTTCCGCTATAGAAGCTTACATCCAAAACCCCATTGGTATTTTGAAATTTATTTGGCGTTAATAGTTGCCGTAGGATGAGAGTCCAATTCAAAGTAGTGATAAAAAGCAAGCGAAAGTTAAAATTAAGGTAAAAACAAGTCAAATTTAATCACAATGTTGCAAAACTTCGTCCAAGAATGAATTTGAGAATAAAAAAAAATATCGTTATATCAAAAGACAACAAGGTCTCAATCGTAAACAGCAACAAGCGTTGAACACTGATTGTAAGGAGTCAAGTTTAAGATGTAAAATCAGCTTTTGTCTTTTAGAGTCCCTGTGGCTGGATGGTTGAAGCCAGGCATATACTTAAACCTCTTTGGCGAGTGGGTGTGAGTTCGATTCTCACCATAGGATTGCTCTTTATTTTCCGATTGCACTTTCTAATCGTTGCCTTGGGATTACATTTTGATTGAAAACTGGGATAAACTGAAAGTTATGATGGAGGTAAAATCTAGCCATAATGAAATTGTAATATTTTATCCAAAAATAAATTTGAAAAAAAATTGAAGATGTCGTTGTATTATTTTACATAGTACCTATCTTTGAGAGCCATAACCGAAGAGTATGATGTCAGCAGCTAAAGCTTGGAGCAGGTTCTCTTTCAAACCAGATCCAATCTTTGGGCACTTGAAAAACCCCAATCTCTTAATACAAAATACACATCCATACGGAAGTGCAGCTGAAGGAGGATGTGGGCGATTTAAAATTCGAGAGGCCCCCAAAAGCTCAATGAATAGTAAGCCACCAACTGCATTCTTCTAACATGATATAATAAAAATCCTACTTAATGTTGGGGTTGGGGCTCACTGGACCGAGCCCCCTACCAGGCCCTTAAATCTCTAACGCCGTGACTGCTTTGAAAAGTCTGTCTGCTTAACAAGCTTACAGATCTGCCAACAGATCCCTTGTAATACCTTTGTAGACCCTCAGGAGTCTTTCTCCTACATCTTCCAGCGAAATGAATAGACAGAAAGATGGACAAAGGTATATGCATTCACCTGTTTCTGTATTTCTGTCAGTTCACTATACATATATATATATATAAAAAAAAACTCTTTATGAATGTCACTGAAATTTGGTGCGAGGATGAGATCAAGAAGCCTCAGCAGATTTTGGAACAGAACAGTGAATATGTTTTGATTGAAAGATATTTTTGTTTTGAAAATTTGTTTCATACAATTATGTATTCACTCCTATCTGTCAACACGATATCTCTAATGTTCTAAATGAATGTCTATGAAATTTTGGGAAAGGGTGAGTCATCAGCTAAAGAAGAAGAAGAAAACAGACAAGAATAAGAAGATGAAGAAGGAGAAGAAGAAAACGAAAAAAAAGAAGAAGAAGAAGAAGAAGAAGAAGAAGAAGAAGAAGAAGAAGAAGAAGAAGAAGAAGAAGAAGAAGAAGTGATTAAAGTGTGGGATGATCCAGGAAATTCTCTTCGATTGAGCAAGTATACGGTGTTTGCAGATGTAAACGCTCTCCGATTGATTTCTAGTTACGTGCATGAAAACTATTGCCTTACTGACTGATGGTCGTATATGTTTTTGGTATTGCACGAGTTTTTGTTAGTGTGTGTTTGTGATTAAATAGGTTGTTTCTTATTCCCCTTTTCAGTCCTCTGTTTATTTCCAGGTTCTGTTGCCTTTGGTAATCTGAGAGATGCAAAGTGTTTTTGAAGTGTGGATACGTACGTTACCTCCCTTTGAGGGAAATTAGACTCTACACGAGGTCTTTTGATATTGTGGATTCAGCCAAGAGCTATGTTAACCCCCTGTAGTCAAATATCCGCTTGATTGCAGAGAGATTGAGACATCGAAAGAATTACATCTACGTACACTCAAGCACAGTATATATATATATATATATATATATATATATATATGTGTGTGTGTGTGTGTGTGTGTGTGTATGTATGTGCTTGTGTAGTATGTGTGCGTATGTATGTATGTATGTATGTATGAACTTTCTGTAAGTATTATGTGTGGCTAGATATAGTTAAATAAACAAATTAAGTTAGGAAGAAAATCATGAATATATAAATACATATATGTATATAATGGCTCAGCTTCACAAACAGAAATTCAGAAAGGGGTTTCCACGACATTTCAGGTCTGAAGTCAGTGGGGCCTGTACGAGAAGAACCCGAATGTCTGCACAATGGACTTTTAAGGACTTTTTCTACACACATACAAGTATATATATATATATGTGTGTGTGTGTGTGTGTGTTAGATAAAATCATGCATATACATGTATATACATACATACATTTCCATATACATATACCGATACACACATATATGATGTACATAGCTTTGTACACATATGTGTGCCAATTGTATCCTTTCCTTTCTTCTGGTCATTTTCCTTTTTTCATACATGCATGGCACCTCCATATTTGAGGACAGCTCCAAGGGAAATGGTAATGCAAACATTCCTCACAGTAGGATCTTAGAGAATTAGCTTGGATCCTACAAAGATAAAACTTCTTTTTCCCTAACAGATTTTCTTTTTCTTGAAGGATTGGGGAACCTTTTTTTCCTGATCCAATCCTTTTTTCTGAAAGGAAGTGAAAATCCATTCTTACCATGTGATCGTTGGTTTGGAGTTATTTAACGACCTTCCCCCCACGAGGGCATATTATGACAAAAGGTCAGTTTTCTCTTTAATGCAAGGGCCCTACACGCTTATTCATGGACAGCACATGCTTACAATACTCGGCGTTCTCATGCGGTCAACTGTGTAAGTGCTGATCAAGCCCGACGCAGTTGAACTCCGTTGATCAGACGAGAACTGGAGTATTCAACGTGATTTGATCGTCAAGAATGGCAGACAATCAGTTGACATTATGACTCACAACACGGATCCCTGAAGATCAAATGTAGAACCGAGGCTGGCAGAATATAATATGGCAAAACAGACTGGACAGGTCCAGAAAACATTGGCTCCACGATGCTTACGGTAGAGATACGTGGCGAATCATGAGGAACTTCTATGTCCAAAGACGGACGATGAAAGACTGATGATGATTTTAGATTGTTCGGAGTGGTATCGCCAGGTAGATGTAGGGGTGCCAGCAGCGGACAGCACTGGGTGACGCGAAAATTACTGTATTAAAAATGTTTGTGCACTGTTTAAATTTCAGGTTTTGTTTTTTCGTTACTCTTAGTGTTTTCGAAGTCACTGATAAGTCAAATCCTCTCGTGTTTCAGCTACAACTGTACAGCATTTAGTTTTTGCGAACCAATATCAACAACTTTTTGCGAATCGAGTGATATTTACATGAAAAAAAGGTTTTCGCACAGTTACTGACAATTTTGAAAACTAATAACATAATTATTCAACAAAGGGAGATTTAACAAAACCTAAACGATTGTGCTGATGGTATTTCAAGAAATTTATCTAAAAAATGAATATTTTGACATATTCAGACCTATGCCTTACGAATAATTTTTCATTGTTTTGCCACCTTTATTAAATTTTATGAAATTAATTAATTGTCTCATTAATTGCCTTCGGAAATTTTCAAGTGATAACAAACGAGATTTGGGGGAAATCAAATTAAAATCTTTTGTTTGAAGTTGATATTTTTATAATAAAAAGAGAAAATGGAGACAGAAGACTTCTGTTTTATGAGATCTGATCAGAAGTTGTGAACTGTTCGACACTAAACATGTCTTTACAGAAATTAATTGTTTCCAATTAGACGAAATATCCTTTATTATTAGATATCATACATCCTGTAAGATATTCTTGCTTTCTTAAAGCTTCTTTAATCTTCGACATATTTCTATAATTCACAAAATGTCTGTCTATCTGTCTGTCTGTCATCGCATAACTCAAAGACGGGTAGATATATAGCAGTCGAATTTGTGGAGGTTGCAAATGGAAACCTGAAGTATGTTTTAGTCAATCAGTTTTTGAAAATTAGAAAAATGATGTGGGGTCTGCGTTCGTGCCAACCATTGATCAGGTTCCAATAATCGTAAAAAAGAAAAGTATACAACCAATGCACCCTCCCATTAGTCACTTACGGAGCTGAAACATTGAACCTAATCAAGAGACAGATCTGCAAACTAAAAAGCATGCAACGTGCACATGAGAGAATCATACTCAACCTCACATGGAAAGATCACAAGACAGCACTGTATCAGGAAGAAAACAGGATTCAGAGACATTATAAAACCTATCAGAAAACTTAAATAGCAATGGGCAGGTCATGTTGCGAGAATGACAGACAACCAATGGACATCACGACTTTCGATATGGATCCCCAGAGATCACATGCAAAACTGAGACCGATAGAATACAAGATGGAAGGACGAGCTGGACAAATTCAGAAAATACTGGCTCCGTGACAGCCATGATAGAGAAATGTGGTGGATCCAGGGGAAGGTCTATGTCGAACGACAGTTGATAAAAGACTGATGATGATGATGATGATGATTATGATGATGATCTTTATAATACTAAAAGTTTGATTTTGTTCATCTGCATGTGACCTCCAGATATCCAGATGCGTTGAATTAGGATACTTCTAAAAACGTTTGGATTTCTTTTTAGGGACCTTCTTCAGGACCGAGCTTAGCATCCATCACACAGGCGTTTTTCTCAGCCAGTTTTCCAAATCCTAGAATGGAATCGAGATGACAGCTTTTTCACGGAACGAAAATAAATCTTACAGTGTGTCTATATTTTCCGCTATGAACAATTCATTGGGACTGATGAACTTGTGCTTGTCATGCAGTGCAAGATACCAACATTACATTTACTTGCATCGAATCTTTTGTTTAATAATTGATATTTTGAGAGAGAACCTCGGAGCGCAATGGTTAGTTATGTGAGGTTAACTTATTATAAAAACATTAAACAAAGCCTAACCCATCCTTCTAATGGTCTATCAGCTTGCGTACCGTCCATTTACGGCCACTTCTTGCCAGTTCCTTCCTTTGCTTTATAGTATCAGTTCTTCTGTTCGGTCAGATACCAGACAACTATTTGTAAGGTCCACCAGTTTTCTGACATTTATGCAACTTGGGGGCCATCTTGGTTTCCTCAATCGATTTCCAAGAACGATGTTCTTAAATTTGCTAGCATTTTTTTATACATTCATCCGGCATATGCTTACTGAGAATGCTTATTTCTATCGCACTTTGATTGGCTGATAAGCCAGGCTCTTCTTTTTAGACATCAACCTTGTTTTGCAGTCGTCCAGCATCACTGGTGAGACAGTGCTGTCGAAGATGTATAGTTGTGTTTTAGGTTCTTCGATTCTTTCAAATCTTATTCTATTGAGGGCTGCTAATTCATTGATTTTCCATTATGCAAGTTTTTGTTTCGTATCATGATTGCTATTAATTGTTCAGCATAAATAAGCCTTATGCAAACCTTACATTCTTCATCGTTTAATTCGGCTCAAGATCGAGTCAAAGAGTGAGGATTGATATCTGGGAGTCCTAGCAGCTTGGCTTCAATATGGGCCACTTCCTCCAAAATTTAGTCTATTTGTCCGATACCCCACGAAAATATAGTGACAGAAGATTGGTTTAGTGGGGGATACCACACAAATGCGAACTATAATTCTCTATAGTCCTAGCAACTTTTGTCGCATGGATAGAAGAGTGTTGGTCTTAGGTCTCAGAAATGCACAGAACAGCACCACGCCTCAAAAGCATTGACAAAGGTAGAAATCTGAGGCTCTGGGTGAAGTGGCTCCTCGGGATTGGGGTGGTGATTTTATCTAACATTTGGTGTGATTTTTCATTGTATAATGTTAGTGGGTAAGCGATAGGTGGACTACCATTCACAAAGCTTTTTGAATCGAGGCAAAGACAATTTCTCTTTCAATCAACTTGTTACAATATTAAGGCTTTCATTTTATTCTGAAATATTTCATTTTATAATGAATAGCATTTTTTGTTAAAAATACCTTTTGAGTGGGTATATGTGAAGTATGCTTACATACTTAGTCAGAGATAAGATAAGTTACAGAGCATCCCTTTACTGATGCCAAAAGATTGAAACATCTTAAGAAGATTTACTGACAAGATAAAGTGTGGTCACTTGGAACTCCTGCAGATAAATAGCCAGTCATAGTCACTGAATTAAAAAGACATTAGGAGAAAGAAAGTGAAACTGGGTTGAAAAAAGAAGGGGCGGTAGATAAGGATTCTGACGGTGGAAATGAAAAAAAAAAAAAAGACCAGACAGTGAGTTCAGTAGCGTGAGAAAAGAAAGAAAGCAGGAGGAAAATAGGGGAAAAAAAGGGTGGATGATCATTTAGTTCCGGTATCAGGTAAAAGAAAAGGGTAAGTTCATATAGTAAAAGATAGCGATAAAAAATGAACCTTGTTTATGGGCATTAGATTGTTGACCAGTAGAGCATAAGACCAGTTATTCACCACGTAGTAGCAGACCATATGAGAGTAGCATGCCAGACAAAAGTAAACCAGAAAAAGGGGTAAGATGGTCTACAGACCGCCGGCCCCTGGCCGCTGGCAGTAGAAAGAATGATTAACCTCTGACTCTTTTTTCCCCTCTCTCTCTCTCTCTCTCCATCTCTCTCTCACTATATGAATAGGGTTTTTGTTTGGTCTTCAAAGACTATTGATGTATTTTCGATCAGTCGAAGAAAATAAATAAAGGTTCGATTTTGAATCCCGATAGAAGTTATGCGTCCCTTCCCGTACTGCAGCTGCAGTGCGCAAATATGCAAAGAAATATCCCCATGCCATTATCCTTCAAGCTAGGCCCCTGATAAAGACTGTAGATTGATGACTGAGTAGCTTTTACTTGACGACGTTCGTCACGATGTACTCTCTTAGCATTCCCTCCCTTCATGTTGAAGTCAAGCATCATTCTGCATTTGAATGTTGTGCTTTCCGAAGGGAGAGGTGGGGTAATTTATCAAGAGGGTACAAAGAGAGAGGGTAAAAAAGAAAGTCAAGATAGTTTAACTGGGCGGTAAGCAAAGGGAGAGGGCAGAAAAAAGAACTTAGGTAGTTTGACGAGACTGTACAAAAGGAGAGTAGAAAAAAAGAACTTATTGTTTATTCAGTTTTCATGTTGGGCCAGCTAGCTATGTATGTATGATGCAGCTAGAGGGCTGAACATTTTCTTCTTACTATGTCTACAAAAAAAACTCTTCTTTTTTTTACAAATTCCCACCAAATAATCTTTTTAGTTGGTGTTAAATTTGCAATCTAATTTTATGCTAAATTGATCGCTCCATTTGTATCCAATTGTTTATTTAGATTCAAACTTATTCTAATTTCTAACTTATATATGAGAACATAGAAGGGAAACGAAGATTGGAAGACAATAGGTGAGAGAAGAGCGGGGGCACAAGATAATGGATAATCTTAGTTATAAACATTCATGGAATTTCACGAAATTCAGCAACCGTATTCCATCATACACTAGATAATCCGCCCTCATCTGATTGAGTTTTAATATCAAATGAAAAATGCATTATCCTGTGTATACAATTTTGTATAAAAATATGTATAACAATCATGTTTCCATAGATAATATGTATTAGGATTTTTTAGCTCAAAATTTTCGGGAAAAATACAGATTTTACACAATTAAAAAAAAAATTAGAACACCATCACAGTTAATAATTAAACAACCACTGCGTCGAAATTTGGAGACAATAAAAAAAAATAATTCGGAGAATAAGTATGGTCAGGATAAATTCTATTCATGACATCACTGGAGTTTTTTTTTTACAGGAAAACATCTCAAGTATAGTAAAAAGAAAATATATAGAAATATCTAGATTCTGAAAAAAATTAAAAGGTCAAAAAACTATTTCCTCAAACCACTAAAAATTATTTTCAAAATGTTTTTAGTGGATTGCTGATGCCACTTTTCAAATCTGTAGACAAACTGGTATGACCAGGAGCTCCGGAACAGCCAAGCAAACATTCATATAAAACAGGATAGAACCTTTCACCATCTTTGATGGCTTTGGTCGTCCAATATTCATAGCTTGCAAATGCTAACATTATGGACAAAGCGACAGTTATTCGTAAAGCAAGTCTCTGATCCTCTACGATTGAATCGCACAGTGGTAACTGTTTCAGTCAACCCCATGCTAAGGCTCCTCATTTATCACGTTACCACTTGATCTTTCCTCGTTCGTAATATGAGAATTAGACTTAAATGCAAATATTACCCGGAAGGACATCACTCACTTCTCCCTGCACTAAATTGATTGTAAGAGGAATTTTTTTCTGGATCCTCTTTGTTAACTGAACTAGAAACAATCACCTATGCTATCATACAAAAATCGAAAAAAAGAGGAAACCTTACTGATGGTCCTATGCGTTAATCAATACCCCACATCAGTACATTGTATCCTTATATATATATATATATATATATATATACACACACACACACACATATATATATATATATATATATATATATATATATATATATATATATAGGAGATATTAATATTATCGATTTAATGAGGTCTGAGAGGACAAAGGAACAGAATCTCAATAAATAGCAGACAGGTCCAAGAGGAATATCAATCGACAGTGCCAAAGAGAGGGCCTGGCAGTTAGTGGACTAAATAATGTGAATCAACTGCTATCGCGGCTCAAAATTGTAGTCTCATATATAATCCCATTTTTATATATATAATCGGAAGTTTTTTTCAAGTTCTGTGTAAAGAAAAAAAAAGAAAGAACGGTGCGTTTTGTACAAATGAGATATACGAATCTGGGACTTCAACGTGACGTAAATATTCATTCAGAGCGAGTCTTTTTCGGCAACAGAAAATAAAACTGGCAGTGGGAAGGGGAATTGATTCTAAATCATCTATGAGGCTCTTGTAAACCATTCTATGAATTCAAATGTTTGTCTGGAGAGACCAAACGGAAAAAGCCATCAAAGATACTCAAGAAAACTTTTCGTACACCGTATGACCTGTTAATTCCTTACTGAAACATCAGTTTGAAAATCAAAGGAAAAAGTACGAAATTAAAATCACGAACCAAGGAAACAGCTTGAACTGTCCGTTTGGGGAAGGCATTACTCCGTTCACACGGGCTATTGGGCTTATTCCATTTGAGATTAGCAGCGTGGATCTTACGGGTCAGTAACTAGAGCTAAGCTGACACATAGCCTACTTAAGCCTCAAAACCGAACACTAGGAGCACAAAACAGACAATCGTCCAAACATGAAGCGATAGTTGAATCTTTTTCCACGAACATAAGTGCGTATTTGACGATACATCTCTGATGTGACATAGGTTTAAGCAGAATAGGGTATATTCAAAGCACACCTCAATGGATCAATCTAGGTCTCTGTAAAATTTTGAACGACCATGGGTCCATGGCTTGTTTATCGTCCATTAATATTCAAGACCACGCTCTTAGTGGACATAAATGATTTCACGCAATCTTTTCTTTGCTCATTCATTCACTACTCGGATTTTCGCCTGGCTTTTATTACTTTGACCCTCTTTGCACAAAAACAAATGTTGAAACAGGTTTTGAGTCGTGGTTTATTCGCTGACGGCTTTGGACTTGGCTGACCAGAGTTCAAGTCAAAAAGTGGACATTTAGAGACAGAAATAGTGTTAATAGTTTCAAAAAAGATCGGATAAATTCAGATGTAATGGGATTAAAAATGAACTAAAAGGTCAATTTGGAAAGTTTTGGGATATGTTCGCCATTCGTAATTGAGTCATCTCCAGTAAATGGGTTTTAAGCCCTTGTAAGTCGATGTATGAAAGTATTTTTTTAGTGGGAATGGACAAATGAAATAGGGCTCATAGTGTCGATGCAGTTAACTTTAATCAACACTTCTGTGAGTTGAAATTTTGTGTTTCTTCAAAAATAAGAAGAGAAGGAGAAATTATCAAAAATAAGATGCTGTTGAATAAATTCAAGACGAGGCTCCATTTCAATAATTAAGAGAATAATTTGGGAGAATGAGATATATTTAAAAATTAATGAAGTCATTCTGAGAATTCAAGATAATATTGTTGGTGTTGAAAGCAGAAGGGACTGATTTGAAGGAGATCTGATAATGGAGAATTGCTTCAAAAATGGAGATTGGAAAGAAGACAAAAAAGAATAGGGAGACGAAGAGAAGTAAGAAGAAAAAAGGGGATGATCAATGAATAAGTAATTTCTTTCGCATTGGTTGATACACTGAAAAGTCATTTTTTTCAAAAAGAAAAACAAGCATAAACGCTGCTGGACACAAACTAAGAGACCAATCTAACATGAATTTGCAATGGTGAATGGAACCCCCACTAAAAACATATTTTGGACGATGTTATGTGAAAGTTTTTCAGCTTTCTAGCTTCATTGGTGTTGGTAGTGATTCATAGCCTACCAGACTGTTTGAGCAATTTAAAAACTAAAGAAAACTATGTTGACACTTTTGTTTGATTGATTCTAATATTTGAGAAAAAGGTAGAAAGAAGATTAACAATGGAGGACCGGTGATTGTTCTAACTCTGACTTGTGCTTATAGCATATTGATATCATTGGGAAAGGCGTGCACTCATCTTTACCCCGACCTACGAATAACTAACGGGTCTGCATGGCTTGATGAGGCCCATCATCCCCCAGAGAAAGGAGGTCTATATCCTTTGAACAGGCCTGGTAAGCCGGAAGTGGAGAGTAGTAGATTGGTATAAACAAAGAGTTGAAGAGAGCTGAGGAGAGTAACGTAATCGACACCTCCTCATGACACTGAGTATGAGAGAAAGATGAATAAAAAGTATGAGAAAAATAATTCTGTGCAATACGGTCAACTTTCCAACAAATGAACTCGAAAAAACATCTTCTATCTGCAACACACGGATACGATTGAAAAGTATACATATTTTTGGCTTGAGATCAGTAGCTGCTGTTGTTTGACGATTTGAATTAACTAACACTATGATATTTTTAAAAAATCAATTTATTTCTTTCTGGATGGTGTAACATGATTAATTCTGACTAATTTCTTTTCAACTCCATCCAAACTTCCAGTTGCTTTTTCCTCACAACATTGAAACGCCCTGTGATTTTACGCTAACACTTAAACAGCGTTTTTGGAAATAAAGAGCTAGCTGATGGTGAGAATTGAACTCACACACTCTAGCTAGAGGAGGTTCCAGTATATGCCTGGCTGCTTTTGACCATTCAGCCACGGAGACTTTAGAATTAAACAGTCTGAAACTGATTTTTAAACCGTAAACCTTATTTCCTACATTACAATATTCGACACATGTTGATGTCTATATTCGAGACCTAGTAGTCTTTTTCAACACAACGATATTTTTAAAAAATTTTTCAAATCTTATTTTAAATTATCTAATAAATAATAAATGAATAAATAAAAAAATAAATGAATAGAAATCAAAATCAGGTTAGCTTCGCTCGAGCCAAAGGGTTACAATACTTGGGGAGTGAGAAGCTTTGAAAACAAGACAGAATGAAAAGGAATGATCCCCAAACAAAAGACATTGAAATGTTACAAGAAAAAGAAGAGACGAGAGAGATTAAAATGAAAAAAAAAATCTGGTTAGTCACTCGATAGAAACTGTCAATGTTTTTTGCAGCATGTAGTGTTAAGGGTAATCAATCAAAAAATTGGAAAAAATGGGGTGATCAATGATTTAGTTACTTGTCTCCCCTTTGGTGGGCAATGGCCACTAAAAAGCAAAAAAATTCATTGAAAACTAAAAAACTATCCAGGCGGGGCTTTTTTTCAAAGTTTTTTTCCTAGACATAACAGGGAGTAAATGTCTTAGTTTTCAGCCCTCTAGCTCGATTGAATGGCATGATATATAACCACCCAGCTAGTCAGCTAACCGGACCAACTTGAAAATTTAAGTTAAGAGGGAAGGTTTATAAGCAATATATCCTCCCGATAGTCACCAATGGAGCTGAAACAAACTAAAAATCATGAGACATGCACAGAAGAGAAACCATGCTCAATGGAGAGATCACAAGTCAGCACAGTATATTCGAGGAAAGACAGGAGTCAGAGAATCCATCATAAAAACTCAAATGGCAATGGGCTGGCCATGTTGCGAGAACGGCAGACAACCACTGGACATCACGACTCTCAAAGCGGATCACTAGAGATCATATGCAAAATTATGGCTGGCAAAAAATCAAATGGCATGACATGCTACACAAGTTCAGAAAGTATCAGTTCCATGATAGAGAAGTCTGGCAAATCTTCAAGAAGGTCAGAGTAACAATGGGTGCCAAAAGACTGATGATGATGATGATGATGATGATGATGATGATGATGATGATGATGATTTGGGTGACAGCTCTGGTTGACGGTTTTCTAATTCAAAATAGTGTGGAAAATTATGAAATAGAAAAAGCCAAACTTAAAAATGCCAATCGTGTGGACTCATCATGCTCTAAAGGTTATTCTTGCGAACGTCACACTGTCACATTTCTGGTGAATCACTCATAATTAATTATTAACAACAGCAAGCCGATCCCAAAACATCCATAACTTCTTTGCCAGAAAAAGCCGATTTTATGATTATTCTTGTATTTATTTTTGCTGATAATGCAAAAACTTGGTCATGATCCCTAAACGCATTATTCCAAGATGGAAGAACAGATCCCTATTTACTATAACAAGCGGATTAATGATCTGCTGACTGTGGAAATTTTGGTGGCTGAACATACTTTGGCAACAATAAGAAAGACGAAGTATTGTCAATAGAGCCAATACTCGTATCTACATCTAGATATTCTGCTAAAATAAATCTGCAGCAAAAAGCTTACGATATTTGATTGTTTCAAAAATACTGTATTTATTTGGAGGGAATCCTGAACTGATTCTCTCTCCGTATTCAATAATACCCCTAGAGACCATTGAGTAGTCAATAGATGTTTATTATTCAAGAAAAATCAGAACCGATTCATAAGACATTAAAAACAAGACAAGACGATTTCAAACTGGCGATCATATATATATATATATATATATATATATATATATATATATATATATATATATATATATATATATATATATATATATATATATCCTGAATTCTGTCTCTAGGGGCAAGGCTTGAGAAACACAAACGTCCAGCTATTTTATCCATAGCTAAAGATAGAAAAGATGATTACATGCCATTCCCAAGTGATACACATCCTGGGTGACCCCCAACACACACAAAAAATCGCTCAGGATTTGGTGGTCTATAGTGACTAAAATATAACTTAAATGATCCCCAGGCATTCTTAATCTTTATTCCGATCCGTGCAGTTAATTATTTCGCTCACTGCTGAAAGTACCTGAGTTTAACTGCAATAAAAAGCAACAGTAATTAGGATGGTGCTAAATTGTATCAAAAATTAATAATAATGATTTATAATACTTCATCCCCTAAAATGAATAAAAATAGAAATTCCATGGGTATTGACTATCAAGATTATCTTATGTTTTTGATCTTTCCTCACTCTTCATCTCTATCTTCACATTCCCTTCCTACCCCTTCCAATTTGTGTAGCCCACTCGTTGTTTTTAAAATTTAAATGCTATATAAGTATGGGTTACTTTCATATGCAAAAATATTCTTCCTCCTCAATAAACTGTCTAACTTCCGTTTCTATCTCTATCCTACTCACCCACTTACTTCTTCTATTAGATATATTAGATGGAACAGTTTATGTCCAACACAACGTGATGATTGTAGAGACATTTTATTAGGAAACATATATTGTCTGGCATCAGAGTTATCCAAGTAGAAAATTGAACAGCTGATCACATGAATGAATACAGAAAATGAAATTACTTATTGCTTCATTTGTAGATTTTATTTTTTCCAAAATACTGTTCATATTAATTACTAGACTACATAATTCATTCATTTATTGTTGAATAATTACATTCTCTGACAGTGTCTTGGCTGTTTGGAGTCGTTTTCATAAATCTCTATTATAGCAAAAGTCTGGTTATGTATATCTGTATGGGACTTCTAAGTTGCCAATTGGATTAAAGAAGTCTTACAATGTGTTTACTCAAAGAATGCAAGATCCAATTGATTAGCAACTTATTGATAATAGTGTGAGGTCTGCATTCATGCTCACCTCTCTTTGTATTATAAATACCGATTTGTCAGAGATCTATCGAATAATAATCATAGAGTTATTTCACTTATTTATTTACTTATTTATTTAAAAATGCATAAATCTGGGTTCATTCTGATCACATTAGATAGCACAAATTTTCTCTAAAAAGGTGACTCAACAAGACACGGGGTTGTCTCGTATAATTTATTTTGTCAAAATATCTTTCACTGAATAATTACTTAATTACATCATTCACTCATTTATTATTGATAATTATCTTCTCTCTAAGTTATTCAGCATAGTTTCCACAAATATTTTGCTATGAATTTGCCTCTATTATTGATAGAAATATTTTAATTTATAATCATTTCTTTCAGAGAATATATTTGTTAGAGTGGGAATTGAATTGAATAGCAAGAATTTTATGATAAAAGGAGAAAAGATGAGAGTTTTAATTAAATCCGAAATTTCTGGTTTTTGACAACAAATGTTTTGTTTCTAGTGGATCTCTTGTGTTTGGAAAATTCCGAAGGTATTCATATCAGTACAGTCAAAGGTTACTGCACTCGGAGTTTTCTTCAGAAATTTCTGAGGAGAAGATAAAGAAGGAAACAGAAATTCCCAATAGATATGAAGCTTTTTAAAGAACCTGACATTTTCAGAAAGTCAACTGATAGAAATCTGTATGGAAAATGGGAAACAGTATATATATATATACATATCTATATATATATATATATATATATATATATATATATATATATATATATGTGTGTGTGTGTGTGTGTGTGTGTGTGTGTGTCTGTGCGTGTGTGTACAACTTCTCCATTTTCGCTTTCATATATATATATATATATATACATACATATGTATGACATATATGACATAAGCTATACATGCACATAAGTATATATATATATATGTATGTGTGTGTGTGTGCGCGCGCATGTGTATGTATATCTATCTATCTATCTATCTATCTATCTATCTATCTATCTATATATATATATATATATATATATATATGCACACATAAACTGCCTTTCCTTATTCATATCGTCGGATACTAAAATCCAGTACTTATATATATGTGTGTGCGTGTGTGTGTGCGTTTGTGCATGTTTATTTGTGTGTGGTATGTATATATCTATTTAATGGGAGGTCATTTCAAATAGAATTTCAAATATATATATATATATCACTTTTGTACATCCATATATGTGTACATATATATGCTCACTCATATTTGAATATGATGTACAGATTATATGAGACGGGCTGTTGTGAGAAGTAAAAACAATAATTTAGAACATTGATTATACATGTACAAGTATATATATATATATATATATATATATATATATATATATATATTTACATATATATATATATTCATATTCAGAAATATCTATATAAGCTCTCCATCTTTACTTATATATATATATATATATATATATATATATATATATATATATATATGTATGACAAGCTATATAGTAAGAAAGGGAGATGTTATTTGATCAGCACTACTGAGGTGCCATGTTGATATAACTGTTATGTTTTTTTTAAATCTCTGAAACGGTTACAAGGCAAACAACTGATGATCTCAAAAAGATAAAATTTACACATTGTATTATAATAACAAAGTATATGTCAAACTTGAATAAAACACTGAAGAAGATTACATAAACTGCATTGACAGATATCGGAAAATAAGTGACTGACGTGGTACAAGGAGATTTTTGAAAAAGTTTCAAAGCTTTCTAGACTATATATATATATATATATATATATATATATATATATATATATATATATTGAGAAAATGGACATGTGCGATCCGTCAGAATGATTATAAATTGCGTTATATTATATAGAAACCTATTTGAGATTATCTCCGTCATTACACGGTTGATGTATCACTCGCCCTAGACAACGTAAATAGAATAAACAGCAGTCCTATTTTCTCAAATTGTTCATTCTATTTACATTGTCTAGGGTGTGGGATACATTAACCGTGTAACGACGGGAGATCATTTCAAATAAGTTTTTATATAATAAAATGCAATTTATTATCATATATATATATGTGTGTGTATGTGTGTGAGTGAGTGTACATGTATGTGTCTGTTTGCGTTTGTACATACCCACTTAAGTAAAATGATGGAAATCTAGTGGAGCCATGAAGATTCGTATCAAAATGAGTGAATTTATAAAAATATACATATCTATGTGTGTACACATCTATTAATCTATTTGCATTTGCCTACACACACACACACACACACACACATATGTATATATATATATATATATATATATATACTGGTAGAGACCGATGAAATAGCTATAGATATATGTACATATATTTGTAGAAGAAGATGATAACGATAAAGACATTTCAAAACTAGACTCTAATATATAGAGAGAAAAGGCACTTAGTTCAGAAAAAGTAAATATATATGTGTGTATGTGTGTATGTGTGTGTGTGTCTGTTTGTACATATAATGAGTATATATTTGGGAGCAGAATATACATGTATGTTATCAAGAAATGGGTACATAATCTGACAGAATAAATTGCGTCATACATTCAACGTGAAATAACGGAAAATCAGTTTGAATAGAGTTTCAATATGATATAACACTATCATTCTATCGGATCGTATCCATTTCTTAATAATATAACTGTGTTGAAAGAAACAAATAGAGCTTATACAAACCGTGAATAAGTAAAAATGAGAATTTGGAGTCAAAACAGTTATTTGGGCCTTGCATTACCGACAGCTGTTTAGCTTAAGAACAACTTTACTTTGAAACGGCTACCCTATCGTTCGATTCCTGCAGCAGTCCCATTTTCTTTGATTGTTTATTCTATTTACTTAGTCTAGGCCAAATGATACATACACTCTGTAATAACAGGGAATCATTTCATATAGAGTTTCAATATGATATAAATTAATTTATGAATATATATATACGTATATATAAGTGTGTGTGTGTGTATGAATGTACCTGTGTATATGCGAGTATTGTGCTTATCATAAACAGAGAGCCAATGTTGCTTATACAGAATCACATTTCCAATTTTTCATCTCTGTATTTCTTTCGCATATGAAATATTCTATTTCTGAGATTTTCTCTGAATGAACATATTATCAATCAATGCTTAAACACCTATTAGGGGTGTTACAGGTTCAGGTGAGCAATTAGCAAGACCAACTTCTAGCTTACTAAGCCTGTCAAAGCTTTGTTCTTCTTACAGCACCTGATATTCCCCGGTGGTCATCCATCTAAATACTGACCAGGCTCAACCTTGCTTAACTTCGGTGATCTTACGGAAACTGATGTATCCAACATGATTAAGCTACAATTTTTAGCTTCGGAGAAAGGTTCCTTAATCCTAGTTGTGCTAAGTGCTGAGCAGATAGGCATTGAGTACCATTTAGTCTTTGGTGTGAGTCACTTGTGGTTTGATCTACGTCCTACCAAACTTGGGCAAGCATTTTACTATTGGGCAATGATGATCAGTCTTCTTTTTCTGTATAAGATGAAAAAGTATGGCTGGCTTTTTTTTGCTTATAATCTTTGGAAGTTATAAAACTGTTGCAACTTATGTTCATTTTTGAATCGTTAACCTTTGTCCACCAAAATTTGAAACAATGGTTTGAGTTGAACATAGTTTTATCATTGTTCTACAGAATAATTAAATTTCCCTCTTTGGTCGATTTTGTCCGACTATTGTTAAGCATATCATATGATTTGCTCCGAGAGGTTTTTCACATTCATTACAGGTGCATGTAAAGTGTTTTTCTGAACATTTGAACTTTATTCTTCCATGCTAGGGTCTTTGTTGTTCATTTCCAGAAATGGTTTGTATTTTTTGTATACACCTTTTTCTCTCCGTAGCACATTCTTTGTTTTAGGCACATCGGAATCTTCAAAGAGATACAGACACGGAGACCCATGGCTTCATAACAATATGGGTCTGGATCACACAGCATCATGGGTTACACGATCTTGGTTCAACAAGAGAATATCGTTTGATCTTTAGATGTCTATTTTTTTAACAGGTGTGTATTGCTTTTCTCTTTTATTTTGTTTTTTCTACATCTCTCCTTCGTTTCCCCCTCACTCCTGTACTCCGTTATTGTCATTTAAGCTATTGATACAAAAACGCAAATATGTTTTAGAATTACCACCTCTTATTTTCTGCATATGCTCTTTGGCTTCATTCGGAAAGTGAGGTTACCTGATAGAGCTCTAATCGCCATATCCCCCTGCTGACAATCTCTCTTGTTCACTGATGACAGCTGAGTTGAGAGTCCTTTTTTAAGGAGTCCTTTTATCTCTTCTAAAGACCATTGCTGAGGTAGTGAATTTGATCCTCATTGCGTTGTCAGAATGCAAACAATAGATAATGGGAAGACCAATATATATGCTATTTTTTGTGTCGTATGAATAGGAAACATTCATAAAAATTCCAGCATCAACATCAGATATGGATAACCCTAATGGCCAATATTCTTATTCAGTATTTTAGTACTGAGCACTGGTTTCTACACGGCATATTTATCTATACTAGGTCTACTTATTGTATTTCTTGGCAAGCACTTATATATAGTCTTTTTCACTCCAAGTGTAGTTTTAAATCTACTAGTTCAAACTAAATCAAGGGAGGATCATTCACTTCCCTCCCCACTAATTGTTGGTCTATCATGAGTGATTCCATAGTCTTCCACTTGATTATAGCTTTCATATGTTCAATTGTAATTTTTACAAAGTGGTGGGGTCCCTCCTTACATAGGAAGAAGCATTATATATATATATATATATATATATATATATATATATATATATATAGTGCCTTTACTGATTTACAGAATATGGTTACGAGTGTAGACACTCACACATATCTGCATGGTTCGAGATCACTGTAGATATCTAGAGGTCATGAATTGCTATTTAGATGATATTAATAAAAGAACAAAATCTATTCAATTTAAAGCAATAAAATAAGTAATATCTAAGTGGGATAAATGTTGATTATTGAAGTGACATTTTATTTCTAAATAATATCTATTATATTCCCTAAAATTTTTATATATACATATATAGAGAGAAGCTAAATGTTTTCTAGGTGTTTTAAGATGTTTTTTCGACTCAATCTTAAATATAAATTTGAAAATAAAGTTGGCAATAGCACCCCTTGCCACACAAGAAAAGATCTCGCGCATCTATGGTCAGACTTTCAGGCTTGTCTTACTGATTAGACCTGGTCAAACCAGAAAAAGATTCTAAATTCCTTGATACAAAGCAACAATCGTTGGCCATATTTTTTTTTCTTTCTGGACAACTCCCAGCCATGAAGAACACAAGAATCGAATGCAAAGCCAATAAAAGCCATCTTGAGTGCTTAGAAGAGTTTACAGAACTTCTTCCTTTTTAACGCTTCCTTGTATGATTCTTAAAAATGAATGTTCGGTGCTCAAGGTGAAATGCAACAATTCTTTTTCTAACAAACCCTCCAACCCACTCTGGCACCAACAAACTCGCCTTTCCCTTCTCCCATGGACGAAGTTTGTATAACACTCACTTTTAAGGTTTTAGTTTCGTTTAGTTTTTCTTTGGTATTTTTATATTTGTTTGGTCTATTTTTGGTTGGGTATTGAATTATTATTTTCCTGATTTCTTCCGAGTTTTTTTTAGATATTAGTATTATTATTTCCGATTTGTTCTCTGTATTGCATACGCAATTCTTTTCTTGTTTTTCAAAATTTTGTTCCTTTTTAGAAATGTATTTTGCCTAAAGTTAAGAATAACTGAAACCAGAAAGCACTCGAAGAGTGCATGTCTCTGCCAACCAAATTATCACTAAGAACAGAATGAGAATCAGTTCACAAGTGGTTATGATGTAGGGAAGGTAACTGTTAAAAAATCCAGGAACTGAAATTCAATTGAATCTTCTTCATTTAATGACTAATCGCTCGACAAAATTTCGCTAGAATTCATTGAGAACCTTCAGAGATATTGTATAGAAAAACACGTGAGAACACATAAATATAAGCGAAAAGATGGAAAATTATCTCTCAGATGAAAAATATACCTGGATCCTCCCCCAAATCTAACCAATTCTTCCCTACCCCATGGCCAATCCTTTTAGAAATTTTATTTATTCATTTATTAAAAAATCTTCTGAAACATCTGTACCCCACATAAATGAACCTCCATAGCTGGCACATGTACCAAAATTAGGAATCTAAAAAAGATATCTGAAATTGTCTTAAAAGATAGATCTTTTATCTAAAATTATCCAAAAAACACCACTACTAGATTTGGGCATTGCTGATCTGAAAATGACCATAGAGATCTCAAAAACAATTTTTTAAAGATGAAAACATGTTTTTACATGGTGTGTAGTTGTGTACTCATGCAAATTTACAAAGTTACAACCCCCCAGCCAAATGTGACCAGGTGTGTCCAGAGACACACCCATGCAGACACAAGCAATGAGAGAAGAATCTTTAGCCCACTTGGTTCGTTGGTTGGGTGGGCCATTGGTGGGGTTATGGTGAGTCTATAGAAAATTCTGACATCTAAGTTTAGATGGAAAACATCTGAATTGGCAACGTTGGGTAAGGGACATAACTAACATTTTGATAAGTCAGACAGTGACAGAAATCACCGCTCATATAAAAAAACAAAACAGAAATTCAATAAAACAAAAGACAAATAAACTTTGATAGATCCTGTATAGGATATGATGGAGAGAAAGTTTCCCACAAGATTCAAAGAAGAAAACATCTTGGGATTTATCATCAATAATATTATTCTACAGATCCCTTCATGCATTCAATGATAACATTTAAGCTTTCAGTAATAATACATCAGAAAGATTAGGTAGTTCAATATGAAGGTTGGAAGAGGGAGTGTACAAACAGAAGTTAGGTAGTTGTTAAATTAGTAGAGAGGAGACAGAAAAGAAAGGTAGTTTATTATAAGGGTAGGAAGGCTAAGGACAAGAGGAGAGGTTGTTTAATGAGTGGTAAGTAAAGGAAAAGAAAGAAATGAAAGTTAGTTGGGGCAGCAAGATTTTTACATAAGAAACTAATATATGTCTGGATTTTTAGTTAAAATGAACATTGACAGGCGACAAAGATTAGAAGGGATAAGGGAGAGTGATAAGATACAGGCCAAGGGTGAGAGGAGAGAAGAGACATGAGGTAATGGATAGTAGTTGTCAATTTCTATAGGGTCAGCCAGTTAATATTATCATCGCTATATGCTCTAACACTAATTTTTTCTTTCATCTTAATTTTTAATCATTACAACTTACTCAGGCTCTCAGTCTACAACAGTGAGTGAACAGTGTTTGATTAGATATAAAGCTACCTGTTAGACTTGAACTTAAGCCCCTTTCGTTTCAGGGATGCCTAGATTAACTGTACTGGCTGTTCTTACCGACTGAGCTTTGAGCCACTCTTATGGTTTGCAAAAGATCAAATCTAACTGCTTGATTTTACTTTCATTCATTCCTGATCTATTGGCATCATGTTTGTTATTGTTTTCACAGTAATAAAAGCAGCAATATTATATTGATTTACTTTTTTTATGAGATGAAGCACTGTTCTCCTCCCCCTCCTCCTCCTCCTCCTCCTCATCATCATCAGCAGCAGCAGTAGCAACTGCAATTGCAATAAAAATCAACCCTAAAATCAAGATAATGGAAAATACTAATGATAGGTTCTAGCAATTTACAATGAAGAATTTCTGGTTATTATATATTAAAGCCATATGAAATTGTCATTTTTGTATTGAATGCAATACCTTTTTTTGGCATATTTTGGTGCTATGCAATCACTTTGGTACATCTCAAGCTTTGCTCTAGGCATATCTCATAGAAATAGTCAAAACTACCATCACCACAATAACAAGTTTTCTGCTCTCATTTGTTTCCTAATTGACTTATATACCCTTAATCTAACATATCCTTTTTGGTAGGTTTTGATAAAATACAGTTTTAAATGGTCTAGTTTTCTGCTTTCATTTGTTCCCCAAGTGACTTTTATCCTTTAGGTTTAAATCTAGGTTAATGTTTAGTTTTAATGTTCAAAAATACACTTTTAAGTGATCAAAGTAGTTTACATGATTTCAATATATTAGTTTCTAGCAATAATACCTGGTGTTGCCTGGGGGAAAAAGAACTGCAATGAAAACCCTATTTGCTTTAGACCCCTAAAAGAGAAATAAATGAAAAAAAGTTCCCACTGAAAGGATGAAAAAGTTCCCTGTAGCTTTTGACCTGTGCGAGCGAAAAAAGTTCCCCATTGATTTTGATTTGACCCCTGAAAAAGAAAAAAAATTTATCCCGGTTTTAATGACTAAAAGTAAAAAAAAAAGAAATATACCCTCAATTTCAATCTTTAAAATGGCCCCCCAAAATCTCACCACTGACCTCTAAAAGTGGGAAAAAAGTTCCCCCTCAATTTTTACCCTTAAGAGTGAAAAAAACATTTTGCCCTAGGTTATGACTTATAAAACTGAAAAAAAAATTCCCCTTGATTTTGACCCCTGAGTGAAAAATAAAAGTTGCCTCTCAATTTTGATGATTGAAAATAAAAGAAATCAAAGTTTCCACCATATTATCTACATAAACTCCAATCCTCAAATTTCATGTTTCGGAAAAGTTATTTATTGATGAAGTCTAGAGTTCAGCGATATATTGAGTGTCATCTGAATGAGAAAAAATGAATATGCATAGAATAACTGTTCTAATATGACATAACTGTTTTTTTCACTGGAAACACAAATTGGGGGTCCAGTAGAGCATTATAGTCATGTAGTAAATAAAATCTTCCTCAAATTCCTTAAAATGTTACAAATCACCTTATATGAAAATTTTTGAGGTACCAGAACCATTAACTCTGGCTACAATGAATCGTTTGAGGAGAGAAGGTGAATATATTCCCAAACTTCCAGCAATATGAGTGTAGATAAATAAGTTTAGTAGAAGATACTTATTGACCTATTTACGCAGGTTCAATATATAATTGCCAAATTTCTTTTGGATCATTCAGGAAACTTTTTATCCAGCAGATTCTGTTTCGGTTGTGATGTTGGAGGCTTTTTCTAGATCTTGCCATGACTTTCATCGTTTTGGATTCTCTTGATAAATTCAAATTTCATCGCCGGTGACTATCTTGCCAAATGATTCTGTGTTGAGCAAGGGGAATCAGATAAGTGTTTGAATGCTGACCGACATTCATTTCTGTTAGTAAGCATGGAAGCCATTTTTCTAGCTTCTGAGATTTGCCTACGGCTTGCAACTGACGTACTACAATTCACAGACTGTATATGTAAAAGAGATATGAGTGAACTTCGAAAACACTTCTAAGTTTTCTTTGCCATTATGCAAAAGATAGCACCAAGGGCATATCTGAGGGAGGGGGAGATTTCAAATTGTCCCCAGGCCTCTAATGGAGGTTGGGGGCAAAAGCTTTTTGAATAGTAGTCCACCTGCTGTATTTCTACAAACGTTATATAATAAAAATCTCGCTAAATATTTGAGAGGGCCTCTCAAGGAGCCAAGCCCCTGTACCCCAAACTTGGACTCTCAAAAATCAAGCTATGTCACTGTCTTTAATAATTTTCGTTTTATACTGCAGGTTTCTGAAAGGTCCCCCTCTCTATATGCAACTGGGAGGGGGCTCAAGGAGCCAATCCTACCAAGCCCAAAAATCTCCCTTATTTTGTCTGGCAGAATTTACGCTTTTTTTTCTTTTTTTTTTTCTTTTTTCAATTTAGACTTTTCCAGTGATCACTACCCAACAAAAAGAGAGAGAATAATTTATTTATGAATCAAGCATTCTTCAAATTTTCTAATTGTTCACCCCTAACATGGAATGCTGCCAAAAGATATTGGTCAAATTTCTGGATAGCACAGGAGATTTTTGAATCAACATAATTTTTTGTACACTACATCCAGTAGAATTGCATTTGTGTTATTATTGTTTAGGAATTTGTTTCCTTTTAATATCCCAACATTTATGCCATGAAATTTTAATTCTTATGCTCTCATTTTTTGGCCAACCACCGACACCATGTTGAAAGTGACTGGTTTTTCAATGTTATTGTCATAGAACAACTGTTTAAAGTCAATTATTCATAAAATTTTGAATATTTTGTAAAACAATGTCATTTGTGTATAACTTTGTGTATTATTCTGAGATTGAGCTTGGAGAGGTGAATGAATAAAAACCTAACCATTGAAAATCATTATCCAAATACTGACCATCAATAATTTTGGTGTAAATACATTGAAAAAAAAAGTCACGTAAACAAACTTAAAGAACTATTCTAATTCATTACATCTCAATTAATTAGTTAGTCTCAAAGTATTTTAACTTGACTTACGAGTGAATGTACTTCGATACATACTAATAAATTTAGGTATAATGAAGTAAAATAATTTTTAAAGTTTGTCTACCAAATTTTTTCAGGGCATGGTTAATAATTCAAAATAAAACCAATCAGCTGGCATCTTGGTCTTGGGCAAAACTTTGTAACTTGATTCACAATCATTATTCTTATTATGTACTTATTTGACAGTAAGGATTAAATTGGTCAATATTATAAACAAAATCATAAAAATTACCCTTGATGTAAAACATCAAAATAGAAACAAACATTCGTTCAACTTTAGAAGCTGTTTTGGATACCTCAAATTATATCTAGAATTGCTCTAAATTACATCTAGAATTACCTATAATTATATCTAGAATTGCCTCAAATTATATCTAGAACTAGCTCAAATCATATCTATAATTATTTACATTTTCATGTTATTTATCAAGAAAAATATCTAGAATCTATTCTATTTGCAAATAATATTTGGTTGCTGTAAGTATTATAATTAGAAACTGTTCACATCAATACAGGTTTCTTCAGTTCTTTGGTGGGTTTGGCTGGCTTGTCATCTATGTATGTGTTGCATATGCAGACTACAATGCACTCAGCAAAGAAAAAAAAAATAGGTGTTCAATTTACCATGTCAGTTTATGCTAGATTGATCCCTTATTTTGTCTGGCAGAATTTACACTTGCTTTGTTTCTTTTTTTTTTTTTTTTAATTTAGACTTTTCCAGTGATCACCAACCAACGAAAAGAGACAGAATAATTCAATCATCGATCAAGCCTTCTTCAAATTTTCTAATTGATCCCCCCTAACATGGTATGCTGCCAAAAAACGTTGGTCAAGTTTCTATTCTGCAACTAACCTGATGTGTAATACAAGTATAAGTTGTCAGTGTCTTGGCAAAAAAGAAAATCTCTAACCAAATTCATCTTGTCCTTGCTTACCTTGCAAGAATCCACAGTATCTAAAATGAGACGTGCTGAATGTGCACATCTATATAACAAAGTAAGGTCAAAGAAAAATCTGCAAATGGAATCGAACAATAGCTGCTCTAACGATGCCGGTATAGGATTAGATAGCTGAATGAGGAAGGCGGAAATTCAGCTTTTTTCGGGTCTGCCAATATTTCCGTCAAAGAGGGGGGATGAAAAAGAGAAGGTAAACTGGAGTGGTGGGGAAGAAAGATTGATATGGCTGGTAAGGGAGGAGAGATCGAATGAGAAGCAAGAGGAGGAAAATCGCGATGGGCCTTGATGGAGAGAATAACGTTTTTAGAGTTGAAGAATAAGAAATGTCTATCAGAGTTAGGTACAAATGTAAGTAAAGCGTAAAAAAATGAAAATAAACAGGTCTGGTTAATCAGCCAATAGAAACTGTCATGCAAGCAAAGCCTTTTGGCAGCATGTTGTGTTGGGGGTGATCAATTATAAAAATTGCAGAAGTTGGAGATCAATCAATAACTGACTTCTCTCTCATTTAGTTGGGTAGTGATATCTAGAAAAAAAAGGCTAAAGTTTCAGAAAAAAAAAAATAAGTGAATACAATCTGAAGGATCAATTTAGCACATACTTGCATTGCAAACTGAAACCCTACCCTAAGAGAATATTTAAAGGAAAAGTTTTGAGAAAGCCTGTACGTAAGATTCTTCCATACATACATACATAGTGAGCCAGTTAGCCCAACATAAAAAACTGAGAGAAACCTATGTTGACAGCTTTTGTGACAGTTTTTGTTGATGCTTTCTGATATGACACAAGAACGAGGCTTAGTTGAAATAAAGACAGGATATAAGTCATGTTTCTTTCCCGTATAATTCTATAATGGGGACTCGAGCAGAGATGGAAAGGAGGCTGGGGGTATGTAAAGATACGGCATATACCTACTTCTCAATTTCCTGGTATGTTTTGTATGTCTAACTTCTACTAATGGAGACACTTCCGTATACCTATTTCCAAAACTGAACCTAACTGTATACTCAGTTCCCAAAACCCATTTCCAATGCTGAATCAGGAAAACTCTAAGACGACATGTGGAAGGTTATATAAGGAAAGATCATGATCAGATGAGTTTAACTATGTAACCTCCCTTGATTGACGTAAATGGATTCGGGTTATAAGAGAAAGAGACAAGTTTAAGGTGCTTAAAAGTAAAAATAAGCAACCCAAGTTAGTTTGCTGATTCCGTATTGTATGATGGTAACCATTCCCAACCTGACACCTATCTGTCTGCCTCTCTCTCTCTCTCTCTCTCTCTCTCTCTATATATATATATATATATATATATATATATATATATATATATATGTGTGTGTCTGGAAGAATTCATTATTTTTTATTCTTCTGCTTCATTGTTTAGTATGTTAACAGATTATAGTTTTGAAATCTTGCCTTCTTTAGCACACCCACATATATATATATATATATATATATATATATATATATATATGTATATATTGTGAATAACACAAAGAGAGCACAGATATAACACTCTGCACCTATGTAGAAGTGCTGGGGAGTGACACTTTAATCTTAGGCACAGATACTACATTCTCGTCCTAAGGGGTTTAACACTTCTATTCTAGGCAGAACATACAGATATTCTGATCCAAGGCAGAAGTGTCGAACCATACATTGATACGTCATTTTTTTATGGGTGCTTTGCTAGTATTCAAATATAAGTTTATATTAAAACATATTTACTCTTACGATACCAAGGTGCGATTTAACTCTTAACTTCATATCAGGAAATTCAGAAAGTATTTCCGGGAAGTAACTCTCAATTAAAGTTACTTCTTCTATCATTCAGACTATCCTCATCTTGGTTGCTTTTCATACAACGTTTTGGCCATTGTACTTTACTTCCTTCATCAGGTATCATCTTGTAGGTGTGGGGAAGTAACGAACCAAAGCCTTTATTTAACCGACGGGGGCATATTGACCGCACTCCCCTCTTAGCATTAGTAGTATCATTATTGTCTCACACTGGGGTTGAACCTAGAACCATCAGATTACTTGCAGTAATTTTGTCTGATTCTGTAGCGACTACACTATGTGTCCACATGAGATTGAGGAAAAAAATGGGGATATTTCTGTGTTGTGAAATGAAAAGGGTCAGAGGATGTTTATATCTGTGTCTGCGAGTGTCAGGTTTAGTTCAGACCAAACTTGACTCACATCTGCACAGATACAAACCACTCTTACAAAACAATCCCCAAGACATAAACATCCTCATTTTTAGCTCAATCTCAAACATGTAAACAGCACATAGTTATTCACAGCATTTAAAAAGACGGTTGGCAACCATTGAAATATGTTGAACCATGCCTATGTGATTATAAAAATTTTCAAGATGTAACACATGCTTTCTTTCAAATTTTTCTCTTCTCTGTCCGATTGTTACTTTCATCAACATCAACAAAATATAAGTATATATGTACATTTTTTTGTATTATGTATGCAAACCACACCAATCAAGAAATTTAAACATTCATTCCACAATATAACAACTAAAACGTTTTTCCTTGACTTTAAAGATTTGTCCTTTAAATATGATTTTGGGGAATCCAATTTTGGATGAAGATCCATTCTTAAATGATCCCTTGTTTGTGTCTGCCAAAAAAAATGTGAGCAAATTACTTATTCAATGATCATCACTTTTTCCAAATTTTTTAGCTGATCACCCCTTACAGTGTATGGTGCCAAAAGACGTTGGTCACATGACGGTTACTATTGAGTGTGATTTTTGCTTTTGCAATACCTAAATAAAGTTGATGCATGAAGACAACCATCTGTCAGGATGGATGTTTGACAAATGGTATAATAAGAAAGTCATAAATCATAGGGTATACAGAACCTGGAGGAATAAATAGACCCATGCATAAGCCTACAGGAAAAGGAAGACACAAAGGTCAACCCACATCCACTATAATAGGCCCCTTGTATTTGTACACAAATTTTTTGTCTGTAATACCCCAAATTCAGCGCACTGCTATTCATACGGAAAGTTAAAAACAGTGGCTCTCATTTTATTATATGACGGCACTCTAAGAAACAAGACTGACTGCTGCAAGGTCAAATTCCCTCCTAATTTTTATTCCAACCAAAGTTGATTACTGCAACTTTTGTATTGTGTAAATGATAAATAAAAAAAATTATGAAAAATACAATTTTTTTTTGAAAATATATTTATTCATTAAAATGAATTAAGCCCATGAGTATCTTTATAATTAATTTTCGTTACCATCTACGATTTGACAATTTGACTCACTCTGTAAGACAGTCAACAAGCAATCAGTTGGTCGTGAGTTCAAATCACATTAAGGGAATGTTGGTTTTACATATCAGAAAAGATTTTGTACTTGGGTTTGACAATGTATTGACTTACACGGCACCCCAACAGTAAAAATGAAATGAATTAGACATTACAGTGACTTAAAAAATATCAATTTCACATATGCTATCATTTTTGATGGTGTGGATATATTAGTAAAGACAGGATATATTCAAAATGCTTCAGGGAGTTTGATCATGTAAAAAATTACTTGAATAACTAGTTTCCACCATCTCTTTTTAAGTAGCCTACGAGGATATATTTACCACAGTTAATAGCGATCCCAAAAGAGGACTTTTTTTTTTTTTCAGACTGTTTTAAAAAGTGGAAGGGATAGAGTGGTAATTGTATGAGGTCCCAAAGAGAGTACTTAGAAGTGGATCATGGCACCACAGCCTTAGGTAGGGGATTTTCTATGAATATCAAATGGCTATATCTTTTCTGGAAAGACTTTGTGCATTGCAATACTTACAATCAGTGGTTCAGTGATCAAGTAAAGCATAGGAATGGTGTTCCATCACTATATATTTATACAGGTATACCTTGATTAGTGTGGTTAATTTGACCCAAAATTCTTGTGCTTATCAAAAATGCATTGTTGAAGGTCTTATCGTTTTTTGTTGCATGTTTTTTCAGCTGAAACTTAGTTACATTGATTTGTCTGTACGACATCAAAACCTACACAAATCAAAACAGCTCCATCTAAAGTATTACTGTACAACTAAAATCCTCTAAATTTCTCTAAAAGCCTGTATAAGTCCAAATACTCATCCACATGTCCTGGAGATATCTTTGAAATTAATTAAATAAATTAAATTTTAAAAAAATTACAGCAGGCAGCCCTGCATTCTCTCACCTCTTTTTTTACAGCTCTTACACTCTTAGGCCAAAAAAAATTAGCCAAATTTTTTTCATCAATTTTGAGGAATTACTCTTTTATTTTAACAATTATAGCTGAATTATTCAACAATGTTATACAACAATGCTTGCAGTGTTTGCGTTCAGAGAATGTTTTAACTTGGGATAAATTTGCCTTAGTTTTTCTCCAGAAAACTGAGCTGTTTGGTCACACTACCTATTAGTTGTTTACAGTATACAGTGCAATATTATCTCAGCCATCTTTGACTGCTTCCTACAGCTGGTCAGTGTTCCCCAATTGTCTCCAAATGAGTTTGGCTTTAATATGAGCCTATATATCTGGCAACTGACAAGGTCAAAACATCACAGACAAAGACCAATGTGAAGATTACAACTTTATGGTTTTTGCCGCGTGTGCTGGAGTGTTTTTGGAATATGACCTTTTGTCTTTTACTTCCACCACACAACTTGTCCGGGCTTGGATGCAATGGTTTTTGTATGATATTTTGGTACTCCTAAGCCTTAAAGGACTTCACACATTGTACCAGCCTCACAACGCCAGATTCAGAAATTAGTCCCCATATCATAATTCCTCATCCGCCTCGCTCAAACCACCATGTACTACGATGTCCATGAAGTGACACGATTTTGAGCATATCTGCCAAATTCTTTGTGAGCAATAAAGATGTTTTTGCACACCACTTTAATGAAAAAATCAAATTCTCTCAGCTTTCTTGAAATTGTTCTTCTAGAAAGAAATTGATTTTTTGAATTTATCAGACTGTTGTGTCAATTTTGTTAAGTTGTATTTATGATGCTTCAGAACTATTATTTCCAGAGTTCTGTCATCTTGGTTTGCTGTTACTCTGGGTCTTCTAGAACCTGCTTTCCATCTCACAGAAGCGTTTTTTATAATACTTGGCTAATTCTCTAAACTGTACAAAATGGAATCTTGGTATGCTCAGATTTTAAAAGTATCTAAATATTCAGATAAAACTTTCTTCATGACAGAAACCAACAATGTGGCCTTTGACTTTAACAATTGCGTGAAATTTAAACTTTTTAAAGACAATTTGAAACAAAAATGCTGGTTAACTCTCTAAAAATCATAGGCATTTGGGAACTGTTTGGTTAAGGGGTGTAGAGGGCTTTTATAAGCTTGAAAAAAACACGATAGATTATAATAAGAGACCTTGTTATTATAAGACTTTGATCTATGCAGTTTTGAACAGTGCAGAATATTTAGGAAGGAATTAACCACACTATTGAAGGTATATTTGTGCAGTGAATCTGATTTTATTCACTTTATCGAATCTAGATAACTAGCAATGAGTAAGTGAATGCAATGCTTCACCTATGTTTATGAAAAGATCCAAATCGACAATGAAAGAAAAAAAAAATAGAAGAGTTAAGGAAGGGTCACTTCTCAGTTGGACGTCTTTGTTCTGTGTACTGCCAAATATATTTACCTTATGAGCTACTATCACAGCTATCAGAAAAAGTGTCTTCTATCTTTATCTACAACTGACACTGACAGCAACAAGAGAGAAAAACGAAAAGTGCAAACAGGGCGCTCGTCCACCTACGCACTAAGAGTCCAACTTGACACCCACAGTCCCTGCAGCACCCACACATTTCGGGTGTGACAGCTTTTGATAAAACAAAAACAAATCCGACCATTTTTGTCTTCCTTAATTTTTCTTCATTCTTGTAGACTTTCTTCTTTCATTCTTTTACCTTAGGGAACAGATATCAGTCTTGTGGCTGATTTTTCTTTCAAAGTAAGTATGCATGCATTATAAGTATATATATATATATATATATATATATATATATATATATGTATATATATATATATATATATATATATATATATCTGTACACACACATGTATCTCTCTCGCTTTCTCTCTCTATGTATATATATATTAGTATATTATTATCATCAGCCTTTGTACGTCCATTGCTAGAAAAAGGCTTTTGCTATCTTCTTCGATGATGACCATGATTGCACTAACCTCTGCTATGTCTTACTAGCAAACTATTTATATCATCCCTCCAACTTGTGTCTGGTCTTGTCCCACTGTGTCAAGTGTCCCAGTCGGTCAGCTTTTTGCTCAATCTGTTGTCATCTCTTCTCGCTGAGTGTCTTGCCCATCTCTATTTCTGTTGCCTGAGTATTTCTATAATATCCTTCACTGTAGTCTTTCCTTTGATCCATATCTTTCTATCTCTTTGATATTCTCTTTCCTCCTTCCGTGTCTCTTCCTAAGATCCTTGATTCGTTTTCAGTTCATTTTGTAAATTTCCATGTTTCACATCGGTTAGTCATAGCAGGTCTTATGCATTCATTGTATACTTTATACTCTAAGCACATTGGCAAGATGCCTTTCAATATGTCTCTATTCATACCAAATGATTGGTAGTTGATCATTATGTGTGATCTTATTTTGCATTCATGGTTTTTCTATTATTGTGTTCTCTGTCTTTGGTGAGTACATTCTTCAACTAGGAGTAAGAAGGTGCGATACATGGATATATTTCTTTTCAAATTAACTTATGAGTTTTTCTCTTTAAATTGATTTATATATTTTTTTCATTTCACTTCGGGTATATGAACTTTTTATCATAAGAAATATATGGTTTATATCTTTTTTTTGATTAAATAAACTTTTGATCAAATTAAACCTACTTAATTATTTATTCTTGTGACAAAATTTAAAACTTTGCCAATTCATGAATTTCACCAATTTGGTTTAACATATATGTACATATACATAAATCTGTGTGCAGATCTACAATGCTATCTTGATTTACTCAAAACTGTGGCAAAATAAAAGCTAAGTTATGGTCAAGTGGAATTCCATCAGTTAACAAATCAGTCCTCATCAGTCTTTTATTGTCTATCGTTGGATATAAATCTTTCCCAGGATTCATCAGATCTCTCTATCATGGATGTTGCTGAGTCAGTACTTCCGGAACTTGTCTAGATTGTCTTTCCATCTTGTATTTTGCCGGCCCTGGTTACACTTGTGATCTCTAGAGATTCATACTGTGAAACATAATGTCCAGCAGTAGTCTGATATTCTTGCAACATGTACCGGCCACACAAATGGAGCTTGAAAATTCAAATAATTACTCCTCACTATGTCCAGAAAAAACTTTTTTTTCATATTTTTCATGATCCCCTGACTACCTTATCAGAGCAAGATTCAGTTTGCAATGAAAGTTTATGCTAAAATTGATCCTTTACTTTGAGTCTGCATGTTTTTTGAAAATTCAGGTTGTTCAAGTGATTCCAGCCAGACAAAAAATGAGAGACATAACTTTTTCATTAGTCATCCCCTTTAACAATTTTTCTCATTGATCACCCCCAGCACAGCATGCCACCAAAAGACATTAGTTGCACGATAGCTTATATTGAGTAACTATTTATTTAATAAATCTTGATAAATGCACAAAACTTATCAAATCACTGTAGCCCCATGAAAAGCCTGCGCAACCAACCTGCCAAATGGACAACAGATTCTACTCTCTTTGAGTGTCCATGTGTATGTGGGTATGTCTGTGGGTGGGTCTCCTTATAGTCCTTGTCAGATTTTAGGGATTACAATCTAGGGAATGTGCATGAGTACACCACTAGGACCAATATCTTTTTTTTCTTAGATAATTTCAGATATAAAAAACATCTACTTTATTTTCATGATTTTAATTTTTCTGATAATTATTAAGATAATTAGTGAGAAGATTAGTTCTTGTATTGGTGTGGACTATGTAAATTTGTTTATAAGAGATATAATCCTATTTTCAACCACTAATATTTCATGAAATATTAGTGTATGTAAAATTATGTACAAAGCACAAAGTACAGACACATACATACTAACATGATACTTATACACTGACTCATAGAAAAAATGTACCAATTTATATATTGATTTGAACACAAAGGAATGTATTTTTTATTGTGCCCTTGAGCAAATGTATTTATAGTTTAATGTATAAAAGTGTATACTTCTACAGTGTTAGAAACCATCAACCAAAACTGTCAACATAGGTTTCTTCAGTTTTTAAGCTCGTCTGGCTGGCTATGTATGCATCATGTTAACGGCCACACCAATGGGGCTGAAAATTTTATCATTTACTCGTTTTTTATTTTTTGACAATTTCATTTCCCAAATAAGTTTTTAGTGGGAGGTCCAATATGCAATGTAAGTTGATGCTAAATCGGTCCCTTAGTTCATATCTGGTAGCATTCACATTTGTTTTTTGATTTAGACTTTTTTAGCGGTCAGTGTCTAAAAAAATGATGGGAAAAGTAAGTTATCCATTGATAACCGTATTTTTAGATCTTTTAACTGATCATCCCCAAAATGACATGCTGACAAAAGACATTGGTCATAAGATGGTTTCTATCAAATGACCTGCAAGGCCTGTCTTTCTATTTTGAATTGCTTCTATCTTCTGAATTCAAAGACTGTTATAATTTTTAAAGCATCATGGGAAATAATCTTAATATATTAAATCAAAAAACCAATATGAATGAACTCATAAAATAAAACAGGAAAGTGGATGGCAGGAAAAACACCAAAGTTTGTTATGAAAATAAAAATTTTAGTCATCAACAATTCCATTCTCTAGACAAACACTGGAATCGAGGAAAAGAGATAAAAAACAAATTCAATAAGAGAATCAGTAAGAATCAAATGAAAAACAGGTTTGGTTAGTCATTCGATAGAAACTGTTATATGGCAACCATCATTTGGCAGCATACCATTTTAGGGTTGATCAATTGAAAAATAGAGAAAAAGAATAAGTTACTTCTCTTGGCTGTTTGTTAAGCAGTGATCAATAAAAAAATATGAATTTTCAAAAAAAAGTGGGAATTCTGCTGGACAAAAACTAGGGGGATCAATTTAGTATGAACTACCATTGCAAATTGATCCCTAACCCCTTAAAAACTATTTGTGCACAGTATTCTAAAAAATTCAAAAAGAGACTCATCCTAATAATCATCATCATCATCATCATCATCATTCTTTTAGCGTCCGTTGTTGGACATGGACCTTCCCAAGGATTTGACACACTTCTCAATCATGGGGATCACAGAGCAAGTACTTTCTGAATCCATCTAACTCGTTACGCCATCTTACTTTCAGTTGGCCACCATTTAACATATGAAATCTGGGGATCCACATAGTAAGCTGTGATGTCTCTAGTAATTATCTGACATTCTTGCATCATGTCTAGCCCATTTCCATTTAATTTTTCTCTCAGTTTCCATGATATCTTGGATTCCTGTCTTTTCTCTAAAACACTGAGCTGTCTTATGATCTCTCCATGTTAGGTTGAGCATGATTCTCTCATGTACAAAAGTAAATGTTCAAATTTTCAGTCTTCCAGCTCGATTGGTATGTCCTTTTTGCATTATACATACAAGGCCAGCCAGACCACCTTGAGAAACTGAAGAAACCTATGTTGACAGTTTTGGTTGACAGTTTCCAAGAATACAATGAATGACTCGGCAAGAATTAAATTGAAAATAGAAAGTTTCAGAATAATTACTGTATTCTATCAAAATTTTTGAAGGCAGATTCCATAAACTTACACAGAGTAACAAAGATCATGGCTGACTATCATCAAAAATCACCAAAGCTAAAGACAGACACAAACAACAAGCAGTTATGATAAAATATATTGGAAACCATGAAAAGCAACCAAGATCATACAAAAAAATAACTACGCTAATTTCTAAAAGACCTAAAATGTACTAAAAAGGAACCTTAAACCTCAAAGACCAGGAAATAGTTCTAAAATCACGATGCTAAAAAGTAATTATTAAAACAGAATAACCAGAGAAAAAAAAAGAGTCGAAAAATCACGTGAAACAAAGCATCATTATAAAAAAATAAAGAACACGCAAACAGTAACGACAAACTTCCGTAACGCAACCATTATCTCCGTCCCCTACAACACCTAAAGTACAAGTGGAAGATTCGGAGAAAAAAAAAGGGGGGGGGAAAGCTTCCATGGAACAAATAAAAAGAACTACAAATATTCCACCGTTGTAAAGATAACGAATACTTGGAAAATGATGGAAAATGGTAAACACAATAAAAAGGATTTAAAGAAAATAGAGAACAAAGGAAAAGCAGATTTTCTTTCCTCTTGGTATACAAAGTATCTTCCATGTGACTGGGATTTGTGCTAGACCCAAAAAGAAATCAGGAGAGATTGCTAAAATTATAGATAAACAAGGACCTAAGATATGGAGGTGATCGGAATTACTCTTCTTAACGGTAAAATGATATGTGTACAGAGATGTTGTAATATCGGGAAAGGTCACCAATAGAAACAAAGAAGCGATAATAATCTTGCGTCAGATTTTGGGCTTACTTATGAAGATGTTATCAAGTACAATCTTATTTTCCTCAAAATCTGAAATTATTTTGGGTCATGCAGAAAATCCCAAGTTCTCAAGGAAAAGTTAAAACTCATCCATTGTGTGTATCAACATACTTCTCGGAATTTATTACACAAAAAAACAAAACAGGTCTAGTTAGTCACTCAATAGAAAGTGTCATATGATCAATGTCTTTTAGAAGTATGTTATGCTGAGGATAATCAATTAAAAAATTGAAAAGGGGCTGATCAATTGATGTCCCTTCTCTTGCCTCTTGTTGGGCAGTGATAACCCAGTAGAGCCTGAATTAAAATGAAAAAAAAGTATGGATGTTGGTCGACACAAGCTGAGGGATCAATTTAGTATGAAGTTACATTGCAAACTGAACCCCCAGTAAAAATCTATTTGGTGGGGGGAGTATTCAAAAGAAAAACAAAGTTTTTTGTAGACATAGTAAAAAGTAAATGATTGAATTTTCTGCCCATCCCCTTATATATATGGAGATAGTCAGCCAGCAAGACCAACCTGAAAACTGAAAAAAGCTATGTTAATGCTAACAGTCTTGGTTGAACTGTGGGTTTTTGATATACAACAAACTTGATAATTGCAAGTCTGGATATGTGGAAGTACAACAATACCAATAGGTCTGGTTAGTCAGTCAAAAGAAACTGTCACTTAACCAACATCTTTTGGGAGCATGCCATGTTGAAGGTAATCAATTGAAAAAAGAGATGGTCAATGAATAAGTTACTTCTTACCTCTTGATGGACAGTGAACTCAAAAAAAAGTCTAAATTAAAAAGAACAAGCAGACATGATATAAGCATAATTTAGCGCAAAGTTAGATCGCAAATTAACCCCCCCCCAAAAAAAAACTATTCCCTGGGGAAATTTTCTGAAAACAAAAGTGATTTTTTGTAGACATGGACATGCCAAGGAGTAAATGTCGAAATTTTCAGCCCTCAAACTCCATTGACGCAGTGTGTATGCTCATTACATATGTAGTCAATCAGCAAGACCAACTTGAAAATCGTAGAAACTTATGTTAACTGAGTTGTGACAGTTTTGGTTGAAGGTTTCTACTTATGTATAGCCTAAATTCTAATACATACTACATGTGTGTGTGTTTATGTTTGGATTATCTGTGTGAAGTGATCTGACAAACAGCTGTTTCATCTTGAAAATTTTCGTTATGACGTGGGCATGTTTCTATGCATTTGAATGGTTGCTAGCCATCTTTTTCAAAGAGACTTGCTGCTGTGGAGAGCATATACCATGATTTTCTCTGCATATATATATAAATATATATATATATATATATATATATATATATGTATATATATATATAAATATATATATATATATGAATATATTGGCACTGACAGAACCACTTGAAAAAACTCCAGATCGTACAGGGCAATGGAGAGAGAAACGTTAGTAATAACCTTGAGAGATAGAAAAACATCAACATAAATCTAAAGAGGGACCAAAGTAGGAGATATCATACAATTAGTTAAACAATAAAAATGGGGATGGGCTTGACACTCAGCAAGAAGGAAGGACAACAGATAGTGTAAAAGATTAAGTGATTGGTTCCCACAGGACAGTAAATGCGGTAGGAAAAGACCAGACATAAGATAAAGGCATGAGATGGAAAGGTTTGCAGGTAAGACATAACGGAGGTTAGCGCAATCATGATTGTCATGGAAAAAGCTGGGACTCATGATGGATGATCATAAATGAGAATAGATCAACACTTTTACTTTTTCTTCTTATGCATTTTTCATTCTGTTTTTTCCTTCGATTTCTTTCCTTCTTTCTTTTTTTTGCCTATCAAAAACTGTCAACCAAAACTGTCAACACAGGTTTCAGCAGTTTTTGATTTAGTGTGGCTGGCTATGTATCCTCCATGTGTACAGACTGCACTGTTGGAACTAGATGGCTGAAAATTTTATACATTTTTTTCCTGTCTTTTCAAAAATCCTTCGCCTACACCCCAGTAGGTTTTTAGTCACAGAGGTCTCCAATTTACAATGTAAGTTTATACTAGTCTAATCTTATTGTTTGTATCTGTCAGCGATCCTGCTCATTTGGAGGAAATTCAGACATTTTCTAATCACTGCCAACCAACAAAAGGAGAGAGGAGTAACTTATTCATTGATCAACCTTCCTTCTAATATTTAATTGATTACCTCTAAGACAACATGCTGCCAAAAGACATTGGTCACATGACAATTTCTATCGAGTGACTAACCAGACCTATTTCTTCTTGTTTCAATTTCATGTATCTATCATGTGGCCGGGCTGGTGAAAATTTAAAATTGACTTCTATGTTTTCGAATCCTCCCTCTCTCCCTAATATGTTTTTAGTCAGGGAGGGTTCAATTTACAATGTAAGTTTATACTAATCTGGTCTTATTTTTTGTGTCCGGGCAGTGATCCTGCTTGTTTTTGAAAAATTAATTGATCATCCCTAACATGGCATGCTAGTGAAAGATGTTGGTCACATTGCAGTTTCTGATATAGTGACGAACCAGATCTGTTTCTTCTTGTTTCAACTTCATCTTCATCTTTGTCATTTTTTTTTCTTTTTCCCGCTCACCATTTATTAAAAACCTCTTGCCTAAAACCACAGCATTCCGTGTTCCCATATGAAATGAAGGATATATCATATGACGGGAAGTATTACACAAATCCCAAACTGTCGAATTCTATCTAAGACAGAATCTCTCGCAACATACATTAATCATCACACTTTTTCCAAACATAGAAAGCTAAATGTTTAATGAAGAAAGCAGATTTCCACAGAGCAATCATCCATCCGTCTCTGTTTTATCTTTCTTTCCTGTTTTTAGAAGTTTACTCTCTTAGGCTACGGATATTTTTAAAATCGGCATTGAACATAACAGAATAGATGAGGATTGTTAGAGAAATGAGATATCTATATCAGTCACAGAAGAGAGCTGCTGTACTTTAAAGGGAAAAGTTGAATTCCATCTAAATTAGGCCATTTTTAAAACATAAACATCTTAAAGGGTTGTGTTCGGTGGTTGAAGCAAAACTGCTAATCTGTTCAAATTTTAAGAGAAAGTGATTTATGTGAATATTACTGGAAAGAGTTGGTGTGTGATTGGAGAATACAGTTTAAGAAATAACTAAAAAGATAGAAAAATATGAATATAAAAATATATATATAGATATACATACATATAAATATATATATATATATATATATATATATATATATATATATATATATATATATATATATATATATATATATATGCATATTTTGTATGTTTAATAAATTTTCATATGTTTACATTAAACCAAACCAAAAGCTGACCCTCAAGCTGAGAATGATCCAATGTGCATTTGAAAGAATCATGCTCAACATCATATAGAGAGATCACATGGCAATGGGTTGGTCACATTGCACTATACATCAAAGAAAAAGCTGGGGTGAGAGATATCATAGAACTCAAATGGCGAAGGGTTGACCACGTTGCAAGAATAGCAGACAACTGATAGACATTATGACTCACAACATGGATCCCATGGGATCATATGTGAAAATGAGGCCAACAAAAAATGAAATGGTGTGACAAAGTAGAAAAGTTCAGATAGAAAGGTCTGGTGAAGCTTGGAGGAGGTCTATATTCAACAACAAATGCTAAAAGGTAAATGATCCCATCTTGAGTTTTGATGTATTTGCAGTGACAACACAAAGGTTTCATCTGCCGTAGGCGAGACTTGAAATTTACCACCCTTGGTTGTATTCTAACAAATATTTTTTTTTTCAGAGTTCGGAGTGCACCTTTGTGCCATAGATGACCACCTAGTTTCACTTAATGGACGGACCAGTCCTGTGTATTTGCCTATTTTACATGTTAGGTGTATCAAAGCCATCAAACAAAACTGTTAATTTTGGTTTCTTCAGTTTTTAAGTTGGTCTTGCTTGTTGGCTATGTATGTACCATGCATAAAAGCTGTACCAATGGAGTTTGAAGGCTGAAAATTTAAACATTTACTTGTTATCATGTATAGAAAAAGCTATTTCTTTATTTTGAAATGCCATGCCCAGAAGAAAATTATTTTTAGTAGAGTATGATTTACAATGTGAGTTTATATTAATTTGGTCTCTCTCTTTGTGTCTGGTAGCGATCACGCATATTTTAAAAAAATTCAAACTTTTTCAAAGATCACCACCCAAAAAAGGCAAGGTAAGTAACTTATTTATTGATCACCAATTTTCCCAACACAGCATGCTGCCAAAATAAGTTAATCATGTGACAGTTTCTATTGAGTGACTAACCAAACCTGTTCCTATATTTTTGTGTTTTATTGGTGTATTTGGATATATTTTGTCTTATATCCTCCTTGAGATGTGTCCACACATCTCAATAAGATGCTTTTTGTTTGGTCTGTCAGTTGGTCAGTCAGTTCCAGTTTTGTTAAACAACAAGAAAAAGGAGGGAAGCAGAGTGTGATGTCATTAAAAGTATGTGATGTCATGGAAAGAATACCTCTTCTGATCAATTTTTTCAGTAGCTGCTTCCTAGGATAAAAATCTCCATGAAATCCTAAAAAGAAGTAGTGACCAAACATGGAATCACTCCAGGATAGCAAACCTTTGGCAGAGCAGAGTAAACCTTGAAGAACCAAAAAATCCCATCAGTCCTAAAAAGAAGAGTATACAACCAATGCATCCTCCTACTAGTCTCTTATGGAGCTGAAACATGGAAACTAACCAAGAGATTGACCCACAAGCTGAGAAGCATGCAACTTACAAATGAAAGAATCATGCTCAAACTCACATGGAGAGATCACAAAACAACTCAATATATCAGGGGAAAAACAGGAATCTGAGACATCATAGAATCCATTAGAATACTTAGATGGCAATTGGCTGGACAGGTTCAGAGAATGGCAGACAATCTGGGCATCATAACTCACAACATGATGAAGTCATTATAGAATATCAAAGGTTTTGCATTCTTGTTTTTAGAAAAGAGCCAAAAATATCCATTTATGATTTTTATTGGAAATAATCCTCGCAGAATATTTTCATAGTATGTGTATGAGATTCACTTGACTCAAAGAAGGACTATTTGCTTTTCTTCCTCTTCCTTCTCATGCTACTACTACCATAGATGGTGGATGCATCATTGAACTTATAGTTCTTGTTTTAACACAAGAGGAGTTTATACACAACCTGTATTCACCCTCATACTTCAACCTCAATTTGAATAAAATTTACCCATAAATGTCTTCCTCCTATGCAGACCAATCGAATCTGCAGATGGAATACCTTTTTTCCATTCGAACAATGAACAAAACTCAATGCCTTTCTGCCAGTAGTTCACTGTCACTTGCAGCTCAGATGGCTCGCTAGTACGCTGTCTTATTATTGAGTACGTTACAGCGGCAATTTATCATTTAGATTGGTAAAATCCATGGCGAAATTGTCCCAAAATATGTTCTGGGAATTTATTTCCAAATTGTATTTTGCACAATGTACAATGGAATGGAAAAAAATCACTACCAGACCAATTATATGGACAGTGGTCAGATTTTGGCCTTGATGACCATAAAACTGATTCAATAAACCTAAGTTCCTAAAAATAGTTAATTTCTGAGTGGCCAAAACGCAAGGGAAATCCTCAGTGACCATTCTGGTGTCCAGTTATGCTTGATTTTGTTATGACGTGGTGATCTAATCTCCAAACATGTCACATTGGGAATTAATGGAAAAGTGAATTTGGAGTTAGTTATTTTTGCTGTATATTTTATTTGAATATGGCATTTAGAAAGTGCGGTGGTCAAGGGAGAGGGGGGAGATAGAATAAGAGGAAAGAGAGAAGGAGGTAGAATGAAGTTATGTGGATAAGGAGGGAGAAGATAGAAAAAAAGAGGAAGAGAGAGAGAAGAGAGAAGAGAGAGAGGAAAGAGAGAGAAGAATAGAAAGAGAGCAAAGAGGAAAAGTGGGGAAAGAGAAAGAAATTGTTATATGATTTAGGAGGGAGAAGATAGAAAAAGAGAGAGAGAAGGTAGAAGAGAGAGAGAGAGAAGGCAAGAGAAAGAGAGGAAAACAAGAGAAGAGTGGAAAGAGAGGGAAAGGGAAAGAGAGGGATAGAGAGAAGTGGGAGAGTGGGGAAAGAGAAAGACATTATTATGTAATTAAGGAGGGATAAGATAGGAAAAAAGAGTGGAATTAGAGTAAAGAGGGAAAGAGTGGGAAGAGGGAGAGTGGGGAAAGAGAGAGAAATTGTTATGTAATTAGGGAGGGATAAGATAGAAAAAAGAGAAAAAGAATGGAAAGAGAGAGAAATTGGTGTGTAGATAAGGAGGGAGAAGATGAGAGAAGACAAAAGGAAAAATGGAGAAAGAAGGAAGTTGCTACTAACATGGTTCACTTTAAGCTTTGTGTGTTGATTTGTAAGTTCACACACGTTTTGCAATCAGTGCACAAAGGAAATTAATGAGTGTATGAGAGGTTATTTACCTAAACTAAAGAAGTGATAGAAGTATAAGAATGATATATTATCAAATCACCATAGCCCCACAAATGGCCTGCCCAACTAACCAGCCAAGCAGGCAACAGATTCTTCTCTTTAATCATTTGTGTCTCTTAGCACTTTTAGTCTCATTTTGAGGGCTACAACATTGAAAAATTGCTTAAGTGCATTGCTAGACAAAATCTAAAAGATTTTTTTTATTCTGAGAGCTTTTTGGCTTCTCTATGGTCATTTTGGGACCAATAATATCCAAATCTCATGCTATATTTTTTAGATGATTTTAGATAAAAGATCAATATTTTCCAAATAATTTCAGATGATTTTTTTAGATAACTTTTTCTGGCACACATGCAGACCATGGTCTTAGATAAAGATCAATTTTTTCCTGATAATTTTAGATGATTTTTTTAGATAATTAATTCTGGTAAACATGCAAACCATGGTCTTAGATAAAAGATCAATTTTTTCCTGATAATTTCAGATGATTTTTTTAGATAATTAATTCTGGTAAACATGCAGACCATGGTCTTAGATAAAAGATCAATTCTTTCCAGATAATTTTAGATGATTTTTTTAGATAATTAATTCTGGTAAACATGCAGACCATGGTCTTAGATAAAAGATCAATTTTATTCCTGATAATTTCAGATGATTTTTTTAGATAATCGATTCTGGTAAACATGCAGACCATGGTCTTAGATAAAAGATCAATTCTTTCCAGATAATTTTAGATGATTTTTTTAGATAATTAATTCTTGTAAACATGCAGACCATGGTCTTAGATAAAAGATCAATTCTTTCCAGATAATTTTAGATGATTTTTTTTGATAATTAATTCTGGTAAACATGCAGACCATGGTCTTAGATAAAAGATCAATTTTTTCCAGATAATTTTAGATGATTTTTTTAGATAATTAATTCTGGTAAACATGCAGACCATGGTCTTAGATAAAAGATCAATTCTTTCCAGATAATTTTAGATGATTTTTTTTGAAAATTAATTCTGGTAAACATGCAGACCATGGTCTTAGATAAAAGATCAATTTTTTCCAGATGATTTTAGATGATTTTTTTTGATAATTAATTCTGGTAAACATGCAGACCATGGTCTTAGATAAAAGATCAATTTTTTTCAGATAATTTCAGATGATTTTTTTTGATAATTAATTCTGGTAAACATGCAGACCATGGTCTTAGATAAAAGATCAATTCTTTCCAGATAATTTTAGATGATTTTTTTGATAATTAATTCTGGTAAACATGCAGACCATGGTCTTAGATAAAAGATCAATTCTTTCCAGATAATTTTAGATGATTTTTTTTGATAATTAATTCTGGTAAACATGCAGACCATGGTCTTAGATAAAAGATCAATTTTTTCCAGATGATTTCAGATGATTTTTTTTGATAATTAATTCTGGTAAACATGCAGACCATGGTCTTAGATAAAAGATCAATTTTTTTCAGATAATTTTAGATGATTTTTTTAGATAATCGATTCTGGTAAACATGCAGATCACGGTCATACATTTATGTGTGGTATGGATATACCTTTCAGTAATTCAAAGTAATCACTCAACACTTTCTGTTGAGTTACTTGTTTTTTTTTCAAATACCACTTTTGTACGTGACTTATTTCCTGTTCTAGTTTTTCAACAAAGTTGCGGCTATGTTTGGTTGACAATGTTCATATTGTGAAGCTTTCAAAGATCTGTTCAATATTCTGTGAATCAGAATCTACAGAGTCGACCTGAGGCTTAAGCAAACTCAGTAGTTGCTTAGGGTCCTATGAGCACCAGAAGGCTTGCTAGAAGGTCCTAAGAGACAGTTGGGGTGTCTCCCAAATCAAATTCTACTTAGGGCCCCATAAATTCTTGGGCTGGCCCTGAGGATCCAGATAGTTCGTCAGCTATTTGAAACTGTCAATCAAAACTGTCATTGAAACTATAAACATAGGTTAGTCTTCAAGTTGGTGTAGCTGGCTAGCTGGCTGGCTGGCTGACTGGCTAGCTGGCTAGCTGGCTGCCTGGTTGACTGGCTAACTGGCTGGCTGGCTCACCCGAGACGGCACCTGCCGCGGCCATCTGACATGCTGGCTGGCTGGCTGGCTGGCTGGCTATGTATATATGTATGGCATGAACAGGTTGTACCAATTGAGTTAAAGGGCTGAAAATTTAAACATTTGCTCCTTATTATGTCTAGAAATAAAACGGTCATTAAGTCTTTTGAAAATCTACTTCCTAACTAGCTTTTTGAGTGGGGTTTTCTATTTGCAATGTAAGTATATGCTAAATTGATCTGTTTTTTGTGTCATACTTGTCTTTTGAAAAGTCAGACTTTTTTTTCTAGTGATCACTGCACAACAAGTTACAGCAGAAGCAACTTTTTCACTTTTTCCAATTTTTTAATCAATAACTCCAAACACTGCATGCAGCTAAAAGACATTGGTTAGGTGATAGTTTTTATTGAGTCACTAACCAGACCAGTCTTTGCAATTGTATAAGTTTGGATTTGACTATTTCCAATGATGATGATGATGATGATGATGATGATGATGATGATGATAAGAAGAAGAAGAAGAAGAAGAAGAAGAAGAAAATTGAATAAATTTTTTAAAAAATGCTAGAAATATGAGATCTACGACCCCAGCTAGTGGCCTATCAGAGGACGAAGGAAAGAAAAAAACAACAAATAAACCCCCATACAAATGGTGGTGGAGGTATAAACCACAGCACAGCAGTGATAGGTGATGGAGTGATGAAATGAAAGGAGGGCTAAAGACCAGAGGAGACTTACTGTCGCTCACCCTTCAGCGATGACCACTGCGCAACGTCTGAAACCATAAACCACAGTACTGCTGTGGACTATGAGAGTGTTGAGAGGAGGGCTGGAGACTTGAGGAGACTTGCTGTCACTCTGTCTCCAGCAGTAACCACTAGGCAACTGGTGTAAAATTACAAATGATGATGATGATGATGATGATGAGCTGCCGCAGTCAATTGGTGGTAGTTATTGAAATAGCTTTATTTTAACATTACATCACATAAAAGTAAGAAATACTCACAGCTGCTTTATTTAATGAAATAACAAAATGATCAAAGTGATTCTAAGTACAAAATAAACTCAAATCTTGACTAATGCAATCATACTTTTCTATCAAAACATACCAATACAGATTTATTGGCCATGAGAGACAGGCTGAGTGCAAACTTATCTTGAAACTGTTTGAAATTTCATATTTGCACAAGCATTCAGTGCACACATGCAGTGATCAGTAGAAAAAAATTGTGACACCAACATGGGATCAATTTAGCATAGACTTATATTGCAACTCAGTAGAAAAAATTTGCACACCATAAGATCTTTGCGTACACAATGACAAAAATTTTGAGAGAAAATCAGTTACAATTATGAAGGGTGGAAAGCATACATAGAGCCAGTGAAGATTGTTGAATATGATGAAGCAAAAAAAATAGTGTAGAAATTGATTAAACATAGGAAACAAGGGAATGGATAAAAGATAAAAAGGAGAGTTCAGGAGAGAGAGCAAGACAGAATGGAGAGAGTATGTAGATGACATCATGCAACATGATTTTTTTTCCTTGGTAGTGAGTGCTATTTTCCAATTGCGTACATGTAAAAACTAACGAAAATGGAAATTATTCCCTTCAAACTTTGCTTTTTTGGCCATGATAAAGATATCTATATGTAATTGTTTTCTTACATTATAAGATTAAAAATGTGCAAATTTGCCAGATATCCAATTGAAAAAAAAGTAAATTTCAAATTATCACAAAGGAAAAGACTCAAATAGAGTTAGGATTTTAGATTTCTTAAATTCTGAAATATTTTTATGTATAGATCATGGCTTATTATACATTGGTTTAATTCATTCCCTGACATATCAGCCAAAATGAGAAAAGATTAATCTGAAGAAGGCTGGAGTGTGTATGGCCGAAGCTTGTATCTAAAACAACATCAATTGTTTATTATTCATTGATTTAATTCATCCCCTAACATGGACAGCCAAAATAGAAACCAAAAACATCTGGAGAGGGTGGGAGTGTGCACAGGTAGAACCTTGTGTTTACAACAGCATCAAAACATTTCAAGTTGAATATCTTTTCAGATTTTGAATATTTCAAGATGATTACAAGGTAATAAAAAACAGGTGTGGTTAGTCATTCAATAAAGATCGTCACTTATCCAATGCCTTTTGGTAGAATGGGATGGAGGGTGATCAATTAGAAAATTCAAAAGAGGGGTGGTCAATAAATTAGTTACTTCTATTGCCTTTGATTGGGCGGTGACCACTAAAAATGACCAAAATTTAAAAAAAACACATGAACACTGCCGGATGCAAACTAAAGAACTAATCCAGCATAAGCTCACATTGTAAATGTAAACCCCTTCCTAAAAACTCATTTGGTAGGATGATTAAAAAAAAATACCATCAATAAACGTTTTTTCAAGATATAATAAAGAATGAATGTTAAGATTTTTAGCTCTTTTGCTCTATTGATGTAGCCTGTATGGGCAACGCTTAGATAGCCAAACCCTCTTAAAAACCGAAGGAATCTATGTTGATATTTTTATTTGCCTGTTCTTAATAAAACTCAAACCATTCAGAAAGACAAAAAAGCAACTGGATGAAATGAAGCAGAAAGTTTTTCTTTTTTTCCAAATTCACTTGAATGAAAATTTTGTCGAATGCAAATAAAATTTGATTAACCAATGAACCGCGAAGGTCCGTGGCTTTTCATGGCCCCATGAGAATTTTTCTCTTTTATTTATTTGTATTATTCTTTTAATTTTTCTCATTTCTTGTTTTTTTTATAGAATTTTTCTTTCTAATCCCTTTTCGTCTCATTATTTTTTCACCCGCATATTTCCATCTTACATTGTTAATTTCTTTCTTTTTTTTTTCTTTCTTTGTTTTCTTCCTTTTTTTTAGGTTCCTATCCTTTTTTCAGGCTTAACGATTTTTTTCTTATACTTTTTTTCTTAATCTCTGATGACTCGTCTCTTTTCTTCCTTTCCTTTTTTTGCTTCGTTTCTCTCAATTCTTCTTTTTTTCTCTCTCACACCCCTTCCATATTCTTTCTTCTTCTTCTTCTTCTTCTTCTTCTTCTTCTTCTTCTTCTTTTGTTTTTCATTTTCTTTCTCTTCACTTTTCTTTTCTTTGACTCCTTTTATCTGTTTTTTCTTTATATGAATATTTTCTTCTTTTTTTCCACCTTTTGCTGGCTAATTTGGGGATCTTTTCTTTTAGTTTCACTCTCTCCAGTTAATGTTCTATGGACATTCAGCAATCTAAAAAATTTTCTAAAAAATTTTGTGGACCAGGAAATGAATAATGAAAGAAATCTGACGATCATTCTTTCCTGTCTGTCTTTCATCCTTTACTAATTTTTTCTTTTCTTGTCTGTGTTTCTTCCTTTCTTTCTTCTCTTTTTTCCTGTCTGATTGTCTTTCTTTCTTTTTTTCTTTTCTTTTCTTTCTTCTCTGTCAGTTTGTCTTTCTTTCTTCTCAGTCTTTCTTCACTTCCTTATACATATGTCTTTGTTTTTTCTTTCCTTGCTTTCTTATATATCTTTCTTTCTTTCTTTCTTTCTTTCTTTCTTTCTTTCTTTCTTTCCTTCCTTATTCTCTCTCTTATCTGTCAGTCTTTCTTCTCTTTTCTTCCTCTAGTAATTGTTTTTCTGCCTGTCTTTCTTTCTTTCTTTTCTTTTCTTTCCCATCCGTCTCTCTTTCTGTCTTTCTTTTTTCTCTTTTCTTTTCTTTCTTTTCCTGTTTGACTTTTTTTTGTTCTTGTTTTTTTGTACTTTTTTCTCTCTGTCTTCCTTTCTGTCTTTTTTTCGGATAATTCTCCCCAAACTATCAACTTTTGAGTCTTTCTTCTCAACATCATCAACTGATTTTTTTATCCTTCTTTCATTCTCTCAATCTTCCTTTCTTTCCTTTTACCTTTCTTCCCCTCATTCTCTCAATCTTTTTATTTGTCTATTTCTTTCTTCATTCCCTCATTCTCGCTATCCTTTTCTTCCTTTTCTCTATCCTTCTTTCCTTATTTCTTTCCTTTCATTCTGCCTTGCTCCCTTTCTTTTTTTTTCTTTTTTCTTTCCTTTCTCTCCTTTTACCTTTCCTTCTTTCTCTTTCTTCTTTCTCTTCTCCTTCTCTTTTCCCTTCACTCATTCTCTCTTTATACCTTCCTGTCCCTCTCTCTTTTCTTACCTCATTCTCTCTTTCTTTTTCTCCCTCATTCTCTCTTTCCTCCTCTCATTCTCTCTTTTTTCCTCCCCTTCCCACTCTCTTTTCTCACTTCATTCTCTCCTTCTTTTTCCCTTCATTCTCCCTTTCCTTTCCCTCTTTCATTCTCTTCTCATTTCTTCCCTTCACTCTCTCTTTTCTTACCTTATTCTCTACTCCTTTCCCCCCTCATTCTCTCTTTCCTCCTCTCACTCTCTCCTTATTCCTTTACATCACTCTTTTCCTTCTTCCCTTCCTCCCCCCCGATTTCATCCCAACCCCTCCTACCACCATTCATTTTTTTTACCTCTACCTTCCATTCACTCCTACTTTACCACCTTTACCATCATCTCCATAGCAACATGCCCATGGCAGCCCAAACCATTCTGGGTTTCAGAGTGATACCACGAGAAAGCAATATTCCTGATGCTGTTCAAAATGTTCATCTCAGCGGGATGTCTTTTAGCAATGACATGCACCAGCGACCAGTCGGAATGGATATAACCCCCACCACCAATAGCTCCGCAAATGCATCCACATCTTACTGTGCGGGTTGGGGATTCCAGGGAGTGGAACCGAGATGTATCTATAGATGGGGGTTGTAGGCACAAGCACACAGATATATTCATATACAAACAGGTGGTAAAATGACGTATGTACAAATAATACACAAAGCAGCAAACAGATAAATTTACACACAGCTATACGTTGACTTGTGTATGGTTTCTGTTCCGGTTATAAGGTGACTACACAATATAGGCATAAATCGATCATTATGGAGTAAAAGGAAATATACATACTGTGCACCATAAGATTCCATGACACAAATATTTACCTAAACTTTTATACAGGGCCAGCTTTAAGCCAATTGGACTCCTCTCGTCTATTCAAATACACCCTACAACACATTGCAACATACACTTAAAGCCATATTACAGGTTTTGCAAAGAAAGGCAATGACTTTAATTTTCTTGTGTTTTTAAAATTACATTTTTGTTTATTTATACTGTTTATAGTTTGAAATTTTCCTATTGTACTTGTATTAGATATCATGTTAGTCATTGATAGAACAGTGCAAAAATGTATTTCTCTAAAATTTTTGTGTACATGAACATTATGATTGCTTTCTATTCTACCATATGAGGACTATAATCGACTTTATTTGATTATTACTTCAATATTCTACAGATCTTTGGAACTGAATCATGAGGCACTGCAAAAAAAATGCTCCGAGTTGGGCCCTGTAATATATCTTTCTCTAAATGATAAGCACAACCCAGCAAGGTGTCTGCTCTTTCACCATCTCTTTCTAGCCTTCCCTGGCAAGAGAACTTGAGACAAACATAACGTATACATAACATTCACATCAGCAAGATAACAATAACGTGACAGGAACTTTCTCCGTTTCTCCTATGAGCAATAGAAGTGCCTGAAATTTCCATCATCTACAGTTAATGGGTTTCAAGCTCTTATTGGGATGTCTCTGTGATCAGACATAAGTCGTTAGGCATAAGTTGATGTACGACCATCTAAGCCAAATGATTCATTCACTGAGTAGTAATAGGAGATCATTGCAAATAGAGTTTTAAATTAATATAATGCAATTTATAAATATTTCTGTCAGATTTTGTGTCTATTTCTTAATAATATAACTGCCATGCTGAAAGAAAAAAATAAAGCAGATATAGACAGTAAATTGAACAAAATGAGAATCTAGAGTTATAGCAGTTGTTTGGTCATATATATATATATATATATATATATATATATATATATATATATATATATATATATATATATATGTATATATACTCACATACAAGGTTTGTTCAGAAGGTATAAAGTCATTTATTACCAACATGAAAATAGCTTTAAAAAAATCCCCTTGGGATTTTATACATTTATCCCAGTATACCTTTGAATTTTGAAACTGTCTACAAAGTCCTCTTTTGAGGTTGCCATCAACTGCCTTGCCACGTTCTCCTTAATGTAATTCACAGTTTGAAATCTCTTAGAGAAAAGCCAGGCGGAACAGGCAGCCAAATCTAGAATGCAGAGAACCTAACTGACCCAGAAGATAAGGTATCTTTTGGAACAACACTGCACAAGATGTTAAGTTATTTAGAGGATACCAAAGGAGCTATAGGGCTGAGAGTTTAAACATTCTCTCCTATTATGCCAGCAAAATATTTTTTGTTTTCTCAACGCCCCCCCCCCCCCAATAGATTTTAAGTGGGGGTTCAGTTTGCCATGTAGGTTTATGCTAGATTAGTCACCAGTTGGTACCCAATTTTTTTTTTGAAAATCAAAACTTTTTAATGATGCAACAAAATGTGAGATAAATAACTTATTCACTGACAACCCCTTTTTTCAATTTTTTTCATTGATTCAAACATGGCACGCTGTCAAAGAATGTTGGTCAAGTGAGTGTTTCTATTGAATGACTCACCAGATGTTTTGATTTTAGTTGTTTTTGTCACAACAGAGGCCATCAATCTACGGCAATGAGTAAACCCTTCTTGTTTCTGAGATGATGAAGCAGTGAGGAACCTGGCTTCCCTCTGGCAGGGAAGATGTGAGTTCGGCTCTCACTATGAGTTGATTTTTTATTTATGTCTGAGCTGTTTACCTTTGGCTGTAGATTGACAACCTAAGATGAGTTGTGATAAAAAAAACTAAAAAACAAAGATGGAGGTAAATAGTTGCTAGGTATTGATACCATTACTATCAGTCTTTTATCATCTGTCGTTGGACATAGACCTCCCCCAGGATTTGCCACACCTCTCTATAGAGAGTGTCGTGGAGCTAATATTTTCTAAACTTGTCCAGTTTGTCCCACCATCTTGTATTCTGCCAGCCCCATGTTGTGAGTAGTGATGTCCATTGATTGTGTGTGATTCTTGCAACATAACCAGCCCATTACTATTTGAGTTTCCTAATGGTTTCTATAATATCTCAGACTCTTGTTTTTCCCCCCAATATACTGTACCGTCTTGTGGTCTCTCCATGTGATACTGAACATGATTCAATCATGTGCATATTGTATGGTTCTCAGTTTGCAGGTCAGGTTCCAAAATTTCAACTCCATAGGTGACGATCAAGAGGATGCATTGGTTGTATACTCTTCTATTTCGGACTAACAGGATTTTTTTGTTCTGGAAAGTTAAGCTTGCTCTATTGAAGGGTTTGTAATACTCCATCCAATAAAGAAAGTAAATGATAAAATAACCTGCTCTTGTTTTTTTCTATAAATGAAGTCGGCCAGAAGATTAACTAGTCACATCATAATACACAACCCGATGTAATGACAGTCCATGTATGACAGTGTCAGATAAGAATGAGCTGCAAACAAAACGCTGCTGACAGAGATATAGTGAGATAAACAAAGATTTAAAAACATGAAGAAATAGTTCAAGTCAAAAGAAAAATGAGAATAATATCACTGGCTTTGGTTAGCTATGTACTGTATAAGTTGGAGTAAGAGACAAAGTATTTGGAGGACTATAATTCACTGCAACTAAGTCAAACCTCATAATTGTCCTTTTGAGCTTCTGTAGAAAAGCCCTTATTTATAATATGAGTTTCTTAGATGCTGAGTTATATTTTAAAGTTTTTTTTCTTGTGAATTAAATGATTATCTTACACACCAGCATGTAAGCTGTTCTCATACAATGCATTCTCTAAAGTGTTGTAAGTATATATATATATATATATATATATATATATATATATATATGATGAAGTGAGGATTAGATATATGAACACTTTTATGTTTCTGCCCCTGTTTGGGCTTCTCCAGGTGAATGATTCAGTTTCTTTTAGATTTCTATTTCGACCATGGTTTTCCATCTAAGTACCGATCAGGCTTGACATTGCTTAACTTCACATTATCGCTTTTCATCTCACAACAACCAGTTTTTCCAACATGATTCAGCTGTAATGCATCAGCCTTGGGTAGAGGTTCCTAAAACCTATTCTCTGTGCTTACCAAACCAGAGACAGACATTCTATCATTGGGACATGGAGATCAGTCCTGAATACAACACTAATCCAAAGACTGATCTGATGACTAGAGATTTGGGAAGCATCATCTCTGGAATTACAATAACCATATTCAAACAAGCCAGAAAGTCTGAATAAAATTGCTTGTTATTTTCTTGTACGTAGATCTGGTGAAGGCAATGATGAGAACTTTATTCTCAAGTTTATATCCTAGATTTGATCACAAGACACTTTGAAACACATAGGAACATCTACATTCTTCAGATATATATTTTCAAAATCCAAAAAATGTATTACATAACCTTAATCTCGAACATTTATTTTATCAAAATCATACTTTTTTTATTACTATTAATTGGAAGAAAAAAATATTACTTATTTCATCATTATGAATTAAATAGATAAAAATAATACTTATATTATTACTACATATTAGATAAATAAGAATATTACTTTTTTCTTCAAAAATCATCTAAATAGTAACTTTCGACAACTAGTTTCAACCATGCAACTAGTTTAGGAATAACATCTAGATTTAGATGAAAGATATTTAAATTGGCAATAGCGAGCAAGGGACGTAACACACAATTTGATATGTCAGTCAGTGATGGTGATCACCACCAGAGATACTTGCACAAATATAAAAATAATCTATCAAATATAAAGATAATCTAACAACTTTGGTGCACCGTTCTTAAACTCGAGTGACGAGAGTGAAGAATTTTAAAATTCGTAATTTCGGTATTAATTTTATAACCAACTGAGATTTAGCCGTGTATAAATAGGGATAAGATTAATTTCCATAAAACTTGAATTCTTTATTACTGATATTACAAAAAGTTTGGCTCTTTTCTACCTTTCCTTCCATGGAAGGTGTCCAGACGAACTACATCCACTGGTCCCCACTGTCAGAAAATTTTCCAGTTCAAACTCGGTCTCCACGTGAGACACATTCATACTTTTTAGATATATTCAAGACTTGCCGAAATTTCCAAATTACGTTTTCTCAAGGAACATCTGTTCAGTGGAATAAACTCCCGCGCGAGATTTTTTTCCTGATGAGTACAATCTCAATATTATAAAATCTGGGGCTGAACGATGCCTTGACTAATATTGATTTTTTAGTCTTCAGTTTTTACATGTCATGTTTTAATTAACAATTTTGGTATCAATAAACTATTTTGACATTATTTTTCACTGTTCTTGTATTCGTAGTATAAATATCTCCCTTCTCACTAGACCTTTGCTGTGAAAACTGTCCGAAACGCCTGGTTAATGGTGACTAAAGAAAAGAGAAATCAAACTAGCTATCACAGTCACGGTGAATAACCGTATCATCGAAATAAATTGAACAAAATGGCTCCATGTAATCCTCAAAAGAAGGAGAAATCAATTGCAAAACCTGTTGCGTAATGGCGTAGGGATCTTTTTTCGACGATGCACCGTTCTGGCGGTACCGCAGCTGCTCTACGGGAGAAACGAGGAACACAAGACGCAGGTCTGGATTCAAGATCGAACCTTTATTTCTAATCTTCGGCCGACTGTAAATACATAGATAGTCTTCGACTGGAGACTAAACAAAATCATATATATATATAGAGAGAGAGAGAGAGAAAGAGAGAGAAAGAGAGAGAGAGAGAGAAAGAGAGAGAGAGAGAGAAGGAGTTCAATGCTTTTCTACTTGCCGGCAGCCAAGGCCGCCTGTCCGTAGACCCTAGTACCCTCTGCCGGCTCTATGCTCTGTCTGTTCCCTGGTCTGACTGACTGGTTTACTCCCCTGATTGGCCCCGACCTCCTTTTTAAAGACAAGGAAAATCCCATCTGTCCAAAAAAGAAGACTATACAACCAATGCATCCTGCTGAAAGTCACCTATGAAGCTGGAACAAGGAACATAACTAAGAGACGAACCCGCAAACTGAGAACCATACAGTTTGCACATGAGAGAATCATGCTCAACATCACAAGAAGAGACCAGAATATATTAGAAAAAATAGGAGTTAAAGATATCATCATTACAGAACTCAAATAGCGATGGCCTGGACATATGGCAAGAATGGCAGATAACCGATGGACATCACGACTCACAACAATGATGCCCAGAGATTAAATGTGGAACCAAAGCCGGCAGAATATGAGATGACAAGACGAACTGGATAGGTTTAAAAAAATATTGGCTCCACGACGCCCACGATAGAAAGATGTGGTAAATCCTGGGGAAGGTTTATGTCCAGTGATAGATGATCACCATTATCAAAATCTGAGATCAAGTAAAAAAGTTCATCCGAAAAATAAATATGGTCAGATTGAATTCTATTTATGATACTACTGAGGAAAAAAAGATCTGAAATAGGAAAAAAAGCCCATATCGAAACATCCAGGAGTCAAGTGGAGTAATGATGCTAATTTCTAAGTCTGTTGATAAAACAGTATGGCCAGGAGCACTGGAACACGCAAATACATAAACAGACATATAAGCAAGCACACAAGCACGCACATAAATAAAAAAGAGAGAACCCTTCGTCACTTTTGGTGGCTACGGTTGTTCAACAAAATATTCAAAACTATAAATCCAAATAAGGAAATTCTCTTATTTTTCGATTTAAAAATAAAAGGTGATATCAAAATGAAGGGAAGAATGAAAAGAACAAAACTGAGATGCCATAAAAGTTATGCAGCAATTAGCAAGGCCTCTGAAAGGGATGGGGGTTCGGTACATCGCACTGAAACGAAGAGGGTTAAGACGAGCCTTAAGAGCCAATGAAGAGACCTAAAAGGTAGTAGTACTGTGCATCAAAACTCAAGTCAATATGATATGCCCATTTATTAAATAAATTGACTATCAGATTGGCATGCTAAAAGGGTTAAGGCTGATTAAAACAAGATGGCTAAAAGACGTGTTTGCATAACGTAAATGGGAGTAGCTTTGCACCGTCTTATAAAATTTCTCTTGAAGGCACTGGCAATTAGCCACTAGAGTGTGCATAAATATTTAAATTTAAATATTATGGCTTGGCAAAGATTTTGTTTACAAGTCCAATTAGCTTGCAGAAACGTGCAGTCGCTTGCACTGACAAAGGACTTCAATTTTTAATTTCTGGATAGTTGTTTGGTGAAAATTCTCGGCAGAGACTGGAAATATTAGAAACTGACAACCGAACTGCCAACATCAACATAGGTTTCTTTATCAGTTTTCAAGATGGATTGGCTGGCTGGCTATGTATGTATCACAAGCACAGGCAGCAGCAATGAAGCAAGACAGTTCAAATTTTGAACATTTACTTATTTTCATGTCGAGAAAAAAAAATTGATTTTGAAAATCCCATCCCCAAAATAAGTTTTCAAATGAGACTTTAATTTACAATGTACGTTCTCGCTAAACTGGTCCCTTAGTTTGTGTCAGGTTTACATTTTTGAAAATTTAGACTTTTCAAGTGATCATCATCAAACAAAAGGCGAGAGACTCGTACATCGATCCCCCCTTTTTATTTGATCACCACTAACAGATCATGCAGCCAAAAGATGACGGTTGAGAGACGGTTTCTAGAGGGTGACTAACCAGACCTGCCCCAAGTATACAGCAAAACGCCTAGATTTATGAAAATATCGTTTTTCGTGCGCTGTTTAAGATTTGTAAGTTTTCTGGACCTGATAAGGTTTCCCGTCTTCATCGAGTTAAAATTTCTCCGTGTTATTCTTAGAATGAAAGAGGAAAAAGAAAAAACTTTGAAAGGAGTAACCAATCGGGAACTTCTGCGATTGAAGTTATTTCACTCGAAGGAAAACAGAGACAGGAAAAAGGAAGTAAAAATATTGAAATGTAATGCTGCACTGACCATAAATATATACAGATCTGGTCAGTCACTCAATAGAAACTGTCAAGGTCTTTGGCAGCATGCTTTGTTCAGGGTGATCAATTAAAAATTAGAGAAAAGGGACAACCAGCACATAGGTTACTTCTCTCAACATTGTTTATCAGCGATTACAAAAAAAGTCTGAATTTTCGAAAAACAACGCTGCCCGACACAAACTAAGGGACCGATTTGGCATACACCGAGGAAAAACAATAGTCAGAGATATCATAGAATCCATAGGGAGATTCAAATGGCAGTGGGCTGGGCATGTTGCAAGAACGTTAGAGAACCGCTGGACATCACGACTCACAACGTGGATCCCCAGGGATCACATGCGAAATTGTGACTGACAAAATATAATCTGATGCCTTAAACGAGTTCAAAAAGTATTTGATCTGCGATGCGAATAATAGAAAGGTGGAGAATTTTGAGGAAGGTCTATGTCCAATGACAGAAGCTAAAAGACTGATGACGATGAGATTTACGTTACTTTGATGAAGGAAGAAAGAAAAAAACAAACAAAAAAAACGATGAAACAGAAAAGACGGGTTGGGCATAGAATAAAAGAAATGGATTGCGGAGAAAAGTGCCTTGTTTTCGGGCAGTTGACCCTATCTTTAAAAAAAGTAAACCGACTGTCTCTTTAGAGACAACCCCTAATGAAGTATACGATCGTAGACGAGTTCCGGTTTGCATGCGTCAGCTAAGTGACCTTCGAAAGTTTCAAGTCAGGTCACCACAAGACAGGCAAGGTTCAGCCAGAAAGCTATGAGGATGGGTCGAGTTTTTGTATAAGTAATATCAAGATTGGATTTTGACCAACTACCAGGACTCTCTGACAAGCTTCCATGAGCAACCCCTTGACAGGATGCAAGCCCGTCGAAGGGATACCTCCTGCCTTATCAAAACTTACAGAGCACTTAATAAGCTGCTAAGTGCACAGGGCAAGTTGAAGAGTTTTTCAAATTCTTTACTCATGCCGGGAATCGAACCCAAGACTTTCTGCGTGTGAAACGAACATGCAAGTCATTACTGCATTTGAACGGACGTTGTCTTCTAACTTGTTCCTTACTACACAACATTCCGGGGTGGCACCGTATGGCCTTCCTCGAATTTTTGTAATGAACTGACAGGGTTGTTGGGACAGCAGCCCCCTTCAATACTCTGGGACAGGATGTTCTCATTCGGCGGTCTATGTCCCAGTGGGGTCTTGCACTATTCTCAGGGGCGTGGCTAAGGGAGGGGTTGGAGCGATTTAAAAAATCTTTATGTATTGTGATTCACCTACGGCATTACTACTAGCATCATACAATAGCAAATCTCACGAAATGTAAGAGGGAGCATTTCAAGGAGCCATAACTCCTCACCTCTTGGGCCCCAAAATCTCTAGCTATGCTACTGCATTTGAAAGGGCCGCCTTCTCGAGAAGCTCATAGACACCAGGCGTTTGAGGGGTCTACCCTAAGACCCCAAGTAATATCTATGTGAAAACTCTGGGGTCTCCGGCTGTACCAGGTTGGGAAACTCTACTCTAAATGCCTCCCAAATCTCCAACTACACCTCAAGTGGAAAATGAAACTTGGCTTCGGAAGTCACTTAATATTTTCATTCCCTTACTTTTCATCTCTTAAAGCAGAACGACACAATTATTAAACTCCGATTTATTTGGATTGTTGTCATCTCGGTCTTTATACTCACAACGTTTCAGCTGCTGTGCCCTTTGGCTTTCAGGTGCGTAACCTATTAGGTGATGTCCTCGTTATTTCAAACAGAAAATATCATTTATAATAAAAAAAAAAAAAAAGGTTTTCATTAACAAAATTCCATTACAAGTGTAGTGAAAATAACAACAGATAGGAAAATATATTGATACACATTGCATTTTATATAAGTGGGTAATAGAAAAATATGCATGGGACGCAACTCTTCTATATTGTCAATAATTAGGTTATGTCCCTTCAGTAACAATGTTTATTTAATTGATTTTTGGTATTACAGACAAAAGAAATAAATATACAAATACTCATGCATATTTTATTTTACACTGACGAGAACTAAGGAATAGATGATTTTTGACATTCAAGAGAATATCACTGAACTAGCAAACTTCTATGCGTGTGCCTCAGAAAAATATTTTTTGGAAGAAGATTTTGAATTGATCAATGAATATAGAAGCAAGTCTGGTTAGTCACTCGAAAAAAAACCGTCACGTGGCCTATCAAACACACAAAAATATAGGAGCAAGTCTGGTTAGTCACCCAATGAAAACTGTCAATTGACTAACTTCTTTTGGCAGCAGGCCATATTTGGATGATCAATGGAAAAAAAAAAAAAAGGAAAAACCGATCAATGAATAAATTTCTTTTCTCGTCTCTTGATATGTCACTAAAAAGTCTGCATCCAAAAACAAAACAAAACAAAAACAAAAAAAAAAACAACCACGAACGCTACTGGATATAAACTAAGTGACCAATTTAGCGTGAAATTACATTGTTAACTAAACCCCTTCCTCATTAACACCGACGGTATAAATAATGAATAAACGTAAATAGATGATAAATCATTCATTTATTTAATATGACAGCTCATTTTGGTACAACCCATATAAATATTCAATAATTAATTATCGGTATGCGTTTATTTGTTATATGCTCTATTCTAGTTGTGCTACTCCAAGGATAACATAACAAAAACGAAAAAAGAAACAGTACACGTATAAAAGCACTTGTAATCTTTCTCTATTGAGGATGAAAGAGTGCAAGAGTTCAGTCGAATTGCTGATTGGCTGACAAAGGACGAACTTGGAAATGAGTTGAAGAGGGAAGTACCTCAATTTTACAAGATTGCACAAAGAGTCGCCGTTAAGTCTATCAAAAAATGTGACTATCTTTGAAGATGGTTGGCTCTGAGAACTCAACGGCGCCAGTCGCACGGAGAGAATTCTGATTTCCTGGAAACATTGTAGGCTTCTACCACTATGAGAACTCTGCAATCCAATTTTCTATCGACTAACCTTATTATTTTTCAATGGATCTTTTCGCGAAGATGAAGACTTGAGATGAAACTGATTGCTTCGGTAATCTATTCCTGAGATTCGGACCGAGATTGAGACATCGTAATTGAAATGGTAGATAAATGTTTCCAATGATTCCGGATCCCCGGAAAGATTTTTTTTTTGGTAATTCCTTCGTTGACTTTCAAGTAAGTAATTGCTTGTACCATATTGCGGATACAAGGGTTGATTGAGAACAACTAGACTTGAATGGACAAGGTCTGTTTTATATACTTCAGAAAGTTATATAATTTGAAAAAATTTTTAAAAAACTTCATTTTCAAATACTTTTTTCCAATAACGCGTTTCGTTGAGTAGTAGCGTTATCAGATTCTAAAGAAACTTACCTAGTCAAAAATATACCGTCAGAGGCATACAATTTTTTAAAGTCTTTGAGCAGGTCCCCTGAGAGTAGGTGAAGCCGGTGCATTGCACCGGCGCCTCAAAGGGAAGAGTGCTCCTTGAATAGAGCTGCGTATCGACACATCACTGTCAATACTATATGTTCATTAATAAAATATGTTCACTTGTTTAAAAGTGAGCTGGTGTGCCAAAAATGGTTATAGCAAATGAAATAAGATGACTAAAGGCACTGTCTCCAGGTTTATGAAAATCTTTGATTCAAATTCAACAGACTCAACAGGTATTCATATAAATTCTTTTTTTCCGAGACTGGGGCGGATTAACCATTAGTCTGAGAAGGCCTAAGCGTAGGTATCTGATGGAGAATGGTTAAGGCCAAGAAAAAAAGATTGGTTTGAGTCTACACAATATGGTTTGAGTGTGCACGTGAGTATTTTAGATGATATAAGTTATCCAAAGTGAAAACGTTACTTTATTTCATTTTATTTAACAAATGGTTTGACTGCAGGGCTAGGTATTGGGGAGTCTTACTAAAGCTTGGTCAAGAGAGCCAGGGTAAGATTGTCCGTCGCTGTGTCCTGGTTGTTGGGTTGTGACGTTGGGTGGGGCAGGTAAGGTAAATCTGGGGGCGCTATCAATTTGGTAACCAGCATGAAAATTTATTTTAGTCAGTCCCATTTAAAAAGAGAGATTGGTCTGGATGCCATAAACTCATTGACTGCGAAATAGTTATCCATTGAGAGACAGAAAGTCTTTGTCCATTGCAAGATCATCTATTCCAAGTTATCCACTGCACGAGGAAAGCCCTGACTCACAGATAGAACTGAGTTGCCAACAGTCACAATGAAACCGAACTTTTTCATAGAATCAGTTATAAAGATTCTCAATTAACAGAGGCAATGTATGTAATGATTGTCCAGGAACAGCTGACGAGATATTACACAAAATTTTTTGTCCTGGTTCTTCTTACTTTGACAGTGAATTAGAGAGCTATCCAACTACAATTGAAGCACTGCGATTACCAAGCAACTGGCGATTGTACTAAGTTGACATTCACCTAATATATATGTCAGTGCAGAAGGCAGTGCAGTGTCAGGTTTGAAATTGTTTGGAATAGCGATTCTGGAGAAACATAATACAAAAATTTAAGGAACTCATGGATTATAAATCTGTCTTCAGAGTTTCCATAAATGATTTCCCTTGACTTCCGCTCTTTAGAATTATCTGAATTTGAATTTAAAACATTTCAATTGGCAACAGTGGAAAGGAAAAACCGGAATACTTCGAAGCTGTAGTTTTACATAACAATTATGGCAGGCCTATCCAAACATGCCCCTTCAGAATGGGCGTTGTCTTAGTTCAAGATTATTTGTAGATGGTGATAAAAACCTTGCAAGCATATATTGCTCTAAAACTACAGACGAGACATTTCGATGATATGATGTGCACAGAAATATCCCGCTCTTAAGAAGTAAATAATGTTTATTGCTGAAATAGTATATTTACAGGATTTGCGCTTAACGGAAAACTTTTCTTCTTGATACCGTTTTTTGTTGTTGCTGTTTTACCCCACCTGAGAGATACCAATGGAAGAGACACTTTCCTTGCAGATTTACATATTACATATGGAGTCAGAAGTAGAAGGAATCGGCTGGAGCATCGTGCCAACAACATCACGAGAAAAAGAGATTAGATTGTTCGAACAAGAGCTTGAATAATGTTCAAGTTTTAATCTCTTTCCAGAAAAACTGTTTATATTATTTCTAAATCAGTTCACAGCACTAGATGTCCTCTAAAGAATATTCATTTTAGTATATCTTTATCTAACAGGGGTAACCGGCAGGAGTCATTCGAATTCAGTCAAATCTCGATATTCTCAAAGTTTACGTCTTATGTTTAGGAATGGCAGTAAAACGCAAGAGATGTAAGATGAAAGAAATACTCGTCAAAAATTAATAATAATCAAAAACGTTTTATCTACAAAGGCTAACCAACTGTAGTAATTCAGATGAATTGTAAAAAAAAAAGGAGATATCATCAAAATCTTAAATAGCACAGATATTTTTTGTAAAATGTATCTTAATCGGTCTTCTTTAAAATAACTTGACTTTTAGATCGAATATGAAGTTTTTATGAGTGAGAAGGGTTTTTTTTCAACGTAAAGTCGTTTTTTCCGCGTTCATAGCTATTTCAAGTTTTCGTCTGACACTAAGTACTTACAATTAAGTTTGTTTTATCTATTTTCGAGCAGACGGTCGTTCCCAATGGAACTAGTGAGCGTTGCCATTTTTGATGATTTAGTTTTTTTTCCCACGAGTGGTATAGCGGTTTACAACGTGGACAATGGATTCGCTGTGTCGAGTTCGAACTCTGGTTAAGGCTGTTTACAATCACATTGAACAAATGCCATTGGGAAAGACATAAATCCATCTCCTCACCTGTTGGCTATGAGTAAAATAGCAGGACAGACTTGGAACTCTAGCATTAGAGGGGCGCCTTATCTATGAGGAGGGAAACTGATTCTAAACCACGGAGAAGAGGACCCCTACCCAAGGCGATTGAAAGCAAAATTTAACGTCTTTCTTGTAGCTCCTGCAGCCAAATATCACTTCCTGCTTCCCTTTGGACTATATTAGTGAGACCGAGAAAGGGATCTTGTCAAGTATGAATTCCAAGATCTACAAGCACTTTGCCCGGGATTCAATGTTGTTACTGTCTATCGGGACAGAAAGAGGTCATTTTCTTCTACATCATTTCCTTGCTCTTTGAATAAACAATATGATTATTCCCACCAGCCTTAAATTTTAAGAGTTTTTGTTATTAGAGACCGTCAACCAAAACTTTCAACCTAGGTTTCTTCAGTTTTTAAGATGGTTTGACTGACTGGCTATATATGTATAAATCGTGCGTAATTTCAGCATTTACAAATGTTTACAAAAATGTTTTTGGTTTCCGAACCCTACCCACAGAATAGATTTCTACAAGGGTGTTCAGTCTACAGCATATGTGTATGCTAAATTGGTCCCTACTTTTTGCCCAGCTGCGTTGTCAGTGATCTATCGATCGTCGGCCATTCTTGCAACACGACCAGCCCACTGCTATTTGAGTTTTTTAATGAATTCTATGATGTCTCTGACTCTTGTCTCTCCCCAGATGTACTGTGCTGTCTTGTGATCTCTCTATGTGAGGCCCAGCATAATTCTTTCATGTGCACGTTGCATGGTTCTCAATTTGCGAGTCTGCCTCTTGGTTAGGTTCCATGTTTCAGCTCCATAAGTGACTATTGGGAGGATGCATTTGTTATACACCCTTCTTTTGAGGATTAATGGGATCTTCTTATTTTTGAAGGTTGAGCTAGCTCTGCCAAAGGCTTGCCATCTTAGAGTGATTCTTCGCTTGATTTCTTCTTCTTTTGAGGTTCTCATCGAGAATCGCTGTCCTAGATAGATGTAGTGATCTCCAATTCTGTGTCCTCGATTTTGATCTTGATGTTTTCTCCCCCGATGTGGTTGTTGCATATGATCTTCGTCCTGCTGAAGGGTTAAATTTTAACAACGATTTGATTTGGGAGAATGGAAACAGTCTTTCTCTCGAACCGTCAGTCATGTAAATCTCTTAGTCTGGCTTCAGGTTCAGTCAACTTGTGAGATTTTTGTCCGAAAAAGAGGCGAATGCTTTTAAGGGTTTGAAATACGAAATACTTAGCAATATAGGGCATAGCATTTGGGGGCCTTTTTGTTAGGAATCACCTGACCAAAATTTTCATAAGAAATGAGAATTGGAGTTTATTCCGTTTGTCATCGACATGGATTAAGGATAAGCGTTGAGGTCAAAGTTTTGGTTTTCGTAATGGCAACAAACGAAAATGAGTTAGGCGAGAAAAATAGAATACAATTTTATACTTTTTTCATCCGGGAGTTCCGTACTTTAAATATAAAGGATAACACTGTGTTGATGGGGGGGAGATAGAAAGGACTTATAGACAAGACAATACATAAAAGTGAACTCACAAAACTCATTAGTGGTAGGAAGACAGAATGTATGGCTGTGAGCAAAAGAGAAAGCCCATGGTATGAGTTAGAAATAGACGTCAAAATCAAACAGGGGCAAGAATTCAACTACCAGGGTAGTGTTGTAACAGACGACGGATATTGTGGCAAGAACAGGGATAGAAGTAGCGGAAGACTCTTTCCAGTAACTGGATAAGATATTCAAAGAAAAAGAAAATAACATTCAAAACGAAGAAAATAACATTCAAAACGAAGAAAATAGCGCTGGACCGTTATGCAATGTCTAAAGCTGAGAGAAGTAACTGATTCACTGATCACCCCGACATGGCCTGCTGCCAAAAGATGATGGTTGCGCGATGGTTCCTAGTGAGTAATTAACTGGACCGGTTTTATGTTGCTTTTTTTCTTCTTAATCCTATCAAACAGATTCGAGATCGTGTGCATGTAATTGGTCTGCATGGTCAAATCTTGGTCATTTGCACAGTTCCCAGTGAATCATCCCCACCACGATATAATGCCTATTTTTTTTATTCTCTTCCTGACAACTTGCTGCATCCGCTTACTGCATGATTGATGGTCTCATCTCTATCATCATAGTCTGCATTCAGTATTTTCCTTTGTCTTGACCATTTTTGTTTCTGTAATATGGCTATGGGTAGTGTAATAACATACGACGGAAAGTATGTCACAGAAATCCGCAGAAAAAAATTGGCAAAGCGAGAGATGATTTCAAGAGACTGAACAAGATAGTCATAGATAAAGATACAATATCAGAATCAAAAAAAAAAAAATGAGTGTTCGGCTGCTATCCGGTGTTTTATCTCCTATATGACAGCGAATGCTAGACTATCTCGTCACAGGTGTCACTATTATTAAGAATACCTCAGACAGAAGTTCGGAGGAGATTAAAAACCAGAATGAAACTATTGATAATAATAAGAAAAGGGCTGTTGTTTTTTGGACAATGAAGAAAGAAGGCTTGGGGAATTTAACATGCACAGGGCGCACAGAAGGCAAAAGGAACAAAGGTTGGCAGCGAGCATCCAACTAGTAGCGTTTGAGCAGGTGTATGATGGAAAGAATTTTGGAGGGTGTGGAAGAGCGGGAGAGGAGCTGTGGAGAGCCATGATCATGGACATGGCACCTACAGGTAGAATTAAAGTATGAGTGTGCGCTTCCTGGTCTCAAAATGTAGCTCCCCGGCACTTTTGCCTGTGATCAGATTGTTATATTCGTGAAAAAACATAGCACAATTGACCGACTGCAGTTACCAAAAGTGATAAAAGGTTCTATCTATCTTTATATGTGCGTGTGTTTGTGTATTACAGTGCTCCTGGCTGTTTTGTCAATAGAGTTCATAATTAGTATCAGTACTCTACTAGACTCCTTATGAAAATGTTTTTTTTTGGGGGGGGGAAGGGTAGGGTTTTTGGTTCCCGGGGGGGGGGCTTATTCTGACGGGTTCAATAATAACATCTAGATCCCCAGAATTGTAGATATTTTTTTAATTTTCAAATGTTTTCACTGATGTCACGAATAAACTTTTCTCTGCTCTTATTTATTTTTTGATGGAATTTTTTTCATATGACTTCGAATTGTGACGATACGGTTCAGTTATATATATATATATATATATATATATATATATATATATATATATATATACATATATATATATATATATATTGCGTTTTATGTATGTGTATCATTTTTGTTATAATTCTTTCTGACTATTGGTTTCTGTTTCTTCTACTTCGTTTATTATCATCATAGTTACAATTATCATTGTAATTCTTCTTCTTTTTCTTCTTCTTCGTCTTCTTCTTCTTCTTCTTCTTGTTATTATTATTATCATTACTATTGTAATTGTTATTACCATAATTATTATCATTATTACGACTACCACTATTATTGTTATCATCATCATCATCGTTACTATTACTATTATTATAATCATCATTATCATCGCTACTGCAACAATAATCATCATCATCATCATCATTATGATTACTACTACGACTAATAATAATAATAATACTGATGATGATGATGTATCAGACATGTTATTCCTTGTTGAAAAAAAACCCCGAAAAACAAAAGAGAAAACTTCGAAAGGCCATGGTGCCAAAACAAAAGGCCCAACGTATCATTCACACACGTAAACGCGAAAGGAAGACTGAGTGCTTTTGTACGTATGTATGTTTGATAAAAGAGACAAAACGTAAATCGAAAATAATTGAAACAAGGAAATTCAAAAGGAACCTTGACGTAACAAGAAGAAAAATATTTGAGAAAAATCTTTTGTTTACAAATATATCCGTTCGCGTTTTTTTTTCCTTCCTTTAAACAAATCTGTGACCTTCAGTCAAATCAAAAAGAGCTGCGCACATAAGCACTCAAATTTACAACTTTTATAAATGCCATAGAATAACAGGTCTGGTTAATGACTCAATAAAAACCGTCACGTGACCAATGCCCTTGGTACCATGCCGTGTTGGGGGTGATCAATTAAAAAAGATTGGGAAAAGTGATGATCGATGAATGACTTATTTCTCTCAACTCTTTTTGGCAAAGGGTTGATCCCTGAAAAGTCTGAATTAAAAGCAAAAACAAAACAAGTGCAAATGCTGCCGGATGCAAACTGGAGGGCCGATTTAGCATGAACTTAAATTTGAAATTGATCCCCCACTAAAAACCTATGTGTTGGGTGGGGGTCCAAAAAATTTCTAGTCGTAATAATTTTCAGAAAATAATCGTGAACTCTACGGGGTCAATTTAGCATAATCTTTCATCGCAAATTGAACCACTAAATCCTATTTAGTGGTGGGTCGAGATTTCCAAAAAACAAAAACAATCAAATTGTGGCCTACCATACGTAGCCAGCCAGCCAACATAAAAACTGGAGAAATCTATGATGACAGTTTTGGTGACAGTTTTCATTGACGTTTTCCAGAAAGGAACTGCCACGAAATCGGTCGAAATATTTAAAATAAAAAGATATCACAACAGATTCATATAGAAACCTGTTCTTTAATTTCATTTCTCAAAAGGTTTGTTAGAAAATCAATAATGAAAAACTGAAATGGTTCAAAGAAAATAACCAAGAAAACAATATTCAGTTGATCATCACAAAATTTACCTCGTGATAGATTTTAGGTGTTGGGACACAAACACACTCTGTTTGTGTGCGAATGTATTAGTGTGTGTGTGAGTGTGTGTGCGTATGTGTGTGTGTGTGTGCGTGCGTGATGTCGATGCATTATATAAACATATGAAAATGGGCGGTTTACAAGAGGAAATAATGAATGCATACATGTTAAAAGTGATATAGATATAAGTCCATTTCATACGTATATGTGCATATATATGTAATTATTCATCTTATACACGCATAATGCATACATTTGTGAATCTTTATCAACTTGTCAGTCAACAATTGCACACACATGCACAATATATATATATATATATATATAATTTTACATTCAACTCAAATGCGTATATGGGAGATGCACAACAATAAGACTACATACGCATTAGACTTGAATGTAAAATCTAAGTAAACTATGGTTCTCTATCAATATATCCAGAATATGTGTCATCAATATAAATACAATAAGTGCTAATGTTCACCTGGTTCTTATATTTGTTTTGACAATCATCATCATCATCATCATCATCAGCAGCAGCAGCAGCCTGTTAGCGTCCGTCGTTGGACATAGACCTTCTCCAAGATCCGCCAAACTTCTCAATCATAGACATTGCGGAGCCAACAGTTTCTGAATTCATCTGGCTCACCCCACAATCTTACTTTCCGTCGGTCATAATTTTGCATATGGTGTTTGAATTCTTGCAACTAGTACAGCCCATTGCCATCTGAATTTTTCTTACAGTTTTTATGATGTTTTGGACTCCTGTCTCTTCTGTTATATACTGTGCTGTCTTATGATTTCTCCATGAAAGGCACGGTATGATTCCCTCATGTGCACGTTGCATGGTTCTCAGTTTGAGAGTCAATCTCTTGGTTAGGTTTCATGTTTCAGCTCCATTAGTGAGTATAGCAATAGGATACATTGGTTGTATATCCTTTTTTTTAGGACTACTGGTATATTCTTGTTCTTGGAGGTGGAGCTTGTTCTGTCAAAGGCTGTCATCTTAGATTGATTCTTCGCTTGATTTCTCCTTTTGGGGATTTCATGGAGATCCGTTGTCCTAGGTAGATGTAGTAGTCTACTTTACTAGCTCTGCATTTTCCATTTTGATTTTTATGTGTTTATTTCCGATATGTTTTTTGCTCAGCTCTTGGGAGTTTGAGCGCGGCTCACCGATTCTATTGTCCTTACCGTTAACCGTTGCGCTGCTCGCATCTCCTAGGACAGACAACGCAGACGGATAAAGTGGGCGGTTTGATAGACCTATTCCGTCTTATGTAGGATTGCATGGAGGCATAACTGATGAAAAATCGTTGATGTGAAGTTATAGGATCCAAATCTGCTTGTTATACACGACACACAAAGCTGGCAAAACTCGTGTGCAGAAATTCCATTGTTATTAGTTGCATTCAATCTTTTCCAAGTTCTCGGTTGTTTGCAAGAGAAATTCTCCCAACAAATATACTCACAATAATGATTATCAGGACTTTCTATATCATGGTCAGTTTTATCAAAGAAATCATTAAAAAACGGAATCTATTGGCGTAACCAATGTAGGAGGGCTGCGATTAAAAACAGTCCCTTTTCCTTGTCGTTTGCAACTAATTCCGCTTTCCTACGCCTGATGTTCTTTTTCCAGCTATCTACCTGCTCAAAACATTCAACTTACTCTCTTTGCTAGACTGTCGTAAGGATTCGCCAGACCTCTCCATCTTGTATTCCGCCGGCCTCAGTTACGCATGTGATCTCCAGCGATCCACGATGTGAGTCGTGATGTCCATCGATTGTCTGTTGTTCTTGCAAAATGACCAGCCCATTGCCATTTGAGTTTTTCTCTCCTCAATATAAATGTCTCCCAAAATTTCGGTTGTTTCAATTTTTTCTTTCACTTGTGACGAAACTTGTGACATGCCCCTAGTGCTGAGTCGGCTCCAAAAGCTTTGTGAATAATACATTACCAATTGCAATTCTACTGACATTATGCAATAATAAGTCTCATTGAATGTTAGTGAGGACCCCAAAAACCCTGAATAAGCCCTCAAATCTCTCGCTACACTGCTGTTCTTGCAAGTACTGCCTACTCAGCAAGGTGACTTACCCCAGGCCTTTGAAAGGTCTTTGCACGATTCCCAAATAATATCTGTATGTTGAGAATCACTGCGCTAAATGTTAAAAGGATGGGCCCCTCAAGGGAATAATTTCCACCCGGGCCTAGAATATTCAGCCTTGCCCCTGACGAAATCTGTCGCATTTTGTGACTGAGTAAGATATCTACACTTTTAATATCTACAATTCTAAAATAGATGATGTAATAGTCTAGAGATTCTTTAAAAACCTTTCCAAGACAGGTAGCCATTGGTCATGTCAAAACCTCACTTGGATCCCACAATTTTAAGGCTAAAAATTGAATTAAGAAAGTCGAAATTGGCTTAGTCGATATCAAAAGGTGTAATGTTGAAATTTACCAAATGTCAAAATTGAAAGCCTGTATCAAGATATTACTAATAGAACAATCTAATGCGCTGATTACTGTTAATTTTTCTCAGTTGCAGGTGCTTGCAAAAAAAAACAAAAAACAATCGAAAAAACAGAACAAAAAAAACAAGTGAAAAAACGTTTTTTGCCCCCTTCCACTTATTCCCACCCAACAAAATTGCTTAACACTCCATTTAGGGATGGGCATGTCCTGGAATAGGGACTACGGTAATAGCCGTAGATAGTTGAGAAATTCACTCCGAAGAAGGCAGAAAACCAATTCTGTAACATTTTTCTTTATCCTTATTCTGTCCAACATGACTAGAAATCTAAATACATTTGAGAATTTACACTTAGATGACCAATTTAAAAGTTGTTTATTGTATGGATCTCCACTGGGTCACATTTCTACAGAGCCATAAAGAAACAGTTATTAGGTTGATTACTTATAAGATATTTTTTAATGGTAAGATGAAAGGTGATAGCAACAACAAAAGCTCCAAATATTTATTCAAAGTATGACCCACATGAGGCAATAACCTTTTCCGAACGATCTTCTAAAGATAATGTGCCATCTCAATAAATTTCCTTAAGGTTTACTGGTCACAAACTCTGTAAAAGCATGAATCTTTTATGACGGGTAAACAGTTCAAAGTGCTTGAAAAGATGATCATCTTTAGGAGAAATATCTGGTGAATATTGAGGGCGCGGCAAGATATCATAACCAAATTCTTCAAGTCAGCTGAGAGGTGTGGGTAGTGCACTGCAATGGACCATTTTATTTAGTTCATATGTGACACATTTTCCCAACTTTTTAACTTTTCCAACTGCTTTGAAATGACAAGACATCATCATCATCAT
>OY735237.1:15014473-15201973 GCA_963457665.1 Thysanoteuthis rhombus | reverse complement strand
TATATATATATATATATATATGCCAGCAGGACCATTTGAAAGAAAATACTCCCGAAGCTTGATATATACATACTCACGTATATAAATATGCGTACAAATATATACGTAAACACACACATACATATATGTTTACACACTTACATGCATACATATTTACATATTTATATATATGCATATACACACATATATATCTATATATTCATATCTACATACATCTATGAACGCATATTTACTTGCATAATTATTGCATGTAGGAAGAGGTAATATATATATATATATATATATATATATATGTATATACATATATATATATATATATATATATATATATATATATATATATATATATATATATATATATATATATATATATATATATAGCTTTATCTAGATGCAATTATTTTCGGAAGTTGCCTATGCATCAGGCAGAAGTCTATCAACAAAATCCCATTTGTTAATATACAGAAAAGATTTCACAAACTACTCGAGGCTATCATCATTTTTTACAAAACATTTCCTATTTGCCTTTTAAAAAATTCCCTACATTTCCATTCATTGTCCTTTGCACAAATCTATCTTGTACATTCAGCAAGTTTTCCATAGCCGCTTTCTACTGAAGAATAAGTAAAAACTAAATGAATACATAACTAAACAGGTAGGTTAACAATGAAGCCCAGTGTTCTTTACAAGTAAGAAGCGTGTACTATGGCTCATTTAGTAATAACGTGGATTTCTCCGAAAAGTAACATTGATAGAAGTATAATTAGCATAAGTATATTAGCACTTACGCAATTGTATGCGAAAGAACTTAGGAAATCAACCATCAACTGCGATTGGCGGAACTTTCCGTCTTTTGATTTCTATGGTTAACCTTTATTGTGATTGATAGCAAATTATTTCTAAATGTATGTCAGAGCTTTCATCTTGCGACGGGTTATCTTGCCATACGCAATTATTATACTGGACATCTTCGGTAGTTATTGGGTCAATTTTTTTCCTGCCCAAGTCCTGATATGGTCAGTTGTTCGTATTCAGGAAATGTTGAATAAATAGCAGGGTTCACAAATCAACTGCATTTATATTGATTTCTCTCTAAAAAGCATACCTACAATCAAAATAAAATCAGTTCCTTCCTGTAGAATCAACATTTTAACCCTTTATGTCTTCATATTTTTTCCAAATCACGGAATTTTTTTCTATGTACGTTAGAAACTATCAATCAGAAATGTCAATATAGATTTCTTCAGTCTTCAAGTCGATCTGGCTGGCTATGTATGTGTGTATTATGCGTGCAGCCCGCACGAATGAAGCCAGAGGCCTGAAAATTTAATACATTTCACTTTATTGTTTCTACAAATTATTGAATCGAACGCAGTTCTTGAATAAATCGAAAAAAACATGAGGTACTCGAACAGTCCACAAAGGGTTAAAGCAGAACTGGAATTCCATGAGAAAAAAAACTCCCAACCTCCAAAAGAGAAAACAAGCCTGTGTACTGCAGGGTCAAATTCTACTGCTATTTCTAATCCGACTGAAGATGGTTACTGCAACCTCTGTATTGGATATATAATAAATTTATGTACACATGACATCAGTTTAGCTCAGTTTGTAATAGAGCTGCCTTCCAACAACTTGTTTAAATCACGATAGCGAAATGACAATTTCATATATATATATATATATATATATATATATATATATATATATAGGTTTGGTGAAGTGATAGACAAACCATAAAACTCAAATGGCAATGGGCAGGCCAGATTGCAAGGATGGAAGACAACCGATGAACATCACGTCTCACAACATGGATCCCTGGAGATCACATAAGAAACCGAAGCCGACAGAACACAAGATGGAGAGATGAACTGGACAGATTCAGGATATACTAGCTCTGCAACGTCCATGATAGAGAAATGTGGCGAATCCTGGGGAAGGTCTGGGTCCAACGACGGACGTTAAAAGACTGATGATGATGATGATGATGATGATAGACAAACAGTGAATAATTAACTTCCCCGATTGAGGTGAGCTTTATTTCCTGTTTTTGTTATTGCTGTTTTGACGGGCTGGGGACAAAAGTCAAGTCCAACATGGTCTGTAGGTTGACGAAATTTGGCCACAAAATCCGCCAGCAACTCAAGTAAACAAATTATCCCAAAATCTTAGGTTGAGGCCGAAACTCTAAGTGCCATTTTTGGCAAAGTATTAGGAAAACCTTAGTCGGGCCTTTGAAGTATCTTGACCTTCCGTTTACTGTCTGTACATATTCTATAGGGATTGAGAAAATTATGGCTGAATCTAAAATGTGTGTTGGAGAAATTTTGCACGTCATGCCTGATCTAGGGAAACAACAGAAGCAAAACAATGGCTCACCAAGATTTAAGATAATGATCCAGCACACCTGAGCGCGTTAGAAATGGTTGGCTGAGATCTTCTCCACACACAATTCACTTTCCAATTTCTTCGACTCCTTCTTTTCTTTCAATATACCCAGTACCACTTATCATTACACGTAGATATGAAGAAGTCAGCACGTTTAGATGATATCGCCTCTGGTACAAGACGTCATACGTCAGAATCAAAATTGAGCGACTAAGTGGGAGTCGAACCGGGAATACGAAACGAGATGACAAAGCCTCGGCACCCTGCAACGATTGTAGGCATTTCCAGTTGTCCACTTGTAATTTCCTGCCGCTTCCAAGAAGGTTCCAGTTATGCCCGGAGGCCATTTTATTTTGATAAAGAATGACTATTTCGTTGCGATAGCATTTCAGCAAAATGAATGGACGACATCAGTGAGACACATTTCCCTATTTAGTAGGAAATATCATTAAAATAAATACAAAATCATGCATGCAATGTATGCTTACGTAACTATAAAATTATTCTGATTGTTCTCGCCTGCGTTAGGATGTTACGCTATCAGTATTAACATAAGGAGAAGGTTTAGTAGTTTAATAAGAGAGGGGACAGAAACGAAACTTACATAGTTAAATAAGGCAGTAGAGAGAGAGAGAGAGAGAGAGAGAGAGAGAGAGAGAGAGAGAGAGAGAGAGAGAGTATAGAGGAGGAACTTAGGTAGTTTAATAAGAAGGTAGCAAGGCAGGGAGGAAGAAAAGAAACTTAGATAGTTTACTAAGAGCTGAGAAGATTTCTGCATATGAAACATCCATGTTTGTATAACATTTAGATAAAAACATTGACAGGCAACGGAGATGAGAAAGGATAAACGAGAGAATGCAAAGAGTCGTGCAAAATGGAAGAGAAGAACAGAGCTATGAGATAATGGATGATATCAGTTGACAGTCACCGTGGAATATCCACGGACTCGATTAGTGTCCATTATTGTAAGTAAATGTAGCCAAGCCATTTAATGACAGACTTGAAATAATTTTTAAAAATGCAGCTAAAATAACCTTGATAATCAATAAACTTCCATGATAATTTGCCCTGGCACCAGGAGCCACTATTCCTGATTGTACATCCCGAGTAAAAGAAATTTCAGTGCAGATATCTAAAATTACAGTGTCGCGTATATTTTCGAATCAACGTAGCCCTAGGAATAGCCCGAACAAGCAGCCAAGTTAGCTACAGATTCTTCTCACTTAGAGTGTCGATGTCAATGTGAATATATGTCCCCGAACACCCCTGGTCACATTATTGGGGCTACAATATTGAAAGTTTGCATCAGTACACCACTAGGTACCATCTAAAAAGTCTTTTTTCCTTTTCCTTCAAAAAGGTGTTTTTCGGGTCTCCTCGGTCAATTTCAGACCAACAATGTCCAAATCTTGTGCTGGTATTTTTCAGAATTTTACATAGAAGATCTATTTTTGAGACAATTTTAGACAATTTTTTTTAGATTTCTTTATTTTGAATGGTGTTCCACGATATGATGATGATGCATCCGTCGTTGGACATACACCTTCCCCAAGATTCGACAGATCTCTCAATCATGGGCATTGCGGTGCCAGTACTTTCTGAATTTATCTTATTTTCTTTGATGAGCAGTTCTTTCTTATGATCTCTCCATGAGAGGTTGAGTATGATTCTCTCATGTGAACGTTGCGTGGTTCTAAGTTTGAGGACAAATCTTTTGGGTAGGTTCTGTGAATCAGCTCTAAAGGTGACTTTCGGTAGGATACATTGGTTGTATACCCTTCTTTTAAGGACTCGAGGGATTTTCTTGTTCTTGAAAGTCGAGCTTGCTCTTCCAAAAGCTTGCCAACCTAGACTGATTATTCGCTTTATTTCTTTTTCTTTTGATGGCTTCATCTACTTGAATGAAAATTATGGCAGGTTGCTCCACGCACCATAAAGCCCTGCCTCTTCCAAACATGCACCTCTGGAACGTGCAATATCCTAGTTATAGAAAAGCCTTATTAACAACCTGAATATCCAGCTATAATGTCCACTCATTTTGGACGAAACCTTATTTCCAATTATTCCAATTCACACCCACTTCGAGTAATTTAGATAATTCTCCTTTCTGTGTAATCTTATAATATCCTTGGAAATAAAACTATTTAGCTCTCACGGTCCCACTGGTTATTTATTGTATACGTCTGTCTTTAACTGTCTTTATTCAGATCTTGTCGCTCTAATAATGCAGCTCGGACAGTCAAGGGGTCTGGTAAGGGACAGGTAGGGAGGGGGGTCTTTTTTATTGAGGCATTAGCATCTCTAGTATCGATTGCGTTCAATGACTGACCAACCGGAATGCTTGTTACGTCTCTTGCCCAGTCGAATGGATTTAGGTATTTGCAATCCAAATCTAGAAGCTTTTGGCTGTGTCCGGCTGTCAGAAATGGCTATTTAGATGATCTTCAATGAGATAAGAGATATTTTTATTTAAATCACTGCAAAAAAAAGAAATAATATTTTTCAATAGTTCAAGAAATATTTCAATAAAATAAATGATAAAAATTGAAGCCACGTTTGAGTAATTGACAATATTTAGTATATTTCCTAGATTTTATACATATATATGTGTGTGTGTGTGTGTGTATATATATATATATATATGTATATATATACATAGAGAGAGAGAGAGAGAGGGAGAGAGGGAGAGAGAGACTCTTAATATTTCTAGGGGTGTTAAGATTTTTTATTCAATTGTCGAGGTAAACTTGATAATGAAGTCGGCAACATTAATCATGGTAGATCTTCACACAAGGAAAGAAGTCTGATTTTCAAGTTTTTAAAACTGTATAGTCCAATGGCCTGCCTATTGAGCCTGGTGTACAGATAGATCTCCCCCTCGAAGGAATAATAGGAACCACCCCACGAAGGCTCTAAAACTCGAGAAAGTGATGTTTTGACCTTTGCTTTGAAAGATGATGCACATAAAATGAATGGATCCCTAAATCCTTTTTAGAATTGACAGATGATTCTATTTTGGTGTGGGTCAATAGGAACTTGTACAACTCAATGGATAATGTATAGTCCACTGGTAGTGGAAATTGGGTTTCAGCATTTGATTGGCCCTTCCCGTAAAGCCGTGAAATCTAATAATTGTTGTTTAAATGGGAAATTGGTATCTCAGCTGATTCTCTTCCCCGGACACAAATCATTGCTTCCCTGCACTGATTCTTAATCTATACACTGCTCCATCAAACATTTTTCCCTTCTTTCGTTATTTCATTCGCTGAGCCATCTTTAAGCCAATTAGACCAATTGCTCCAAATTGTGTCCGCGCCTAAAGGGGCCCTGCTACTGGGCAGTGGTATTCAAACTATATTTCGCGGAACACCAGGGTTTCGCATGACCGTCCTTGTGAATATTTTTGCAGAATATGTAATTCTTTGTTACATAAACAATTCCTCTGTGGATTTCGCATGTCTTTAATTCATTCCTTTGACACGAACGGCACTTTTTTGTATAGGAGAAAATTAACAACATTTTTTCATTTCCAAATTTGCTGTCTAGTCAAAAGGCGTTCATAGGTTTACTTGCACTTCGGTGAGCTTCTTTCTTACTTTTCCATTTGAGTGTATATTTTTTCTATTTGGGTCCATATGGAATCAGATAATTACATAGAAAATTTCTTATCAGATACACAAGAGTTACACATTGTAACATACACCGCAGACCACGTTTTACTGAGAACTTTTAATTTTCTTTGGAATTCATATGTTGATTGCTTTCCATTCTACTATATATCTATATACACACACACACACACACACACATATATATATATATATATATATATATATATATATATATATATATATAGATAGATAGATAGATAGATAGATAGAGAGAGAGAGATGGATAGATGGATAGATGGATAGATAAAAGTCTATATACTTCATTTATATCTCTAAGATTCTACAAAACATGGTTGTGAATCAAGGACTACACAAAAATGTTTTCAATCGGGTCCTGGGGTTCCTAAGGCAGGTCCTGTTTCTTTATTACATCTTTTCTTTTCTTTTTTCTTTCCTTCTTCCTTTCTCTAGGCGAGATCTTTATCATTTCACATTAGAACTCATTCCATTTTTTCAGTTATTCGTTTCTTTCCATCTTCACTTAATCCTTTCTTTTCTTTTGTTCAAAGCTTTTCAATTTTATATCTTTCTTAAATTCTTTACGAACATTTTTTTTACATTTTCAGATGTGTCCACACATCTCTATTAGACCCTTTTCAGCCGGTCCGTCGATCAGTCCCAATTATGACAAACAACAGAAATGGGAAGGGAGAGGTGCGATGTTATTAAAAGGAGTGACGTCATGAAGAGTACACTATTCCAACCAATTTTATTTTTCCAGCCGCAGATGACGTCATAAAATTTTTGAATTAAAAAAGTTAAAAATGGCAAAAACGAAAACTATGACCGAAAATGTCTATTGACGATTTTTATTGAAAACAATTCGTGCAGAATATTTCTATATCGCAATATTTTACAAGTGAGAGAATCAATCTACTATTTGCTCTTCCTCCTCCTCTTCATCTTTCTCCTTCTGTTATTATTAAAACGGATGGTGGACACACTGTTGATTTTTGTTTATTTAATGTATGTCCTTTTTAAATACCTGGCTTATCTGTCTTAACTTCAGTTTCATAAATCCTTTCTCTTGTCTTTTCGTTACTCAAAAATCCTTTCGCCTTCTTTATAACTAATATTACTCCCTTTTTCCTTTCTTTAAGTTCATTTATTATTATTTTTGTCCTATTTAAGAAAAAAGATTTTCATCATCATCATCATCAGCAGCAGCAGCAGTTGGTTATTGGACATCATCATCATCATTATCATCGACAGTCTTTGATTGCCCGTTATTAGACTAAGACCCTTTTAGGGTTTACCAAACCTGGTTGTTGCAGGGCAAATACTGAACTTGTCTAGTTTGTCTCTCCATTTTGTATTCAGTTGGCTTTAGTTTCGCATACGATCTCTTGGGATCCATGCATTAATTGATTGTCTGCCATTCTTGCAACATGGCCAGCCCATTGTCATTAGAGTTTTCTAATGGATTTCATGATGTCCTGTTTTTTCTCTGTTATTGTGTTGTCTTGTGATCTCTCCAAGTGGGGTTGAGCATGTACGCATTGCGTAGTTCACAGTTTGAGAGTCAGTCTCTTGATTAAGTTCTATGTTTTAGCTCCTTTGGTGATTACATCTTCCCGCCAAATCCACCAGTTTTCGTATTCCTGGGAATCGCAGTGACAATACCTTCTGTACTTGTCTCTAAATCGTCAGACTATTCTTTTTTTTTTTGCTGAACCCAATTTTGCAAATAATATCTGCGTATTCAAGTTGCGAGTTGTGATGTCAAACAGTTTTCTGATATTCTTGCAACATTACCAGCCCAGTGCCATATGAGTTTTCTAATAGATCTCATGATAACTCTGACACCTAATTGCTCTCTGATCTTGCGATTGTTCATGTGATGTTAAGAATAATCTTTTCTTGTGCATATTGCATGGGTATTAGTTTACGAAGTTCCATGTTTCAGGCCTGTGGGTTACTATCAAGATAACACATTTGTTGTAAACCAAGAGTCACCGAAGTGGTTTACATCGACCCCGCAGGGGTTGATAGAACTACTCGATGGCTCGATGAATACCTGGGTTCATAAGTAGGCCATAAATGCCGAGGGGGGTCCGTCAAACTTTTGGGGTCAAAGGTTAATATTCATGTACGATGAAAGAAAAGAAATGATATACGAAAGAAAAAGGAATGGAAGGAGAAAATCTTCAATTAAAAGGTTATTTTAGTATAAATGATTAATTGTTTCATCATATTTATCGTTTTTGACTGATATAGAATTATATACTCGGATTTGGTACCTTTTGGGGAGATTTGGTAGAAATTTAGGATCCAGTATTGGTACGTTTGATAAATTTGTGCTGGCAGCCATCCCTGTAGGTTGTTGAGTAATCGAAGATTCCATAAAGGGCTCGATGGTCTAAAAGGTTGGATGACCCTTGTATACACTTCATTCAAAATTATCTATTTCTTTCTATTCTCCTTCACTTAATCTTGCTCGTATCCCTTTCATACCTACTTCCTCCCATTTCCTTCGAATTCATTAGAAAACTTCTAAGAAATCTGCCATGTTTCTACAGTTTTCAAGTTGGTCTGGCTGGCTTGCTGACTATGTATTTATGTATGTACGTATCACGCATATAGGCCACATCAACGGAGCGAGGGGATTGGAAATCTCAATATTCACCCTGAGGAGTTTAGAAAAAGTTTTCATGTTTTTTTCTCTGAAATTCCCCTGTTAAATAGGTTTTCAGTCGGGGATTCTATTTGCAATGTACATTTATGCAAAATTGGTCAGTTAGTTCGTGTCTATTTTTTTTTTTGTGTGTATTTGATTATTTTTTGAAACATTAAATTTTTTTAGAATCATTACCCAACAAAAGGCAAAAGAAGTAACACATATTGGTGACCCCTTTTCCAATTTTTTAATTGATCATCCCCCAACGCAATATCCAGCCAGAATACCTTGGTTACGTGACGGTGTCCACTGAGTGACTAATCAGATTTGTTTAAAATATTAGAACATTCAATTCTCCATTCGTACTTCTTTCTCTTATCTTCTACTTGACACTCTGTTCCGTCTTCAGCGCATTTTTTCTTCACCTAATTATTTTCTTGACTTTTTATCCTTGTCACTCTTCTTAAAAATTTTACTTTCATCTCACCTCTCTCAGATTTACCTTTTTCTACATATTCCTTTTCTATTTGTTTATGCGCAAGCATCTATTGCAGAGATCGTAATCACTGACTGGCTGATCGACAAATTGCCTCACATCATCACCCTGAAGCATTCCCTCCCACCTTTCCTATGAATCTGATGTCACTCAAATGACATTTTATTATTACGTCATTAGTACATGGAATTTTGTTTTACCGCACCAGGATGCAAACATGCGTCAATTGCGTGAATTAGATTTTAGTTTACTACGATGTTAGCGTTAAATGAGAGTCTTTCCAGAGGAAAGGCTTTTAAAGGGGGGAGCTTGGAGAGGAATCGGTTTCTAAAGAAAGGGTCTGTCAAAAGCACTGAAGGTCAAACTAACGCAAACATAGTCTGACTTTCAGGCTTATTCATTTTTCTTGTCTTGTTCTCCTTCATGATTTGTATCTTCGTTCTCTTTCTTCCATGCTAAACTTCTTTTCAGTCCTTTCCTTCATCCGAGAGATCTCCTCAAATACTCTCTACCATCCCCATGCATTGGAATTTAAATCCTCCCATCTTTCTTCCCCGTAGAGGCTATTTTCATATTCCAAACGACATGGCCGCCGACTCCCCAGCGCCATATCAAAAAGAAATAGTCGTTGCAGGTAAGACACTCTTCGTAATTGGCAATGAGAGTGGGCCATCAAATATTTCTGATGAAGATACACGAGCCATAATTACTTATAATACCGAAACCTCGTTTGCTGATTGGCTCGAGTAGGCTATTTATCCATTAAGGATATGTTGTCCCGTTGTGTGGTCAGTAGAGCGAGTGGTTATGGTAAAATCGGGATAAAGGGGGTTCGGACCAATGGCTGCGTAATGGGAGGCACTATAAAACCCGGGGGTGGAGGGCTAATTTTCGAATTAGGAATCCAGCAGGGAATGTTTTATAAAGATCGGGGAGAAAGGAAGAAAGGGAAAGAAAGAGAATTGATCGAAGCGGGAGGAAGGAAGAAGAAAAAGTAGGAAAGAAGAAAAGCGGTAAACGATGAAGATGTTGAGGAGGAAGGGGGGAGTAGCAGCGGAAGGAGTTGGGGGATAATTCGTTTGAAGGAGCACGAGACGGGAGAACCTTTGAAAAGGGAGGTGGGGAAATCAATTTACAACGGTGGCAGAATTAAAGGAATTGGATAAAAAGAAAGAGAAAAAGGAAGAAAGAAAAACAAAAAGACAGAACGAATGATTCAAAGAATGGAAAAAAGAACGAAAGAATGAATGAAAGACAAAAAGATTGAAAAAATATGAAGAAAAGAAAAGAAAGAAGAACGAAAAAAAGGAAAAGAAAAAGATCGAAAGAAGGGAGGAGAAAAGGAACAGAAGAAAAAAAGAGAAAAAGAGATAAAAAAAAGGGAGTAAGAGAGGAAGAAAAATGAACAGAAAGATGACCGAAAAAAAGGAAAGAAAAAGGAAATAAAAAAGAAAGAAAAAAGGGAAATAAGACGAGAGAAGAAAGGAAAATGGAAAGAAAGAAAAATGAAAAGGGAGAAAAAAGAAAGGGTAAGATAAAAAAAAATAAAAATAAAGTAAAATGAAACGAAATAAAGAAAGAAAGAAAGAAAAGATGGCGGAAAAAAAGAAAGAAAGAGTAAAAAAAAAGGAAAACAAGACGAGAGAAGAAAAAATCGAAAGATGGAAAAAGAAAGAAAGTAAGAGAGAAAGAAAAAAAAGAAAAGATGACAGAAGAAAGAATGAAACAGAAACGGGAAAAAGATGGTAGAAAAAAAAAAGGAAGAGAGAAATGAAGAAAAATAGAAAGAAAGAAAAGTACAAAGAAAGAAAAATGAAACGAAAGAAAGAAAAGTGGATAACAGATACGAGGAATAAGCAAATAGGCTGAAACGATGAAAGAGTGAAGAAAGAGAAGCTGAAAATATAAAATTGAGAATTAAAAAAAAAACAATGGCGGATCAAAGAAAGAAAAAGAAACGGAGAAATTAATGGAAAGAATGCGAAAAGAGAAACGATTCAAACAACGATGATGCAACAGAATTGAAACCGTGAAGGTTAAGAACATAAACAATGAGAGGAATGGGTTTTGGGAACTGAGTATACGATGAAGTTGGGTTCAAGGAAGTATGTATTCAGTAATGTCTAAATGTTTAGTCATTTAACATACGTAAAACTTAGAAATTGAGAAACCTATGAATATTCTGGGATGCCCAGTCGACAGAATCCCTCCTTTGGCCGCCTCGCTGGCGTACTCCAAGGGAAAGCGAAACTCAATAGGTTTGTCTGCAGGAAATGTCAGAAGCACGTCAAAGTTGACATCCAACCGCCGTAAGGCATCCTTGCTCCCTAATTTGGAACCTAAGTTGTCCTTCCTCAGACCAGTTGCCTTCCAAGGGCTACAGAGCCTGACATTCTCTGCTATCTTATCTTTAGCTTGAGAAAGGGTGGGGTCAGATAAATACATGCCTTTTCCTTGTGCATTAGTGCGAAGTAAACGTCGTCATCATCAGTGTTTTACCGTCCGTCGTTGAACATAAACCTTCACCAGGATTCGCCATATCTCTCTATTGTGGACATTGCAGAGCCAAGACTTTCTTTACCCGTTTAGTTCGTTTCACCATCTTGTATTCTGCCGGTCTCAGTATCGCATATGATCTCTGGGGATCCACGTTGTGATATCCATCGGTTGTCTGCCAACATGATCAGCTCATTGCCATTTGTGTTTTTTAATGGATTCTATGATGTCTACGTCTCCGGTTATTCCCCTTATTCTACTGTGCTATCTTGTGATCTCTCCATGTGAGGCTGAGCATTCTTTCATATGCACGTTGCACGATTCTCTTTCTGAGCGTTAATATCTTAGTTAGGTTCCATGTTTCAGCTCCATAGATGACTATTGGAGGGATGTATTGGTTGTATACCATTCTTTTTAGGACGAATGATATATTCTTGTTCTTGAGGATGGAGCTTGCTCTGTCGAAGGCATGCCATCTTAGATTGATTCTTCGCTTGATTTCTCCTTTTGGGGAATTCATGGAGATCCGTTGTCCGAGGTAAATGTAGTGGTCAAATTTCTCAAGCTTCACGTTTTCAATTTTGATCTTCGTGAGTTCATGTTCGTTGCTCAGCTCTGGGGAGTTTGAACTCGGCTCACCGATTCTATTGTCCCTGCTGTTAACCGTTACGCTGCTCGCATCTCCTAGGACAGACAAAGCAGACGGATAAAGTGGGCGGTTTGATAGACCAATTCCGTCCTGTGTAGAATTGCATGCAGGCAAAATTGATGAAAAATCGTTAATGTGAAGTCATAGGTTCCAAATCTGCTTGTTATACAAGGCACATAAAGGGGAAATAGGTCTGGATAGTCACTCTATAGACACCGACTCGTGATCTATGTGTCGGGGTGATCAATTTACGAAGTGGGAAAAGGTGTGATCCATGAATGAATTACTTCTCTTGCTTTTGTTGTGAGAGAACACTAAAAAAATGCTTCAAGATACAAACCAAGGGACCAATCTAGCGTTAACGTACATTCCTATTCTAAAAACCTATTTACGGGGAAATAAAATATAAAAGAGAAGGACTTTTTTTCGATACATAATGAAGAGTGAACGTTCAAAATTTTCAGCCCTCGAACTCTTTTAGTGAGGCCTATGCGCAAAATCGCCTGCAATACAAACCAGCTTAAAAACTGAAGAAACCTTTGTTGACGTTTTGGTGGCAGTTTTTATTGACAGTTTCTGACCGTCGCTCTTTTTCTATTGTGGAATACACAAGCTTTGCTCGCCTCGTGTGGCCATGAAGCGAAATTAGTGAGCGTAAAGGCTATTATGTAGCAAGTAAACGGCTTTTACGGACTTCAGGCTTAAGTAATGGGATCAATTCATCGTGAGGAAAACCCATAAGGAATGCATTGCTCGTGCCATATATATATATATATATATATATATATATATATATATATTACAAGACCGTGCAAAATTGGTACGATGTCTAGCCTAATTGGGAAATGTACATCCCATTTCAAACCGCTCATTCAGTGCTAAATATATATAATTTATGAATAGGTATATACATGTAGTATATAATATGTACCTACGAGTATAAGTAAGAGAACAGAATTAAAGAACACGAACTATTTATATAAGAAGTAATGGCAAGCAATCTTCTTCAAGATAGAACGGTACTATAATAAAAAGTAGTCAATACAATGGTAGTTTTTTTTTAATACCTTTCTGCCTTCGTAGTTCATCTATTTAATTTTTTGAAAAGTCTGTTTAACCTATTTAGGCCTAAATCCTACGTTCCCTTTGAGCAATATGTCAGATTTTGGTATAATCAGAAATATGGGGTGAATTAAAGTATCATAATATAGTAATGCTTGTTTATTCGTTAAAAAAAAACAGGAAGCATGTTTCTTATCATCTTAGGAGTGTCCATTTGATCCATTGTCATCCATAAATATTTCCTATGTTAATTCTTTTTGGGTTGAGATAGAAGCCTACCAAGAGGAGGAATTTTAAAACAAATAAACACTATAAATCAACATGTTAATACATTTTATGCTATAAGTTTATGCGTGTGTTTGATAAAAGCAGAAAGATGACAATGACTGATTCGGCAGAACCACGAGGGAAAGAATTGAATTAAAAATTCTTAAACTTTCTTTAGAATATTGGCTTTAATAACCTTTTACGAAGTGAGGTTTTTCATTTCATTTTATAGTGGACTTCTTTTTAGCTTATATTGTCGGAATTAATTAAAATTATTCTAAAGAAATTTATTCCTAACCTATTTATGCCTAGAGTCAGATTTATCAAACGATTTTGATATGATTAGAAATATGGGTTAAAAGAAAATCTACAGACACGATAATGCAAATTTGTTTGTAAAAAAATGAGAGCACACGTCTTAATATCTTGAGTGTTCATATGTGGTTTTCATCTACTTTATTTCATGAATATATTTTACAGGACATTTTGGGGGGAATGGGGTATTCATGGGTAAAAATACTGATACTGTGTGCTAGTGTCCGTCCATGACACTCTTCACAATATCGACAAGCCCGCTTGCAGCAGGGTCAAACTCAACTTCTATTTCTATTCCGACTGACGATGATCACTGGAACTTTTGTATTGTATATATAACAATAAAAATATAACAAACATCTTCATAGATATATAAGATTTACCAGTTTAGCTCAGTCGGTAAGAGAGCTGCCCATCGATCATTTGGTCGGGATTTCAAATCACAGCTGTTAGTTTACTCCCCTTAATTTGGTGAGGATTGTTTTTGTTATTGTTACGGTAGAAAAACTTCTTCAACTCGAGCTATTGACTTTGAGTGGAGTTTGACAACATTTTTTTATGAAAGGGCCCCTTTGCCTTTACCAAAGGGAGAGCAAGATCTGATAATTGCAGCCTTGAAATGTTTGACCCCTTTTTTGAAACTTTCTGCTTTCACTCTAATAATCACGTTTATAGCACCACAATGTGAATGATTTAAAACTTGTGAATGTTCCTTTGTGTATATCTATCTAAATATATAATAGTGTGTATTTATTTATTGTGTATTTATCTGTCTCTCAATACACACACAGACACACACACACACATATATATATATATATATATATATATGTATGCTTACGTGTTTGAAAAGTGTATATCTATCTATATGTACACGTGTATGCTGTATATTGTATAATTCTCACTCACAATGTATACATATATGTGCGTGTGTGAATAATGTGTATCTATCTACAAAAGTGTTTGCGAGTACGTTTATATATTGTGCATTTGTTTATCTATCTATCTATCTATCTATCTATCCATCTATATGTATATACATATAAATACACATGCGTATATATACATATATACAAAACATAGACAATACAATGAATATCATATATATATATATATATATATATATATGATATTCATTGTATTGTCTATGTTTTGGGTTTTTATCCAATGCAGCAATAGACTTCCGTTCACATCCCAAAATTAGGCATCTCTTTATCCCTCTCTCTTTCTCTCTCACCCTATATATATATATATATATATATGTGTGTGTGTGTGTGTGGTGCGTTTATACGTGCGTGTGTATTGGGTTTTCATCCATATTCTCACATAAGATTTTCTCCAATGGGAGCATTTGTGAAAATGCTTTTAACACCTTTGTGCTAAACGCAATTTCCATTGAATATGCCATGATCTTCGCTCAGAAAAGCAATGGGGGAGTGTTATCTGTTGAACGGATCATCACTGTTGAGGTGAAAGGATCCTAACTGTGAGATAATGGCTTGCTAGGTCATCTTGCAGATCATCACAACTGAGACGAGAGTTCAATAATCACTAGTACTCAATACTTGTGGCCTTGTGCCATAAACAATGCCAAGCTTAGCCAATAATTAATCCCCCAGTTACTAGGTGTGCTTTGTTATTAGTAGATAAAAATGTCTCTAAAAATGGCAAAAATCGACAGAATTTCACCATTTTCAGCTAATTTCATGGCTAAAAATGCTATTAATATCCTTATATATAGATCACTGTAGCCCAAGCACGTATCAGAATTAATTATCTAAATATCGTCTTTGAAAAATAGATATTTCATCTAAGAATATCTAGAATAACCAAGCAGTATTTTTGGGCATCACCATCGATCTACTCAAAATGGCTGGCAAGAGAGTCAAGAGAAAACTAGCTATTCTTTTCAACTTGTGTCTGAAACAGAGTAAAGTCCCGAAAGACTGGAAGACTGCTATTATAATGCTTCTACATGAAAAAAATAACCCCAAAGACCTTAACAACTACAGGCTTATAAGCCTGCTCAACTGCATTTACAAACTTTTCACAAAAATCATCACCAACTGGATTACTAAAACGCTGGACAAGAATCAACCACGAGAACAGACTGGATTTAGAAGAAATTACTCGACCATCGACCATCTTCATTCAATAAATCAGCTGAAAGAGAAGGCAGCAGAATACAAATGCCACTCGCGGTAGCATTATAGACTCCAAGAAGGCTTTCGACGCTGTACAAAATTCCAGTGGTCATGAAGGCCATCACCCTACGAGGTGTACACCCTGTATACGTCAAAGTACTGCAACACACGTACGATCACAGCAACTCATTCATTAGGCTACATAAGGACTCTGATCCATTTCAGCTCCAAAAAGGAGTAAGACAAGATGATACTAGCTCACCCAAACTCTTTACAGCCTGCCTTGAGATGTTCTGCCGGAACATGGACTGGAAAAATAGAGGAATCAAAATAGACGGCGAATACTTGAGAAACCTTAAATTTGCAGACGACATTGTCCTTCTCACAGAGAACCTACACGACCTCCAACTAATGCTAGACGATCTCAACAAAGAAAGCAAAAAAGTCGGCGTACACATGAACTTCAGTCAAACAAAAATCATGTGCAATAATAATGTTGAGAATAAGAACATAACTGTCAAGATAGAAAATGCAAAACTCGGCGAAGTGGACCACTTCATCTACCTAGAACAACGAATCTCTATGAGACCCTCAAAAGAGGAGGAAATCAAGCGAAAAATCACTTTGGGATGGCAAGCCTTCGGCAGAGCAAGCTCAACTTTCAAGAACCAGATGATCCCAATAATCCTAAAAAGAAGAGTGTACAACCAATGCATTCTCCTGATAGTCACTTATGGAGCTAAAACATGGAACCTAACCAAGAGATATGCCTGCAAACTGAGAGGTATGCAACATGCACATGAGAGAATCATGCTCAACTTTACATGGAGAGATCACAAGACAGCACAATATATCAGAAAGAAAACGGGGGTCAGAAACATCATAGAATCCATTTAAAAACTTAAACGGTAATGGACTGCGAGAATGACAGACAATCGATGGATATCACGATTCACAACATGGATCCCTAGATATCACATGCAAAACTGAGGCCGACAAAAAACAAGATGGAGAGATTAACTTGACAGATTCAGAAAATACTGGCTCCGCGACGCCCATGATAGAGAAATGTGGTGGATCCCAAGATCTATGTCCAGCGACGGACATTAAAAGACTGATGATGAAAACAACTGTAAGGCGTTACTTAGTATCTAAGTGTGCATAAAAGGTTAAATTTGTTCCCCAATAGGTAAGCGCTGACAGCCAAATGTGTAGTTTGACAATCTGTCCCTTTCTTTTGACATGGAACAAAATGGAACCATTTCTGTAAAGAATGGTCACTTGCAATGAAAAATGGATCTTGTACGAAAATTTCAAGAGACCTTCATTATAAATGTGAGGGAAAAAAATCCCAAACATGTTTTAAAGCCTCCATTACACTTCCAAAAGGATATTGTGATTGTTTGGTGGTATTGTGAAAGCATTACCCATTATTCATGTTTGCAACATGGACAAACAATAATAGCATAATCATACTGCAAACAAATCGAAAGAAAAGGATTCAAAATTAGCCGGAAAATTTCCAGCATTGGTAAACCGACCAGGTCCAATTTGGTTTCAAACTTTGAAATAAATCTATGCCAACAAGAAGTGGAAATGACAGCAATTTAACAATTCTTAGTTTCAAAAGACACTAATTTCTATAAAATAGAGAATCTTGAAAGTTGAAGCCTAACGGAGAAAAGGCTGATGAAGAAAATGGAGCTCAGATTAATGAACAGGGCGCGTTTACAATCTCAAGGGATAACTTGACAGCTTTAAACCCTAGATATATAGAAAAAACTTTTTTTCCGAAAATCTAAGTTATTTCAGTGAATTATTTCCCAATATTAGTTTATGTAATTTATGTAATTTTTCTCAGTGTTTTTTTTTTCCTAATGTTTCACATAGAATTTATTATTGTAGTTAGTGTGAAACCACCATATAACATTTTTCGGGGATTTAAAAACAAAACAGTTATATAAATAATGCAGGTGTTTATGTATATATATGTTACGCAAATGTGTGTGCATATATATATGTGTGTGTGTGTGTGTGTGTGTGTGTGTGTGTGTGTGTTGGTATGTGTATTTGTAGTTACGTTTCATGCGTGTGTGTATGCATAATCGTGCATAAGCATTTATGTGTATCAGTTGATGGTAAATTTATATCCGACGGATATTGATGATAATAAATATGTTTAAGTAGGAACTCTATTTTGCTCGGCACTGGTGTTACCCTGTAGCGAATCAAGCAGCCCCCAAAACAATGAAAGCTGTTGGTGGAGGGGTTCGAACCTGCATGTAAAATGTAGCCTATATCATTAACTATCACATTCTGTCGGATATATATTTCCCATTAACTGATACACATACTGTCAGCACAGAGAAATGAGTGATCAAGTGCTCTTTTTGATCAGTCCAACCACAGCGTTGCTAGCTCAGCTACGAATAGCAGAGCTGCGTATAGACTAGTTGAAGGCGGCTGTGGGTTCAATTCTTGTACGACGCTCATTTCTTTTTTTAATTTTTTTTTATTCAAGCTATCTGGGAACGCTCAATTTGATACATGGTTACAGCAGTGTCGAGCAAAATATAGTTCCTACTAAAATATCTTCATAATTATCACACAAACAGTTACTTAAATATATTTATCGATCTAAACGTATTCGGATGCAAAAAATTGTCGTGGATATTGGCTAATAATATTTGATGTGTGAATTATGTTTTAATGCTTCAGGTACTCAAACACTGTCTCGGATGGTTCATACCCGAAAATACACACACACATTTAGATACATGCATAACACACACACAAATACAAACACTTACACATACAGAGATACACACACAAACACGTGCACACACATACAAATAGAATTAAACAAATACATACACAAACGAAAGCAGGAAAACAGATTTTCTAAAAATATAGTTATATAATGAACGAATTGATTTTTCTGTTTCTTTTTCTGTAACAAAGAACTCGTCCACTTAAAGATAAACAAACCTGTCTGCTGCAGGGTTAAACTCCACTCCAACTTATTTTCCAACTGAAGATGATAACTGCAACTTTTATATTGTATATATAATGAATAAAAAATTATGATATAAATTTTCGTAAGACTTATCAGTTTGGCTAAGTTAGTGAGAGAACCACCTACCGATCACTTGGTCATAATTACAAATCACGGTAAGGAGATGTTAATTCTATATATCGGTTTGGTTTTACGTGACGGGAGAGACAAACAGTAAAGATTTTACCCCCCCCCCCCTTTAATACGGTGAGGGTTGTTCTTGTTACGAGGGAAAACAAGGTGAATTCAAGCCTCTGACTTCGACTGGAATTTGTAAAATTTAAAAGTCTGTTTAGAATGTTTCGACCAAACAGTATTCCTCCAAAAGACACCGATTATAGTAAGATTATTTCCTCATCAGTCTTTTATCGTGCGTCATTGGACATAGACCTTTCCCAGGATTCACCAGACCTCTCTATTATGGGCGTCGCTGAGCCAATACTCTCTGAACTTAACTACTTCGTCACGTCATCTTATATTATACCAGCCACGATTTCACATGTGATATCTTGTCTGCCTTTCTTGCAACATTACCAGCCCATTATCATTTGAGTTTTCTAATGGATTCTATGATATCCCTGCCCCCTGTCTTTTCCCCTATATACTCTGTTGTTTTTTGATATGTTGCGCATGATTCTCTCTTGTGCACGTTACATGTTTCTCAGCTTGAGGGTCAATCATTTGGTTAGCTTCCATGTTTCAGCTCCGTTGGGGATTATTGGGAGAATGCATTGGTTGTATACCCTTCTTTTCAGTACTAATGGGATTTTCTTGTTCTTGAAGGTTAAACTTGCTCTACCAAAGGCATGGCATCCTAGGGAGATTCGTCGCTTGATTTATTCTTTTGGGGGTTTCATAGAGAGTTAACCATAGCTAGTAATTTCGATCCTGAGTGACCCATTGTGGACCAGATATTTACAGAGCCAAGTCAACAGGTCAGGTTAGTCCTTCAATAGAAATCGTCACATGACCACTATCTTTAGGCAGCATGCAGTGTTAAAAAAATGGAAAAAGAGGTGATCAATGAATAAGTTTCTTCATTTGCTTCCCCTTCGATCACCAAGTCCGAATTAAGAAAACATGCAGGAATGCAAGCGGACACAAATTAAGAGACCAATCTAGCATAATTGTAAATTGAACCCTCACTAAAAAAAAATGGGATGGGGGCAAGGAGTGATTGTTTTAATTTCCGGTCCTCTCGATACATTGCCTGTACGCATCATACATACACAACCAATCAGGCAGAATCACTTGGAAACTGAAGTAACCTGTGTTGACAGTTTTGCTTGATGGTTTCTGATATCTGGGTGTCTTGCCACCAAGGAGTAACTTACTAGTTAATCTCATGGGCTGTTATGTATGTAGTGACATTCATCACCACAGAGTGTTTTATACCACTGGCGTAGGGACTGGGGGAGGGTAACTATCATCATAGAAGTTGTTACATTTAGAAGGCTGATAGGGACTCTTTGATAGAATATTTCCTTTTATTCTTAGATATTTGATTTGATTTTTGAATTGCATTTTTGTTAAAGATCCTTTTAGCGTGGGTATACGTGGGCAAGCTTACATAATTTGTCGAAGATAAGATAAGTTACAGAGTAACCCTTTTCTGACTCCAAAAGGATGATAGAAACATCTTGGGTAGATTTATTGATAAGATAAACCCTGGGTACTTGGAACCCCTACAGATGAATAGCGAGTCACAGCTTCTTAATTGAAGAAACATTAGGAAGGAGAAAGGAAGGAGTTGATAAAAAAGGGACAGTGTTTAAGGATTCTAACGGCGGAAGAAAGAAAGATAGTAAGTTTATCGGCTTGAGAAACAAAAGGAAGCAGCGAGAAAATAGAAGAGAAATGGGTAGATGATCATTTAGTTCCAGTATCAGGTAAAAGAAGAGGATAAGTTAATTTAGTAAAATAGATAGTAAAAGAAAAGGGATCCTCGCCTATAAAAAGGAGACCCAATGTTGGTCAACATAGAAGAGTTGTAGACTAGAAAACGAGTGTAGCAGAGTAGACCAGAAAAGGGCCAGACAGTCGATGGCTCGCCGGCCCCTGGTCGCTGACAGTAGAAGGACATCCCTCTCTCTCTCTCTCTCTCTCTCTCTCTCTCTCTGTGAGTGAGGATTTTGTTCGGTCTTCAAACGAACACTATCGATCTATTTTCGGTCGGCCAAGGAGAGAAGTAAAAGTTTGATTTTGAATCCCAACATGAGTCACGAATAATCATAGGGGATCAGATACTTCACTCTGATCTCAGCCCGAAGACTGATAAAAGAACGTATAGAAACTCACATATGATCTTACTGAATGAAATATGAGAGGAACGATTTTATTTTTCTTGCCAATCTCCGTTAATTAAAATTGGGAATGCTCAAGACATTTTCAATCAAAGGTCAGATGTTATAGGTCGACACTCAGATCAATCATTGAGATATGAGTCGGCTGACGACATCATTTTTTGTTTAGTCGACCTCCTTGAACTCAAAATATCGTTGGACAAAATGAATGAAGAGAACTAGTGTGTTGGTCTCCACATGAACAGCAGTTGAACAAATGCCCTATGCAGCAAACATTTTGAAGACAAAGACCCAACGATCAAAATAAAAAAAATAACACAGAACTAAACAACCAAAGTCTAAATACCACATCCAACTGGTTCAATGCATCTCTGTGAAATCCTCAAAAAAAAGAAGAAATTAAGTTTTCGGTGGAGCAAGCTCAACTTTCAAACACAATAAGATCCCATTAGTTCTTAGAGAAGGAAGAGTCTTCATCCAATGTATCTTCCTGATAGTCACCAATGGAGCTGAAACATGGAATCTAACCAAAACATTGACCCTCAAACTGACAACTATTCAACGTGCACATGGAAGAATCGGGCTCAATATAACATGGAGAGATCATGAATACAACCTATTAGAAGAAAAGAGGGGGAATATCCGAATTCCGCCCTTGTCTCTTCCTCTATACATAACTTGTGACAGACAGTGGACTAATTATCTCATATTCATGGTGATATCTAAATTTCTATGGAGTGATTTTAAGTAAAGAAAATGAATTCGTTGGAATTTACAAGGGATGCAAAATATATCTGGACGACGACCCTGTTACCAGCGAAGAATGATAGTGGGTGCTTATGAATATATCAGGTTTGGATTACATAAAACAATCGTACAACACTATAGTCTTTTATTGACTATAAGATTGAATCTTTGGAACCACCTCACCCTCAGTAAGAACCCCTCCCCCCATCCAAGCGGATGCTCATGATTGATATTGAAACGTAACCCGAAGTACCTCCAAATATCCATGGCTGACTGGTTCAAGTTGGCGGGCGACTGCGATGGATAGAGAATCTTGGAGATTTTCAAAGAATCAGTCATAGTCAGAGACGAAGGATCATCATCGTAAGCTTTTTAGTGTCCGTTGTTGGGCAAAAACCTTCCCAAAATTCTGCCAGATCTCATTATCATGGGCGTTGCAAAGCTAAGACTTGTTAAAAATGTCTAGTTCGTCACACCATCTTTTTGGTCACGGTTTCGCTTGTAACCCCTATGCATCTACGTTGAGTCATGATGTGTGACATTATTGCAACATTACCAGCCCATTGCCATTTTAGTTTTCTAATGGATTCTATGATATCTTGGACTCCTGCTTTTCCTCTAATACACTGTGGTGTCTTCCAATCTTTCCATGTTATTTTGAGAGAGGTTATTTCATGTACACGTTGCATTGTTCCCAAATTGAGGGTCAGTCTTTGTTAGATTCCATGTTTCAGCTTCATAGGTTACTATCGAGAGGATGCATTTGCAGTAGACTCTTCTTGTTTTTTAAAGAACTAATGGAATTTTCTTGTGTTTGAAAACTGAGGTTACTATACCGAGAGCTTGATTTCCTCCTCTTTCGAGGATTCTATGTTTTAGCTCCATAAGTAACTATAGGGAAGATCATTGGTTGTGGACCGTTCTTTTTAAGACTAGGATTTTATTCTTCAAGGTTAACCTTTCCACCAAAAGCTTACCATCCTAGAGTGATTATTAGTTTAATCTATTCTTCTGTCGGGGATTTCATGGAGATTCGTTGTCTTACGTAGGTCGAAAACAAAGATGTAACAATCAAAATCGAAAAAACACAGAGCTGGGGAAAGCAGACGATGGATAGAAGATTATTATTAGGTTGGCTGAATTGGATCGTTTTATTGATTTTTCTAGCGAGACGAGATATATTCCCTCTATTTATTTATACGAACAGGTAAATAAAAACAGACCTATTGATAGAATAGATATTCATATCAATTGATTAATCACGAGAATACAAAACAAAATATTTTTAAAACTTTGTCAATAAATGTTATGTTTGGTTTGTTTTCTCTTTCTCACGATCGATTTTTATAGTTGTATTTTTCTACTTAATTTCGGGATAGATTTTTAATCTTCCGATGATTTTTCTTATTGATTTTTAAAAGGTTTTTAGAATAATGATATACTGTAGAATTTAGATTGATACATTTTTTTGTAACTAGATTTTTGAACAATTCTGTATGTGTTTTTGTTTTAGATATTTCAAAAAATTCAATTTATAATTTATAAAGTTTTGAATTGAAATTTTATCTATTGAGTTGATTAAAAAAATATTAGCAAAGTACTCTATTTGGCACTATTCATAGATTATCCAATGGGTGGGTCGAATATGTCTTGGCAAGGTTCGTTGCAAGTCTTGAAACTATATACTCGCACCGGAAAGTCTCGGGTCTGAACAGTCTGACGCTGAAACGGCCTGTGTTGAAATGGCGTCGCTTTCTGGCACAACGCTGAACCGGCTGTGATGAAACGTACCTAACCCTTGTTCGGCTTTATGAAATCTGGACACGTACACTAACGGCCAGTCCCTGATGTTTGAAAAAAATAATAAAAGTTCAGCCCTTACGCAGACTAAGATTTCAGTCGTCCCTGTCAGAGCTCCATATATCACAGGTTTTTCTGTTTTGGTTTGTTCAGCAGGGTTTCATGATAGTGAAATTGATTAGAAAGCAACAGGTAATCGAAATAACGTCACTCACTTTCCCCGCTATTTTAGTCATCAGTGGGATGAGGATAAAAGATGGATTCAAGCCTTTCCTAAGAGCATTAGCATGAAGTGAACGCAGATCTCAGTCAGAGTTTCACATGGTTCTATTTTCGGTACTGCTAACCGTTAGGCCACCGTCATTCTCTGAAAAAAATTTAGATATACAGAAAAACACATATGTGTGTTTGTGTATGAGCATGTCAACTGTAACATGGGGAAAAAAACAGTAAGTCGATTTCTGGCCCCAAATCAGTTACACCCATATTTAAGGTTGAGGTACGGAATACTAGTCCTTATTGAAAGATTTTGCTCTAGAGGGACCCAGTAAGTCTGCCATTCTCAATCCTGAAGCCCAACAGTTTTACCAGTCTTCTCGAATTCGACTGAAACACATTTATTAGGTTTTCCCATACTCCGGTAGCATTGTGTATAAGAGGTAAAGCGTTCGTCTCTCGGGAGAAATTTCCCATCAGAGTATAAAAGACTGGAGACGAAATCCCAGTTTCCTTTGCATGTATCAGCTTAGTGATCCTACAAGTTTTCATAATCACCCCTTTGGTAGAATGTCCACCGAACTGATACTTCAATCCTAATCAGACAGCTTACAGTGTATTCAATTAGCTACAGAGAGCAAAGGAAAATTTGTCCGAATGAAGAATTTTCCACGCTCTAAATTCATACTAAGAATCGAACCCTCTGCATGTTAGGCAGACGTGAAAACCTTAACACTATCTGAGCAGACAGTGTATGTATGTATGTATGTATGTAGTGTTTATGTGCGTACCTTTTGGTTTTGTTTTGAGTGTATATATATATATGTCCCAACAGCAGCATTGTTTCCTTTTGGTGAGTATCATATTTCCACGATCATTTCTTGATACTCCAAGTTGAGCTGAGTCTTATTAGTCAGGCTTTGAGACGAGACAATTTGAATCCCAATTAATCAACACTCGCCGGTTGATGTCAGTCGTCTTCTGTTCAATGGGAGAATAAATATTCCGCTGGAGGAACAGCGTTAGTGGTGCCCGGTCGGCGGGGGAAGGTTGGAATTAGGAAGAGTCCCTCCCACCCTATTCCTTCGGCTCAAATTTCGATGATTGATCTGTCTATGTCGACACATAACATCTGACCTTTGATTGAAAATGTCTTATAAGCATTCCCGATGTTAAAGGAAATTGCTCAAGGCTGACAGGAAAAATAAAATCATTCTTATCTATTATAATGTATGATACATTAAGATTATACACGTGTCACCGTCACTTCCTTTCTCGACCTTCGGGCTGTTATCTGAGTGGAGTATCCCCTTTGGTCAGTTGTGATCAAGGATAAGCAACCGTTTAGTTCCAGGAAGATTTTACCCCAGGCTGTACCTCTCCATTGCACTTAAAGAGATAGGGTAAGGACCGATGCCTGATGCGTGCCAAAGGATAAGTGCAGAGAAAACTAGATAATTTTATCGCCATATACATGTACCCACATGTTGACCCTATAATAAATCTGACCTTATCACACGGTACGAAGCTGAATAGATATACCCGCCTTGTCTAAAAGAATGTTTATAACATTAGGAAACAAAAGAAAGAAAAATAAAGGAATTACTCTTTCAATATTAATTCACCTATGTCAACGAAGTTGGAGACGTATATGTATTCGATCATGTCCGTCTCTCTTTCCGTCTGCCCTCAAGATATTAAAATGTTCGGAAAATGATGGCCGATTCTAGATACTAACTTCTTGACGTGTCCTTCAGCACTGAACAACCGTAGCCATCAAAGATGATAAAGGGGTCTCACTTATTTTTGATATGTGCATGTATTTGTGCGTTCATTTATGTGTTTGTTAGAGTGATCCAGCCCTCCTGGCCATACCATTTTGTCTACAGACTTGAAAGTCAGCATCAGTACTCCACTAGACCCTTAATGAAAATGTGTTTTTGATTCAGTGTGAAAAGGGTTTTTTGACCCCTTATGGGCCTTTGACGGGTTTATTAATAACATCTAGATTCTCCAGCGTCTAAATATTTCTAGATATTTTTTACTATCCTTCAGATGATTTGTAGTGGAAAAGCCAGTGATGTCATAAATAGATCTGATTCTGACCATATTTATTCTCTTTAAATAACTCCAAATTTTGACACCATGGTTATTCAACTATCAACTGCGATAGCAAGTTACTATCAGATATTATATTAATGTATATAATTCGTTTAAAATGTGTTTTTTTCACTGACATTCACCGTTTGAATACAGATTTATCTTCAAACGCTATCGCGCCTTAAATTAAAACATAAAAAATGAAAGATGAGTAAATTCCTCTTGAACAAGTATAAACTTGGCTACAGCTTCCAATATTCACTTAGTGGGGGTTGAAAAAAACTAATCCGATCATCATCATCATCATCATCAATCTTTTAACGTCTGTCATTGGACATAGACCTTCCCCAGGATTTACTGACCTTCTCTATCATGGGCGTCACAGAGCCAGTACTTCCTAAACTTATCTGGCTCGTCTCTCCATCAAATATTCTGTCGGCTTCGGTTGCGCATGTGATCTTGGGGAATCCATGTCGTGAGTCACAATGTCCATCGGTTGTCTGCCATTCCTGCAACATGGCCAGCCCACTGCCATTTGAGATTTTAATGGATTTTATGAAGTCCCTGACTGTTGTCTTTTTTCGGATGTACTGTGCTGTCTTGTGCATAATTCTTTCATGAGCACGTTGCATGGTTCTCAATATGCAGATCTGTCCCTTGGTTAGGTTCGATGTTTCAATTCCATAAGTGAACAGTGGGAGGATGCATTGGTTATACACCCTTCTTATTTTTGAAGGTTGAGCTTGCTCTGGCAAAGGCTTGCCATCCCAGTGTGATTCTTCGCTTGATTTCTTCTTCTTTTGAGGGTTCCAAAATCAAGATGTCCATTTGTAATTGAAATTGACCGGATGGAGATATTGGTCAAACAAAAACGACGCCAAACTGTCAGAGAAATGTCACTGATACCGGGGTTTGGCAGAGTGACAATACCAGTCCATCTAAAGCAAATTGGTAAAGTAAAAATGCTTGATACATGGGTTCCACATGAACTTAGTGAAAACCATTAACAACAAAAAACGGTCATTATTCTCCGAGCCACCCAATATCTCCAAAGGTTCTCAAAAATTTCAATTGAATTTCGTGGAGAGGTAGGCAATGACGTAACTGAGGTTTGGTTGAATTTTGGGGTAGATCCAGGAAATTTTTGATAGGGAGATATTTTCCTTTTTTTCTCTTTCATTGATTTGTATATACACTTATGACTGTCCCCACGATATCTCCAAAGGCTTTCAAAACATTTCACTTATGTGTCGTGAAAGGCAGATAATAGGTTACAGAAAAGATGATTCGAATTTTAAGGCGGATCCAAGCATAATTACCTCTCCCAACAAAGACGTTAGTAGAAGTATGCGATCTCTGAATGAGTTCTAGTTTTTGATTAGTCAAATCCTCATAGCCCCCAAAATGACCAGCTCAACCAACCAGTCAAATTTTCATCTCTTTGAGTGTGCGTGTGCATGTCCCTGATCATATTTCTGGGGCAACAATTTGATAGTCTGCATGAGTACACCACTAGAAATCATCTAAAAACTTTTTTGTTATTAATCTTTTCTTGGGATCTCTGTGGTCATTTAGCACCAACAATGCTCGAATGCTCTGCTGGTATTTTTTTAGATAATTTTATATCTAAGATTTATCATATATATGTGTGTGTGTGTGTGTGTGTGTGTGTGTGTGTGTGAGATAGAGAGACAGAGACAGAGAGACAGACAGGGGCTAGTTGGTACAATTTCATACTTGGATGGCTGTAACTTCTTATGTCGTCAATTCATTAAAACATAAATATGACCGAAAGTCACCATGGAAAAGAGACTTCCTTTGGATGGGTTGCTCAAATCTGAAACGTTCATTTCATCATCATTTAAGCATTCGGAAAAAGTATGCCGACCGACCCCACCAGAGGGGATAGTCAGTTCAATCTGATTGGACACATTATTTCTCTTGCTTGTGGGTACAGATGTGATTAATACAGTCTTATAATTAAAAAATACACATTTTAAACCAGACAGAAAAACGTATTTGAGTAAAGAGTCAAATTTTAGGAATATAATGACCAACTGGAAAGACAAGTGGGATTATATGATATTGGACCTCAAGGAAGTATTATAATAAGGTGAAAGATGGAGAAAGAACAATAAGAAATTGATGATGACACCAATGAATAGTTTGAAGTTTGTTTCGAGATTTTGCAGAATTTTTGTTTTCTCCAGCTTCGATTGCATATAATTACAAAGGACCAAGTAACCCCACTTACAATGTACAATCCAGCCCCAAAGACATGGTTTCCTTCAGATCTTATTCTGAGAGAAGCAGCTTGAAACGTAGCACGTACAGCATTTATAGCCACTTCTCATGAACAATGACTATGCTGTCATCAAATCCACAAGAGAGCATGAACTGGGAAAAAATTATTTACCAAAGTGAAAAAAGGTTTTTCATGAAGAACGTGCTTACAAAACATATGATCGAAATTTAGTAATAAAAAAAGTTAAATGTTTCCGCTCAAAAAAGGCTAACAGTAGCACCATCAAGGGGTAAAAACAAATTTATTTAAGTTATTCAACCTGTCCCTGTGCCAGGCTAGCACAGGAATCCTCCCTATATTTATATGTATGTATATGTATACATATATATATGTGTGTGTGCATTCATATGCATGTATATGTGTGTGTATTTATGTGTGTGTATAATATATATCTGTATATATATATATATATATATATATATATATATATATATATATAAGTGTGTAAGCATGTGCGCATATGTGCATGTAATATAAATGTATGTGTATGCGCGTGGAAAAGTGACGATACGGAAAAGGAAAAAGGCTTCAGACTATTTAGTACATTTTTCTTTTTTTTGTGTGTGTAATAGCTTATGTACGCTTCACTCGTTGTCCCCGGGTTTCGTCAGAGCTTTTAGAGAAAGGTGAAAATTACAGAAAAGCCCGGATCAACATTTCTCCAAAACCAACTTTCGCTTTCTCTTCACACATACACAAGTATTCAAGTAAATTACACGTAAACACTCCCAGTCTATAGACACATATACAGACGCATAATTATATGAGAAATAAAGGTAGGAAAAAAAGGAGAGAAAATAGAGAAGAGATCTCACAAGAGGCATATGCACCAACACAAGACTCATTAGTAATCTTGTAAATGAAATTCACTCCAAGGCCAAGATAGGTTACATCCTTTCTTATCTGATTAATCCGATATTAATACAAGATAGTGATAAACAACAATAACAACAAAAACAGTTCTGGCAACAACAACTCCTTTACTAATGACAACAACAACTGCCACCCCCGAAAAAAAAGAAAGAAAGAAAAAGAATCCTTGGCACGAATGCAATTTTTTTTTTATCTTCCAAATGAATGCACCGATTGACCTATCAAGATATTCATCACTAAATCCTCTCACTAACTGAATATTTGAAAAAAAGTTTTTTCCCATTTTTGACTAGTTATTATCGTTTCTATATCAAGGGGTTGATTCTCCTGTTACTTATGTAAAGCGGAGAAAATATATCCAAGACTTCATTGTTAGTGTATAGAACGATGGCTCCTAGATCTTTTCGTTGCAGTGGCCTGATACGCATTCCCGAAAATCGTGGAACCCATACTACGGACGATCCCCACCACTATAATTTCGATAAAATTTTAAATGAAGCAGAATTTGTTTCAGAGGGAGCATTTACCTATTCAAAAAAACATATAATGAATGAAACATTGAAATTGAAAAGAACACCAACGCTGTCTTCACGTCACCTAACTTATGAAAATAGTTCATACCAATTTTTATCAATTGCTTTGAAAATATGTCGACAAACCCGATTGAACTCGTGTGATTGTATTCATTTTGGAGATTTAGAAACCCCGGCGAAGACATGGTTTATCGCAGGTACACAACTTAAATCTCAGATCAAATTTTAAAAATCATATCTATCTATTTACTTTTCTGGTGTGTAACAGTAGAAAAGTGGATAGTGCTGTCAAAAATATTTATTTCAGCACATCACATTATGTGATTAAAGTATTATCATATTAAAAAGGAAAAAGCAGGAGTCAGAGATATCGAAGGATCCATTAGAAAACTCAGATGGCAATGGACTGGCCATGCTGCGAGAAGGTCACCAATCGCTAGACATCATGAATCGCAACACAGATCCCCAAAGATCATATGTAAAAGTGTGGCCGACAAAAAATAAGATTGCACGGCGATTTAGACACATTAGAGCAGCGACAACCACGATTGCGAAGTCTAGCGAATCTTAGGGAAGGTCTATGTCCAACGACGGACGTTAATTTGATGATGATGATGATGATGATGATGATTGCATTTTGAATACTGAGATATGCACTAATGACTCCTGTACCCCTAACAGGGCCAAATAAAAACACATACATACGTACACACAAATGTATTGAGACATACAAATACTCATACCCACGAGTATTTTTGTTCTTGCACATACGTAACAATGTATGTATACCTATCAATAGGTATTAAATACTTAAAATGTTTACATGAGATAAAGATTTCCTAGAGAAATAAAGGCACCCTTTTTTTTAGTTCATTTCTCTTCTCCGTCTTTATATTGATTAAGCCATCTCCCTCATACTATTCAGTTGCAACTTAAAAATGGGAGAAACACTTATGTAGCGTATTCAGGAGCTCCGGCAAAGTAAGCAACGACATCCTATGTTCTTTTTCGTGTATCAGAATATTTTTTCCGTTACAGCTACCTTCTCGTGTATACATAGTGTGAATAATCATTTTTTTTTCTCATTTGCCGTTTTGTATGAGAAAAGATATATCAAAGAACATATTTTTCCTGTTTGGTTATATTTTAAGTTATTTTACCCCCGGGCAACACCGAATATTCCTGCTGGTATATAAGGGATAAAGAAAAAAATTGTAAGAATTCATATATTTTTGTATAAATGTATTTTATTCATTAGAATCGAATAAGCACGTTCGTATCTGAATGATAGATTTTTATTGATATGTAAGACTTGTCAATATAGCTCAGTCAGTATGACAGTCTCCTGGCAATCAGTTGGTTGAGAGTTTGAATCACGTTAGGGGAATATCGATTTTATGTAGGGTTTACAAACCTCATTTCGGTGAGGATTGTTCTTGTATCTGTTAAATGTAGTCAACTCCGGTTTGGTAGTTTGGACCATGGGAAAATAGTAACGTATAGTTTTTAATACAAGCCACAGGATTTAGTAATACTAATGATATTTTCTTTTATCGAATCTTTGACCAATTAGTTCTATCAGAGTTTATCTAATTTGTGTTTTTTGTCTTCCTCATTATCATTTGCTGTCTTAAGAGTACGGCTGGAGAGAAACCTTTCCCAGCTCCTTCCCTGGTTGTGCTAACCTTTGTCATGTCTTACCTACAAAACCTCAACATCTCATCTCTGGTATTCTACTGTGTCCAATATCCTCTGGGCACCAATTTGTCATCCTTTATTGCTCCATGTCCAGCCCTTCTCCATTTTTGTCGCTTGATTACTCCTGATATCATTCACTCTGGTCTGCTCTCGGATACAGATCATCTTCATCTCTGAGAGATAGTCCTAGAACTGCTTTTTTCATTGCTCTTTGAATGGTTTTAGGTTTGTTTTCATGTTTCATATCCGTATGTTATAGCTGGTAATATACATCAATTGTACACTTTACCTTTTAAGCAATTTTTTCCAAATATTTCTATTTTCATTTCTATCAATTATCAGAGAAAGTTAGACATATAATAATAATAATTTTTAGATGCGTCCATGCATCTCTATAAGACACTTTTCGATCAGGCGGCCGGTCCCTAATATGTCCAATGTCAATTTTCTCAGCTGTATCATGTTGGATTGACATGAAACTTTGTCTGGATCTCCAGGTGAACCATCTTCCTGTTCCTCCTGCAACTTCCAACACTATTAATGCTAAATATATTTTTTCAGTCGCATCATATGGAAATGGTGTGAAACTTGGTCCAGACCTTCGAGTGCACCATCCTCATTACCCTCCTCCTCCTCCTCCTCCTGTTACTACTACCATGGATGATTGACGCATCGTTAGACTTACTCCTACCACGGATGGTTGAAGCATCGTTGGACTTACTATTACCACGAATGGTGGACGCATCGTTGAACTTATTGTTCTTGTTTCTAGATTGAACATTCGAGACTTTTTCAAAGCAGCAGTCAAAATTTAACTTTGTGAAATAATATACACCTTCCTAACACAGCATAATCCTCATCACATCTGTCATCATCTACTACTGGTACTAAAAGGATAGCCCATTCATTCACCATCTACAAAATGATGTTATTATTCAAACACTTCTAAATCATCTCTCAGAACTTGGAAACCTGTATTTATCATCGAACGATCTTCTTAGCTAGCACCAATCGTTTTTTCATTAATATGAGAGTAACTTCGTTTAATACCTATCACTTACCATCTTTCCTTTCAAATCAACTACTGCACCGTGCAATCCAATTTTTGTTTGTGGTATTGCGTTATTTTCTAATTGTTTGTGATAGAAAAAATAGAGAAAATGGCTATTATTCCTTCAAGCTTTGCTTTCATAACCTGAACAGTGATATTCATAAATAATCGTTTTTTTTTACAACAAGGGCATAAAAACGTGCAAATTCATCCTCTGTCTAGGGTAAATTAACAGATTTGAAATTATCAGTGTCCCGGTCACAAAAGGGAAGTCTGAAGGAAATACATATTTTTTTTATTTATACATAATAAAATTGAAAATAACACTTATTACACAAGAGCAAAAGAGTAAACAGACGTCGTTTTTCTGGTGAAGATAGTGGAGATTGTAGCGATTCCTTTTCTAGCCAGCTAAGTGGTCAGCAGTGCTTTTGAGGGAGGGGCATTTACGACGTCTACAGATCAGAGAAAACACCCACCATCTATAAATGTATAGCTAATTTTCGTTGGTTTTTACCTATAGTCAAGTCAAAATGCTTTCAAAATTGTGATTTTATTGCCTGATTTTGCACAAAGGTGAATTATGGTTGGAATCTTCATTGAATCACTACTATGTTTTGTAAAATGAGAATGAGGCTGGAATAGGTGTGCGAGGTCCCTAGAGGAGTACTTAGCAGGGGACTAAAGAGCCATTGTCCTTGGTAAGTTTTTTTCTCGTTTATACTGAATGGTTGGATACTTCTTGAACAGACTTTGAATCGATGTAATTTTTACCGAATGTAATACTCTGTGTAACTTAATTTCATCCTCAAAAGGGACCTTTGGGAAATAAAAAAAATACAAAACTTTGAGCTTTTGCATTAACCCTCTGAATGGCTATTTCAGCCAATATCTAATACGCTTGGGAGAAAACCTTTCTCTTCGGATACTTGAACTTCAAAACCGCCAATGGTTTCAAGAAATTGTCACGTGGCAAAGGAGTGAGAGAATGCCCTTATGCTGACTATGGTTCCAGCAGTCTCTGTCCAGAAATATGTGAAATAGACTCAAAAGCAACTAACACCCGAAGTGGAGCCACTCACTTCACTCAATGCTGCTCTTCTCATAGCTGAGAGAAAGAGAGATTCACGTCTTTCTTCAGTGCCGAATTGACTAAGTAATAAACGTAGCTAAATCTACAAACCCCTGAATTTTAAGAGCCCTGCACCAAATGCTAGTACTATACTACCTTCAATTTTTACTTGATGTTCAAGATTGTAGCCAATTATAACCTTTAACTGGAGTTATCATTTAATGCAGTAATTTATGAGAGTGTGATATCTATGTAATACATATGCAACATAAAACGAAGTTATTTGAAACTGAAGCCATAGCCAAAGTACAAAGATGAAAATGAAAACAAAATAAAAAGTAATATTGAATGAAATAAATTGATAATGCATACGTAAAAAAAACATATGTCTTTTAACATCCATGTGTAATTCATCAAATTGGGACCCTTTTATAACTCATACTATCAAATAAAATTTCCCTGGAAACTATATTACGGGGAAATTATGTTTTGATTGACACTTTCCCTCCCTCGATAAATTCAAAATGGGCAGATTTCCTGATGGGCAATTTTCTGAACACGAGGTCCCATAAAAGCTCAACCCGGTCCTGTCTCCCTCCAATGGCATCTGCACTAAGTGAACACAAATTGTTGGGGTTTGAACTCAGTCCCTCAGGTCCATTGTCCGTGCCGTTAACGGCTCGGCCACTCGTGTCAAAAGAGCGAACTAATCTAATGTGAAAATCAGCAAAAGGAGAAAAACCATGAAAGCCAATGGCCACTCTGGCTCCATTCGATACTTCGTTAATCAATCTTTCTTGTAATCTTTCTGAGTCGATACAAGAAAAAGGTCAGTATCCTTCAAGTCAGTGTCAAATCAAAAATCTTTTAAGTTGCCAAATCACTATGAGACGCCCTTTATCATTCGAGAGTTGAGGACAGCCAGGACGTGCAAGAATTAGCAGAGTTTGGAGTAGAAGGAAACGATGGTCAAGGAGGCATGGGTGAAGTTTTGGCAAGGGTAGATGAGGGAATCTGACGCCAAGAAATGCTGGATAAATATCTAATAGTGACTTAAAGGAAGTATCTTATGATTGATGATCAGCCTATGATGGGCGGCTGGGACGGCTGCTAGGAGACCCCAGCATTCGGGCTTGACTTATTTTAGCTTGACAGCCTGTTGGAATACATACAAAAATTACATACGCAGACACACATAAGCGTATATATATATATATATATATATATATATATATATATATATATATGTGTGTGCGTGTGTGTGTGTGTGTGTGTGTGTATCCTACTGATAGCCAGTTCGATTCCTGCAGCAGCCCCATTTTCTTTAATCGTTTATTCTAATTACGTTGCCTAAAGCGAATGATAAATTAATCGTGTAACGACGAGAGATGATCTCCAAAAGTTTCTATATGATGTAACGCAATTTATTATTTATATACTTATTTATCTATATGTATATATTACTTTTAGATAATTGATATGTTTGCTGGTACATGACAGGGGTTAACACAGTCACAGTCAACATGGAATGAGCTGGGGAAAGGCCTTGGTCCAGAAACTGACATGAATTTAATATATATATACATATGTGTGTGTGTGTGTGTGTGTGTGTGTGTGTTAGTGTGATTGAATGGAATGTTGTGCACATATGTGTGGGCATAGAGCAAATAAAAACATACATAAATGAATATTTATGCATGTATATGCCAGCCTTTCGTATGAATGTATGAGCCTATCCATGTGTATATTAGTAAAGATCCATATAAGCGTCCGCATGTAGACGAATGGGTGACTATGCATGTACTTACCCTGTGAATATCTATACATACACGTGTATATATGATGGCAGTATTTTGACGATGTGGTGAAAGATTGAGGAAAAGGTGGGTTACATCTCTAAAGATAAGGTTCAAACGTCTTGATGCACTTCGCCGTATTCCAATTAGCGTCTTCAAAAGCACTTTTGCAATTTAGAAAACTCTGACAAGTGTAGTCTGTCATATGTCAAGGATTAAATTAAATTGGCTTTTAGATGGATAGATTGTGCCTATCAAAAACAAACTGGAAGATACCCATGTCCTTCTTGAAAGATTGCTATCCCTTGGGTCAGTTTGAGTTAAGGCAAAGACCGGAGACATATGTTGTAGAGGGATCACAAATTAAGAAAAAATACTAATGAATGTTGAAACACGTACATTTTTCTTACAAAGAATTTTTTAAAAATTTGTTTTACAGCCGAATAATGAAACATATAGGTCTAACTTATCAATAATTGTATTACTTTTTACTTTACTTACTTTTATTTTTGTATAGTGGCTATGAATCCATTTTCAAATACTTTCGTAATTATGCGTTGTATATGAATCACATAGATAGTATATACCCCTAAAAATTGACAGGGTTTTTGAACAACCGTAGCCAACATTAATTACTTTATTGAAATAAAAGCTCCAATTAAAGGAGATGATTGGCTAAAGTCGCTAATCTTAAATAGCGAATCGCTCATAAAGGTTGAGGGTGTTATAATACTATAGCGATAAGGAAAGTACAGATACTTTTAATACGATGATATTTTTTTGAATTCCAAATTTATCCTTGAATGAAGTATTGCAACATTATTAATTATTTTAGCAAGCTTTTATCTCCATCCTTTCTGAAGCTGATTCTATGATGTCTCAATTGTAAACATCAACAAACGTGGAATATCGGCCAAAATGAATTAGGTTTAAGGTATAGAATCAGCCTCTACCTAGCTATAAAATAACCAAAAAAAGCTCCGTTGCAGAATGGTCAAAGCGGTGAGACTTATCCTGGAGCCCCTCCTGAGCTAAAGGATGTGATTTCGATTCTCATCGTGGGTATGCTCTTTATTTTCCGCTTACACTGTTTGACCATTGCTGTGAGATTACGGTCCGATTCGAAGTCGTGATAAGATGCAACTAAAAGTTAGGATGAAGGCAAAAGCTTGTCGAAATCAACGATTAAGTACAGATTCGTCGAATAGAGATCGAGAGCTTGCAAAATTAAATTAAATTAAAGGCGGGGCCTTCGAAAATCCGGGGAACGTAGCATATGTTGTTTACTATATAGGAAATCTAGCACGAGCTATCCTTTAATCAATTTTGCAAGGACATCATATTTTTAATGAAGCTCCGTTTCAGTAAATTCTGTCGTTGAATGGTGTTTGTACATGCAAATGACATGAAAGTAATCTGATTGCAGATTAAATAGAGTAGGTCCAATTTGCTTTGGAGAACTACCATAATAGATTACTCTATAACAATGGTTCCCAACCAGGATAACCTCCAATCCACAGAGGTATTTAGGTAGTCCTCGGGGGAATAAGGCTATAAGTTAAAAAAAAAAAAGAATGAAAGTCGTGTTGAACGTTTCTGGCTCGAGCGTAATGGGGATCTGTTATACAAGATAGAGTATAACTGCGCAATAAAAGGTCTGAATGTTTCTTATCAATGTTATTTATTGAAACCATTTTAGATTTAGTTATAGTGTTAGCTTCTTGTCGCTGTCTTTAACTGGTTTTATCAACTTCAATCAGGTTTTGATTTTTATGTAATCGATTTCGGAGTGGGGAGCTTGTAATCTTATTGACAAAAGGTGGGAAATACTGCTCTATCAGTTTTCCCGCTAACCAGTGATGCTGATGTCCGTTTTGTCCGATTCAGTCCGATATCCATGGCTAGATTCACAAAAAGCTCTGGATCTCTCCCATCTACATTGGACACTGCCACACAGACGTATTATTACAAGACTTGCTTTTCTCTCTACGCTTTTTTCTACAATTCTTTTCAACAATTATCCGGTGCCGGATATCAAACCGGGCTGATATTCCCGTACATCACTGAAATAACTAAGAGGTGTGTCTGCTGAATAGGTCTTAAACAAGGAATGTCTTCCTGTGCAAGAGAATGTGAGTACCCCAAACAGCAAAATGCTATCAATCTAATTCTATAAATAATTTCGCTATAAAACTTTGGAGAAGACGCCTCGCATTAAGCAGTGACTATCAGACCATGATGACTGAATCAGGCTATCCATGCGATAACACATAAGCGCCGGCCATTTTTTTAAATTCAGCTGTTCTGAATGGCTAAAAGTGGCTAAATTTTTTATAGACAAAATTGGGCAGATTTAAGATTAAAAATTGCAGACAATTTGCAATAAATAGGAAAATGCTAACTCCTTATTAACACCAGTTACATTTTTTTATATCAATTTGAAGAATATTTATTTTAGTGTTACAAGTATGAAGATTTTTAAAAGATTTCATTGTTGGTAATTGTAGCTTCAACCCTAAACATTAACCCCAAGCACCAATCCTAAACCCAAGTTATGATTTTTGTACTTTGATTTAATAAAATACAGTTTCTGTTTTCAATTTTATTCCGTATTAAGTTACAAGCAGCAGCAAAGAAATATCTAGCCACTCTTAGCAATTAGAACTGACCAACCTAAAAATAGCTAAATTCCAAATCGCTGACCCTGGAATGTTATCATAAAGATTGACCTGTATTGAATTCGATACACGATTTTGCCATACGCTGCTAACTTCGTGCCAGACTAAGCTAAACATTAATGAAGCCATCTTGTGTGATGCAGTGATTATCGAGATAATCAGGAGGAAGGGGAGGATTTTTTTAGGAGCCCATGTACATGTTCCTTGGTGCCCTTCTGTTAAGGATCCCGGTAGATAGTCATTTTCTGGTTGACTGACTATTGAGTGTGAGATCACAGATCGGTGAGAACTGGGTGGAGATAATTGAGCGTGGGTACAACCGAGCATGAGATAATTGAAGAAAAATGTATCAGTGTAAGAGTCCTTCATTTCATACAAATATCAAAAGCAGGTTGCGTATATTAATTAGGAAAAATATATTTCTATTCTCAACATAATCATCGTCTGATTGAAAACACAAATGACAGAAGGTATAGAATAGATCCGTCAATTGTCCTCCGCTCAATAACCTCATGTTCTATTCTACACACGCTCAATTATCCTCTCCCAGTTGTTGGCGCTCAGTAGTCTAACACTCGATTGTCGCCTCACGTCGCTTTCCATGGTTCTGAGCAACCAGATAAAAAATAAGTCTAATTTTTTCTGTCTTATGTTTTCTCCTCATGCTGAAAATAACCACCAAAATGTAATCCTAAAATTACTGTATATACTTGAATATGTCGACCCTTGACTTATGGTCGCGAAATCATAAATTTATGGCATGCTGTGTGTATAGGTCAAGCCCGGTTTTAGAGGGATAATCACAGCATGTAGGTAATATATTAATAGAAGACACACACTTTAAAGGTCATGAGCTTATTTATTTAAGTCGTTGCATTTTTTTTCGGTAATTTACTAAAGTATATAAAAAACCGTATATCAAAACTGTCTAAATGTATTTTCCCGTTTTCAAGAAAACCTGGTTGGCTATGTATGTATCGCGTGTACAGGTCGTATATATGGAGATAAAGGGCTGAAAATTCAAACATTTATTCATTATTCTCTCTACAAGAGAATTTTTTTAAAATTCCCCACTTGGATGGCCTTTTAGTGGGGGTTCAATTTTCAATGTAAGTTTATGTCATTGATCTCTTAGCATTCACATCTATATTTTGGAAATTCCAACTTTTTTAATGATCAATAAAATTTTGATTTATCACTCCCAACACAGCCTGCTGTCAAAAGACGTTGGCCATGTGATATTTTCGATTAAGTCACTAATCAGACCTTCTTACATTCTTACATGTTCATCAGAATATACTCATCCAAAATGACGGTGTTATTTATGTATTGATTGGCACTAAGGAGGCCAAAGTTTTTTTTATAAGTAATTTATTTCCAATAATTCAAGTATCTATTTTCAATTTTTCCAAGACTCAGCTTATCTCAAGCTGTTTTGATGTGTGATGGTCAGACATGAAGTCTTAAGAGTTTCTATGACGTAATTTTTATTACATCATAATAGAAAGGCAAATCAACCAATGAGATCATCTCATTTGAGTGCAAAGAAATAAACAAACAGAAATGTAAACAAATAAAAAGAAAAAATTGCAGAAAAAGTCATAATATATGTTCATTAATTACAGGCAGTAACCGTTGAATTTTTTCAAGCCATTATGTTTGAATTTCAACTTTACAAAATTATTACTGATATGTTGATAGGCCCGTCTCCAAAAGACGAGTAGGGGGTTCCTGGCACCTCATGGAAATCTTCCCCTACCGGTAAATGAAATATGAAATAGTTTTATTTTTTCAACACAGCATCATCATCATCATCATCATCATCATCATCATCATCATCAGCCTTTTAAGGTCCGTCGTTGGACATAGACCTTCCCCATGATTCGCCACAATTCTTTATCATGGGCGTCGCGGAGCCAGTATTTCCTGAATTTGTCAAGTTCATCTCTCCATCTAGTGTTCTGTCGGCCAGAGTTTCTCATGTGATCTCTGGGGATCCATGTTGTGAGACGTGACGTCCATCGGTTATCTTTCATTCTTGTAACAGGGCCTGCCCATTGCTATTTGAGTTTTTTAATAGTTTCTATGATGTCATGGACACCCTTTTCTTCCTAATATACTGAGCTGTCTTGTGATCTCTATTTGACTTTCCGTCAGGTGTGATAGAGAACAAAATTCACGTTTGGACTATCATAAAGCACTTCCAGGGTTATCAATTTAGCACTTTTCGCGCTAAATTCAGCACGTCTCTTGTTTTGGCAGTGTGGAAAGGCGTTGAATTAGAGGGAGCATACTTGAACATTTAGGCTGTTTTTGGTGAATTTTTTCACATTTTAAAAAAAAAATTTTTCGGTGTATTTTGGTCATTTGGGGGCTATTTTCTTTTTAAATATAGCACTTTTTAGCGACACAGAGAACTTCGCCTTCCGGTCTCTACCCTGGTGATGGGCATTTTTTTCTAAAAATTTGGACCTCAAAACTCGACCTATTCACGAGTATATACGGTACGTTTTTAAAGAAAGAGAAAAAAGCATAAAACATTTGATAAAATTTGGAACCATTTTTGGCCTGTTTAATTAATGTGCTTCTTTTTCATCGAAGATAAGGTAGAGTTCTTCTATAAGGAACGAAGAATTAGGAAAACGATTGTAAGAGCGATAATTCTCATTTTCTGGGAATAAAACGAGGTACTGAAAATGGCAGTAGAAACATCTGCAGATGTTGGTTTTCAGTAATCAACGTTGAGCTGATAGTAACAATAAAGGACTTTAAATAATTCAGTAGTTGAGAGTCTTGCTGAAGCGATAAGCAAAACAGGTCGGAATTTTAAGTACACGATAGAAAACGAGAGGGAAAAAGACGATGGAGAAGAGAGAAAGAGGAAGGGAAAAAGAGAAGGAGGGAGAGAGAGAGAGGTAGAAGAGACAGAGACAAAGAAAGAGAGAGAATGGAGAAAAGATAAAGAGAAGTTGGGAGAGAGAGAAGAAGAAAACCTGAAGCAAGAAAGAAAACCAATGGTACTTGCCATCAAGTCAAGATTTGGACAACCGTAGAGTCAAAATTTGAATTGAAAAATCCCATCGACAAATAATGACATGGTCAGAATAAATTCTATTTAGGACAGCACTGACCTTTTCCATTGGGAGAAACACATCTTCAACCGAGTAGAAAAGCATCAGAAACATCAGATGTGATCAATAAACTATACCCGTCAAAATGAGGTCCAGAAAAAGTTAAAAAAAGAAGCTTTTAAAAAGTTTAGAAGGTGCCCAGTGGAATACTGATGCTAATTTTCAAGTCTATATACAAACTGGCCTAGCCAGGAGCGGTGGAACACAGAAACACATATAACATTGGAAACAACTCTTCGCCACCTTTGGTGACTACGATCATTCAATTGTTATTAATGTTATTATTATTAATATTGCTGTTGTTGTTAACAGTTAATTATTATTAGCTTTCACTGGAGATCAAATGACAGCAGATTTTCTCAATATTCCAGGACTCTCCAAGGTATTCTAGTTGATTTTATTAGCTCAATAGTTTGGATGCTCTCCATCCCCCCTGAATTCTAAATTCTTTGCAAGGATCTTCAGGACCGTTCCAAGGGCTCCTGCTACTATTGGTACTACTGTCACCTTCATTGTCCATATTTTTTCAGTCATTGTTCAAAATTAAGATACTTATCTAGCTTTTTACTTTTAGTTTAAAACTTGACAATAGGGATAACAGCTTTGCTGCTATTGCCTTGGCATATAAGGTAGCTATGGGAAAGTGTTTTTTTTTCAAATGTTCACTCTGTCAACCATCATGACATGTCAGTGATGAAACCTTTCGTCAGGATATCCGGTGATGAATTAATTGCAGAGAGAATTCCAGTCTTTCCAACTTCTAATATGTGTTCGAAAAAATGCCTGCAATACCGAAAAATTGCCAGAAATGGCGAAAAATCCGCAAAGATGCTACAAATGGTCGAAAACAGAAACAAAAAATGACCAAATTGTGCAAGAACACCTGCGCTGATTTACTGCTTTTTAGCATGGCAAAAACAAAAAACGTGCTGAATTTTGCGTAAATTGGCAACATTGGATAAATTAAGACATTGGACATGGTATTTACTTGGACTCCCACATGAGCAAGGTGTGACACAAGGTCATTGTTAATGTGGGATACCGGCTACAAAAACTGCAATAACTGTTCCTATCAGGGCAAGCTCAACCCATCCTTTTTAGTGAGATGAGACGTTACTGCCCCGGGGAGCACTACTTCCCTGAAACTGGGCCAAGTAATTTTACGGAGGTCACGGGACGAATCCTACGCCTCTTGCACTTAGCAATGCCGAGCCTCAGTTGGCCATCATCATTGCACTGGTGCAAAATCTGACCTCTGGAAACCAGAGCGACATTTGGTATTTGTGTGAAGAGGACGTAAACAACCTTCGGCGGTATTTGAACTTCCAAGTTCGCCAATTCCGTTTTCCTTGTCACTAACCCTTATTCCTCAGACTGCAATGAAAATTGGCATATCAAGTGAGTTTTTCCTCAAACTTCCAAAACAGAAATCTGTTTTTCAAAATTCCATTTGGGGCCAGGGTGGCTATGAACTTTTCAAATTTCAACATTTTGATGAACTTCCTTATATCCTAATTAAGATAGAAGCCTGGGGTTTTCACCATTGGATAGAGGATACTCAGCACTACAACGGTACTTCAATGCAGTTTGTCCTAGGATGTCCCCAGAAGAAGTTATAGTAATTCTAAAATCCAATGAAGCGCTGAGACACCACGGCCAATCACAATCCAGAAAATTTTCTGCCCTCTGCTAGTTTTATCATATTTAATTATTACGGGTTCGTATTTTTTGCTTTTATCGGCACATAAGCAGGCTGAACATTGCTCATTTTTACAAGTCGACTTGAATTAGAGATAAGATAACTCATTGCATGACAGATTTTGTAACAAAATTGTTGCATGGTTCCAAACACATGGTTAAACCTTGAAAGATTGAGCCACTGTTTTCAAAGGGACTACTACAAAATAGCCAAAGGATAGAAAAGGCTTGTACGATAAAGGCTACGCGGGAAAAAACTAAGAACTCAATCATCATCCTTGGTTTTTAGCGCCCGTCGTTGTACATACACCTCCCTTAGATTAACCTGATCTCTCTACCATGGGCGTCGTGGAATTGATAGTTTCTGAAGTTGTCTAGTTTGTCATACCATCTAAGATACTGTCGGCTCCGGTTTCACATGTGATTTTCGGGATTCACGTTGTGATATCCAGTCTGTCATTCTCGCAACATAACCAGTCCATTGTCCTTTGAGTTTTCAAATGGATTCCCTGATATTTATAACTACTATTTTTTTCTCTGATATATTTTGCTGTCGGGTGGTCTCTCTGTGTTATGTTGAGCATGATTCTCTTCTGTGCATGTTCCATGGTTCTCAGTTTGATTGTCAATCTTTTGGTTAGGTTTCATGTTTCAGCTCCATAGATGACTTTCGAGAGGATGCATTGCTTGTATAGCCCTTCTTTTTAGGACAAGTGTGATTTTCTTGATCTTGGAGGTTGAGCTTGCTCTGCCAAAAGCTTGTCATCCTTGAGTGATTCTTCGCTTGATTTCTCCTTTTGAGGATTTCATGGAGATTTGTTATTCTAAAAGGATGTAGTGGTCTACTTTCTTCAGCTCTGTGTTTTTGATTTTGTTTGTTGTGTCTATAAACACATAAAGTTATTCTAAAAATCAAAGTCTGTGGAGTTAAGCATATGTATACGTATATTATATTCATGTAGGCTATTTGGAATTAAAAAAAACAAAAAAAAACAAATGAACGTAACCCTAACATCAATTCGAACGTCACCGTTCGGAGCCATAGCGCTTCTTATCATGACTTTGCTAAGCACTATTAGTATGATAAATGGTTACCTCGCTCTTTTTCATACGTTGCTGAAAAATGTATTTTCAATTGTAGCCAGCGTAAGGGTACGATCGCGTTATGAGATAAAGAAGATGAAACTGATTATTGTGGGCTAAGAAGAAATTGATTTACAGAAAGAGCAACAGCTTTAACAAAAAGATTTAGAACAACAAGAATTGAGAGAAGGATCCTCTGCCTCAACAACGGCATCAATGATAATAACAACAACGAGGACAAAAAATCACTTCAAGAAAAAGAAGAGAGGGATAAAGAACACAAAGACAACAAAAACGTTAAAAACTATAACTAAGGACAAGAATGCGGACGAAAACCTAAGAAAGCAGTGAGGGCGCATACCTCGGCTAACGCCATACACAAAGAAGAAACTAAATGGAAATCAGTCCGTATATCACAGGGGAGGTAACTGAGCTTCTATTTTCCGAGGTTAGGAATATTTTTCTCTTTTTCTCAATATATTGAAATACATCACTCAGTCGGAAACAAATTCTTGGATCTACACCATAATTTATTCAGTTCTTCTGTAACGCATAGCCTACTCTTCCACTGATTATGATTGAAATTTATCGAGAACATTTGGAGACACGTTAGTGAATGCATATACCTTGTCCATTTTGGTGTCAGTGATAAAAGAAATGTATCAAAAGCAAGAAGGAATCTTTGAAGGAAAAGAGAAAGAATTATGACGAATTCAAAAATGTCAGAGTAAAACATTTTTAAAAAAGAACTAGTGTTGCTGATTACAAAATTGATGAAAAAGAAGTGAGATTTTTAAAATCGGGATTTTTATTCCAGACAACTTTTCTGAAATTGCTTATTCAAAAAAAAAATCTCCAACTTGTACTCGGGGTGTCGTGGGGAAATGAAGACGGGGGTCGTGTCATTCCATCCGTTTGTTTTTTTTTCTTTTTTTTCTTTTTGTTTTCCTGTATTTTTTCACAGTTTATTATAATCCGCTTCAAGCTGGCTAGGTCCGTCGAAGCTAAACCAAAGCCACCTTGACCGTACATTTCGTGATTATGATCTCTATTCTGTAACTTGCTTTTTACCATGTTTACGCCTACCTGGGTTTGAGAACCCTTATAATCACCCAGCACAGTAAATACGTAGAATGAAAGAGCTAAGTCGATCACCATGAACGGTAAGTGACTAAAAATTGTCTGAAAAACTTGCTTTCAAAAAGAAAAGATAAATAAATGAATAAATGAAAAATTATTCTCTGCGACAAAATGCTGAATTCTTTTCCATATTCTCTTTCATCTTTGATCTTACAACAATAATCGAAGTAGAAAGCCACGTTGGGTGGATTCGGAGGCATATAATTGGAAAAAAATAGAGATGGGCTTTCGTTTATTGATGAAAAGCTATGGAGGAAAAGGAAGTGAATAAATAATCTATACACTTTTGGTAAACGCACATATGGAATATTCCTCACGACCCGTCTATCTTTCTCTTTGAATTTAATCGTTTCTCTATATCTCTTTCATGCTCTCACACGCCCTCATACGTGAGCAATAATTTTTTTTATGAACACTCGACGCGTGTACACACACGCACGATTATATATATATATATATATATATATATATATATATATATATATATATATATATATATTATATATATATATATATATGTATATTTTAAAAAATTGGAGTTTTTTTAACGCATTTAGTGTTTAAAGCTATAAAGGTTTCTAGACTACATATATGTGAGTGTGTGTATATTTGTGTGTTAGTATACATACGTATACGTGCAAAAGATTCCATGTTTCCAAACTCACAATGTAAAGGAAAAAAATTCAAACCTTATTAAAAAAAAAACGGAGACAAATAATTTTGAAAATATCTCTCTCAAGCTCTCTCAAGTCTTCGTACGTAAGCTATAAATGTTTATGAATACCTAACACCTGTACAAACACACACGACTATATATATATTGAAATCTTGAGAAAAAAGTTTTTGAAAAAAGTTATTAAAGCATTTAGTGCTTAAAGCTGTAGAGCTCTCTCGGCTCTTTTTCTTTCTCTCTTTATATATATATATATATATATATATATATATATATATATATGTGTGTGTGTGTGTGTGTGTGTGTGTGTGTGTGTTTCAGTATGCATGCATAAGATTACATGCTTCCAAACTCAAAATATAGAGAAAAACACTCCATACCTAATAAAAAACCGGAAACAAATAATTTTTAAAATATCGGCTCAATTTTCAGTGAGAGAGAAAAATCCCATAAGCCTAAAATAGACAAATGCGTACAAAATGAATTCCTTCAAGTCTGCAACATGATCTGTAACATCGACAGGAAGCATTCAAAAATAACCCTTAAAGAACATGTGTGAAACGGGCTGGATTTTTAGCTGATTACTGCAAAATGCAGACTTCGGCCCGATATAGATCAAAACTATTTTTTGCATGGGTATACCGTAACATGAATCATATTTAAACAAATATTTAATGAGTTGTTTTAAACAGGGCCTACAGTTCCCATCTGTTCTTGGTCTATTAAGAGCTCAGGCAAACCCAGAACGTAAAATGTACTCAGTGTGTTAAAGCAAGGTTCCTGAGATGAGTTGCATGCAGATTCATGCATCTTTTATACTAAAAACGACTGGCTTCACACTAAGATGGTAAGTCACGGAATATCTGATCAAATTTGAGCGAATCCAAGCACAAATATTCCCCCTACGTCATAGTTATGTGTCCTAACCATCTGATATTGCTAAAAGTTCCACATGATATCTCCAAAATGATTTTCAATGATATTTCATGGGATGCATAGTTACTCTCTGAAAGTTGACATTGTCTGTTCCAAACTTGAAGCATCTAAATGGTGGTGGCTTTGGTCAAACTTTAGTTCAAGTCTCTGTTTTTCTACTGTATCAACAATTCTCACCTAATTTTGAGGTGTAAATTCTTCACTGTTTGTCTGTCCCATCACGTTAAAGCCAACCAATATATAAGATGAAAATTCCTCTAATGAAAGTCCTAATCACGGCTCAGTGATCGGCAGGGGATTCTCTCGCCGACTGAGACAACTTGAAAAGTCTTACATATCTACGAAAATCTCAGTTAGAAATACGCTACAGCTTATCTCATTCTGATGAATGAATACAATACGCTTATACTAAAAAATGTTTTTTCTAGTAATTTAGTAATTTCAGTGATTTAGTAAATATACAATACAAAAGCTGCAGAAATCATCAACAGTCAGAATAGAAGTAGTGGACTTTGACCACGCAGCAGCCAGGCTTTTTACAGCAAAATCCATATTTATCTTATATTCTCATAAGACAGCTTTTTTTTACGTTAATTTTGTTATTATTCCAATCTGGATGAGAGCATTTGACAATTAATAAAATGAAAAAGAGGTTTATTTCCCTGGAAACCTAACTGAGTGTAGCAAATTTCATGGTAAACTAAACACAATTCTTTATTTTCAAACACAAAAACACATGCAAATCTCTTCCGCTAAATAAGCATACAGTCGATTTCAGAAATCGAATTCCTTTTTACTCTGATACACATACACATACGTATATATATATATATATATATATATATATATATATATATATATATGTATGTATGTATGTATGTATGAATATGTGAATGCATTATATTTTTGAAACTGTATTTCAAATGACCATCCGTTATTATTAACGGAGAATGTGTCACTTGGTCTAGACAGCATAAATAGAATTATCAATTTGAAACAATTCGGAGACGAAAGTTTTCCAAATAATATAACGCATTCCTTATTATTCTGTTGGATTATTATAACTATTTCTTAATGATATATGTATATATATATATATATATATATATATATATATATATATGTGTGTGTGTGTGAGTATGTGTTTGTGTGTGTGTGTGTGTGTATATATATATATATTGTGCGTATGTGTGTGACTTGTATACATCAAATAAAAAAAAAAATTTGACTATATAATTATTTTCCAAAATCTGGTCTCCAACATTATCTTCTAAATTACCATAATATCAGATAGACCCTATCCAAGTATTCACCATTATATATATATATATATATATATATATATATATATTGATGGATGGATAGATAGATAGATAGATAGATAGATTCACTATTATATAGATATATAGATAGATATATATATTTACCATTATGTATATACATATTTATCATTATACATATATATATATATATATATATATATATATATATATATATATATATATATATATATTTACAAATATATACCAAACAAATCTATACAACTACTACTGTGAAACCTGCAGCAGTGTCCCTGCCACAATGGCTGAATCTATATGCTTGAGTTTACATGTGTATAAATTCACACATATACGAAAACATTTAATTCATTCAACAAAACCTCTGTGAAATCATCGAAATAAAAATCGATATATCGGTAAGCAAAGATCGATATCCATCCATACTTGCAATCATATTCATAAATATAGTTTGTGAAAAGAAGTTGTGTATTCGACGTTATGGTGAAAAAAAGACAAGCTGGAAACTGAGTTGAATGCGAATATATGTTATATTTTTCATATTTGTGGTGATATTTCGCCACTGGATGGCTTCAGCGGACTGAAGATGATAAAATGATGGCCAAGAACCCAGGGAAAAAAAGACGGAAACGGGAATGGAGATTCTTATCCATGAGGAGGTGTTGGAAGGCCAAGTTTTGTCAAGGTTGTTGTCTTATCATTATGTACACAAAAACACACAAAAAAAACTATCATACAAACACACACACACGCACATGCAAACACATACGAATTTCTGAATCATTGGATATTTATGATCAGTTATATTTAATTAAACATATTTATGTGATTTGACATACATTCACACACATATACACTATATATATATATATATATATATATATATATATATATATATATATATATAATGTTCCAAAAAGGATGCAAACATCTTTTTCACAACTTGCATCCTTAGAAAACTCCAATGGCAATGGGATGGACATGTTGCAAGAATGGTAGGCAACTGCTGGACATCACGGCTCACATCGTGGATCCCCCGAGATCATATGCAAATCTGTCACCGACAAATGATGGCATGACGAGATAGACAAATTCATAAAATAACGGCCCCACGACACCCATATCTGGCGAATCTTGGGAAAGGTCTATGTCCAATGATGGTTGTTAAAAGCCTGCTGATGAATTAAAGTATATACAACTGGACATCAAAACTCAAAAACGTGGATCCCTGGAGATCTCATGCAAAATTCTGACCGGCAAAAAAAGAAAGATGGCGATAAGATATAGAGAAGTTTAGAGGATATTGACTCAGCGGCGTGCAAGATCGAGACGTCTGGCGAAGCTTAGGGAAGGTCCTTGTCCAACGAGACATGCTAAAAGGCTGCCGATCAAAATCATGTATTGCTTATTTTGCAAGAATGTCACACAGCAACTGGACATCACAACTCACAACATGGAACCCAAGAGATAATATGCAAAATCGTGGTCGACAAAAAATGAGATGCCGTTAAGATTTAGAGAAGGTATTGACTCCACGACAAGATAAAGACGTTTGGCAAATCTTGGGGAAGGTCTATGTCTAACGACTGATGCTAAAAGACTGATGATAATGAAATTTTTTTTCAAAGTAAAAAATATCAAAAAGATGCTAATTATACACATTTCAACAGATGTTGAAAGTGATGTAGGTTCGTACCCAAGGACATCTCCAGCTACTTTTCCCGGTTGGAGCAAAATAACTTTATTCCATGAGGAGACTTAAAGGATATATATATATATATATATATATATATATATATATATATATAGGTGGACATACAGATGTATCAGAAATATTGGTTGTCGGGTGAAGCACAGCAACCGGGGTGCCTAAGCTGTGACTCATCCTAAACCGCCACTGTTGATAATGACCCATTGATCCAATGCTTCTAAAAGTTCCAACTTTCAAACCCGTTTGCCATCAGCGAGAAGGCCTGATCCAGGGATAGAGCGGGGGTGGGTCGGGGGGTCAAATGCCCCGTTTAAACGCATTCCCACCGTCTGTACCCGTTACATTACGTAAGCGTTTCATCATATTCGGAAAATGACGTAGCTGACACAATGCAGAGGATTTTGTTCCCGATGAGGCTAGCATATTCTGCAAACATTTCAACCACTTGGCTGTTGCTTTCAAGTACACGTACTAATATTGTAGCGTAAAATTTACGCGTGTATAAATTCTACCCGCTTATCCTTAAGGCTGTGTACTTTATAAAGCACCATATACACACATATATATATATATATATATATATATATATGTGTGTGTGTGTGTGTGTGTGTATATGTATATATATATATATATATATATATATATATATATATATATAACGAGTTACCTCACTTAAAGAGTGCTCAACCCTGAATAGGGGAGCGTTATATATATATATATATATATATATATATATATATATATATATATATATATATATATGTATATATATACAAAGATATATATATATATATATATATATATATATATATATATATATATATATATATGAGGAAAAACTCATTTTTAGTATTTCACTACATCTCGTAAAAACAGTTTTCACGTGATATACACTCATAACCGTCAAAATAAAGATTGAATTACATACGCAGATATAAATTTCCATTAACGTATGTACACAAAAAAAAAAACACTCTCTTCAATGCGTTGAAGCGAGAAGACTCTAATATTCACGCATAACAATAAAAACTCGACCTTTAAGTAAAAAAAAAAAAAAATTCCGGAGTTGGGAAACCGTTGGATTGCAATTCAATAAAACCTTTTTTTCAAGAATAATGCTTTTATTACTTTCTCCTTTATATTTGAAACTTGAAATAAAAATCAAAGACCTATAAAACCCGGAAACAGTGCCAATGAGATTAAAAAGCAAAAAAATGTATTAATTCCTGACTTTCTTTTTTTTACTTTACTTTCACAGAAGTTTTTTTTCTGCTGTTTTATAGCTATTGTCCCTGATTCATGTGGGATGACTTTTCGAGAAATAGTCATTTGGTGCGTAGTCTGGCAAGCTTCAATGCACATTGTCACACAGAGATGAAGGTTCGTGTACTCACAGATCTCCGTACAAGTGTTCCTCAACGAAATTACTTTCTATTTCTATTGATATTCGGACCATCCTCATCTTGGTTGTTTTTCATACAACGTTTCAGCCGTTGCACTCTACATGGACACATAGCGCAGGGGTTACCGCATCACACAAATTACTGCAAAGTAATCTGATGGTTCTTGGTTCAATCCTAGTGTGAGACAATATAACAATACTAGTAATGCTAAGAAGGGAGTACAGTCAATATGCCCCCGTCGGATAAATAAAGGGTTCGGTTCGTTGCTTCTCCACACCTACCAGATGATACCTGATGAAGGCCGTAGAGTGCAACAGCCGAAACGTTGTATGAAAAACAACCAAGATGAGGATGGTCCGAATATCAATAGAAATAATAATAATACCTCATCTCAAAAATTCAGAGATATACGAAATTACTTTCATATACAATAGAAATATAAGGAGACTCGTAAGGGTCACAGGGCGGTGCGAAAATATGTAGAAAAGAGAGAGAAATCGTGGGAAAAAATTGAAACATATTCCACAAAAAATGTTTTAAAAAAATAACACTAAAAGTAAAAATAGTACAAACATAGGTACATTTCAATTTCGGGATATGAAGTGGGCTTGAGACTCTGGAACAGGAAAATAGTTATGGCTAATAAAAGCATCAATAAATGTATGAAAACTCCTGTCGTAGACAAATATATCCACGTCCAATACTTGTACTTGATCAAATCGAAGTTCAATTCAATGAAATATATCGTATAAAACTGAATGGAGAAACACTGAAATTATGTTTCGCCCTGAGGGTGACCAGGCCCCAAAAGTCAGGGAAACACTGATATAACATCTTCGATTTTGATCGTTGTGTCAACATGTTTGTTAAACATGACTTTTTTTTTTCTGAAGTTTAGGTGGAAACTAACTTTCGGACATCCTTCAATTCGTTCGTCTATGATTTTTCAAATCCATGAAGATTCTTAGCAAAAAGTATGTCGTCAGCATATCTGCGGTCACTTAGATATTCACCGTCTATTTTGATTCCTTTATTTTCTCAGTCTAGGTTTCGGAAAATCGAGGTAGGCTGTGAAGAGTTTTGGTTAGCTGGTATCACCTCGACTCACTCCTTTTTTTAGTTGAAAAGACTCAGAGTTTTTTTTTTATGTAGCTTAATGGACAAACTGTAGAGTCTGTGGATTTGTTGCAATACTCCGACATATACGGGATCTACGCCTTGTTGTACAATAGCATCAATGAGTTGGAGGATTTTCACTGAGTCGAAGGTCCTAATTTCCATTTTTTTCCTTGTTAGATCTCCAGTGCAGAGTTCAACCCAATGTGGCTTCTAGTGCTCAACAGTGACAAGGTATGGGTATCCAGGCTTAACAAGGGAAGAAAAAGATATCGCCAGAGGCTTACGATTATCACATCTGGATGGTACAAATGAAGAAGGTCGAAGAATGGATAGGCCGAAGCGTCGTGCTAGCAACATAAACAACATGGAAGAGTTCAATCAAATTGGTCCAGCTGGCTATGTATTTAGATATGCATCACGCGTCCACGGCTGAAAAAATGTCAATAAAGCTATTTTAAAAAAATGAAGAATAAGATTTTAGAAGGGGTTCAGTTGGAGTACTTATGTCAATTTTCAATCTGTAGTCACAATGGTACGGCCAGGAGAGCTGAGACACACAAACAAATTCATGAATACATAGAAAAAAAAAAAAGGATAGAAGCCTTCGCTATCTTTGATGACTAGGTTTCTTCAACGGAAATTTTATAATTTCATAAGGCTACTGGGGACTATTACTAATTTTGGGTTTTAAAAAAAATTCTATATCAGCCGTGATATTATTTAATATTAACGGCAATCAATCTGATAAGGCTACTATTAATACAGACTAAGTAAATACTTGATAGGCAGCTAAGACGCAACAAACGTTTACCTAACAAAAATTATCAGTCATGACTTAGTTTGAGAGAAGAGCAAGAAGTGACTTAATCAAAACTTGCAAAATATTATGTGGTTCTTGAAAATTACGAAAGTCTAATGTTTAATCAACCAGAAAGGACAGATAATTCACTAGCCAGGCCGATTGCTCAAACCAAATCTCGAAAACAACTTACGTAATAAACAACGTGAGTATAAATAATTCTGAGAATAACTTGGACAAATTTAGATAAGGGATAAAGAATTAATTAGGAGAGCAATTTGGGGAGATATCAACTGAAATAAATAGACGAATATAGAGGAAAATATTTATATGTGCTGATGAGCTTTTAATTTTGTTCATTAAGTTTCATACTCATTTTTATCACATGAATCAATGTGTATTTCGATGTTGAATACGTATTCTTGATGTATTTTGTATATCGAGATTCCTATAAAGGCATTTTGATTAAATAGATAGATAAGTACCTCAAAAACCTGGGAAATTTTCAAAATACATCAGTAGAATCATATCTTTCATTACTCTTCATGTTCCTCAAGTTCCTCTTTCCCAATCTTCCTTTCATTCTTTTGATAAAAAAAATACAGAACGAGCCGATGTTTTAATCTAAATCGTAAAAAAACACGAAGAAAGCAACAATGAATTAAAAGATTAAAATCTGCAGAATTCCGATATTCTGCTGACCGAAGATACCGGTTTGAAGAATAAAAAAAACCTTAAGACTTCTCAAAGTATTGGAACGAGATTTTAAAAACATATTTTTAATTTTTTTAATGATGAGAGATTCATTGAGAGATTACTTTCTCAACGTTGGCTTTTGATGTCGTTGAAATGGAATTAAATTTTAATCAGAATCAAATAATGACTCAGTAGTTAAAGAAGTCATGCTACGTCATTCAAGAGAAGATGTTACGAATTTCTCTGAGAGTCTTCAGTTCACAGAAAATAAAGAAATCTGCACCGTTTCATGAGCGTCTTTTTTCAAATTGTTTTTTCCTGGGTAATGGGTGTTATTTTCTAATTGGGTAGGTCTAAAAAGTATGAAAGATATTAATTAGTCCCTTAATACTTTGCTTTTGCGACCAGGACTGTGATAATTTGAAATCTACTTTTTCTCACGTAAACAACGGGCACATTTTCATTTGAACATTTTCAATTAATTAAAGTAAGAACAATTACATCTGAATATAACTATCCTGGCCACAAGAACAAAATTTTAATGGAATCATTTTCTATACTTTTCACACCTAAATAATCCGAAAATGGCAGTAACTACCCAGGAACAGAAATCGGTATAGTCTTATATGTAGAATGAAACGACCACGATTAATAGAAAAAAATCAATGGGTTTTATTTCACCAAACTGTAAATGGGTTTAAGAATAAAAGTAGAACATTTCTATCCATACTCAGGGTTGGGTATCAGCTAAGAACAATTCCTACTCGCTATAACAGCGATTTGTAAGCATTTATATAGTGTTCACATTACCGATATCCGGTAGAGAAGTTACTCGTGACTGGAATTCTTAGTGATATGAATAATTTGAAGTCGGGGAGTATCAGTCAATACCAAACTATGCAGTGAAATCCGTACTAGTCCGACTTATGGAAGTCGAAAGTCGATATATGCAGTTTCCTTCAACTACCTCACACCTAAACGTTGCTTCCTGTCAATTATCTGAACTTCATACAAGAGGGGGAAATGTGTACCTATCTCATACCAGATGTGGGTTTTCATACTAGATTTTAGCTTAAATAAATCGATCCGGTTATTGATGAACAAAAGTTCCTCTTGAAACGGGTTTAGCTCTTTTCTCGAACTATACACCCATCGAAGGCTGATGAATGGATCGGCCGAGATTTTGTCTTGGAAATATCGAGAATGGGAAGAATAAACTAGATCGTCTGAACAAATATTTCGCATTTTAATGATTCTTCTTTTAAAGTTACAGACATAAGCATTTATCACCGACTACGAAAATATAATCATGAGCAGTGTCTCTATAGTTTGCGCCCCTCTTCCGGTTTTCTGCTCCAGACTGCACGACTTCTACTGTCATATATTAACTAACGCCCGACCGACTTACGGCCGTTCTGTGGCTCAACTCTGAACGACAAAAGTTTTCGTCATGTTATTGTTAGTTTGCTTAAGAGAACGAGGGGCGAATGTTAAGCCGAGTCGACAAAATTGCCTAATTGGTTGTTTTAACCGTTTTTACATTTAAAATAGATGAATACATCGTTCTACTTTGATTAAACGTTTATTTAATCAAAACAAAGATATAAAAGAACTATTTTTTTACAATCAAAAGTTCATGTAATCAGAGTGAAATCAACCCCCCACTTTTCTTTTTTTTTTTACAAAAGTGGGTAAATACGTAATTTTAACGTTTTTTTTTTCACGAACAATTAGTAAATTCTGACAATTAGACAATTTTACTGAGTCTGCGTAACATACACAAGGTTTCCTGACAGAATGAATGAGAAGGAGAAGGTAAAAGAGTAGACACCTTTTGAGGTTGAGCTAATGACTTAGTGAGAGGAGGGTAATGGATGACATTTGTTCCTCTTTCTTCAGAAAAACCAGGGGGATATTTGTATAATATAGATATTTCGATAAATATGTGATGGGATCTCATGCTCTGCACGGCGTATATTTCCGATCACCCGATGATGATCGACTTACAACCTATATCAAGTTACGTGCATACTATCAGAACGTAACTCGGTTGAAAGTCAATATATGGCTTCATTTTGAAAGCATTGTCCTTGGTGTGATTAGAAAAGTCAACACAAAGGATACCAACACTACAAAAAGTTGGGTCAGTACCAAGAACAATAGACTTCGGAAGACAATTGATGATTCTGCTACTTATTTTCAGGAAGCACCATTTTTTCGATTCAACTATTCGGTTTTTGTACTATTTATGTGTATTTTGAAGATAAGATAAATCTATAAACGCATCCTGACTTTCTTGTAACTACGCACGTTGATGATCAATGAGTCTGTATTCTTTCTTTCCCATTCGACTAACAGAATCGTCTGTTTTACTGAATAAAAATGCTGCAGGGAGAAGTCAGAAAGTAAGTCTGAAATCAGTGAAATTTGGCTTTAGTTAACATTTAAAAACATAGAATCGTTCTGAAAAGACAAAGAATACAAATCGATATCTTCCGTACATAAAGTCGTATATCTGAAAAGCTGATTTTGTAATAGTGCTGTTTGAAATTAAAATATTTTCCGTTTTCCTGATTCATACAATTCTATTAACTCATTCGAATCTTTTAATCACAACCAAATCTTGGGTGAAGTTTATCAAAAAAAAATAAAAAAGGAGGTAAGTAATATAGATGACACTAATTTTTTTATGGTGTACAGCATTTAATCAGCTCCCTCTTCTTTGCAAACCTCATCCGAACAATTACTATTATCAATATAAGTTCATTATTAAACAAAACACCATTGAATTTTTGACAGTTTTACTATAAAATTATCATTTCAGATTTTCAACTTGATGTATGCGAGGTATTTAAATGGCGCTTCCCCTCACTCGATATAACTTCGGGAAACCATGCAAGTCGGGGGCGTCATACATGTTCTAAAAGGTGGCGGTTTATAAATAGTAATTCACTCATTGCTTTGCTACTGACATTAGACAACAACAGGGATATATTTTTTACATATGTTGCGATGGGGATTGTTTAATTGAATATTTCATTTTCATTCTCAGGTATTCTATTTCATTTTTAAATAAGACTTTTGTTTAAGATACTTTATGCATGGATATATGTGAACTATACTTATATCCTGGTCACGGCACCATTTCGACTTTGTAGGATTATAGTACCCCAAGCAATGATGCGCAGTACGGTATATGTCATTAAATGGTGCCGCTATTATAATATACATACGTTAGTTGCAAAATAATGATCCAACCTTTGGGGTTGCTTTTCACAAGTTTGAGTTATAGTGTATATCTATTTATTGCAAACATCTATTTTTCATCAAATCTTACAAAATCTTGGGGGGGGGGCCTCAAGGAGCTAAGCTCCAGGGACCTCAAATCCCTAACTACGCCACTGTGTTAAAATAATGTCAATAAAGGTACAACTCTGCATTAGTTACTTCTTCGTATCTGAGGTAGTTGGGTATTTCTCAACACCATCAATAATCCATGGCTGAGCATGGATAAAAACTAGGATTCCGACTTCTAATTTTCAATACAGGTAATTTTTAATGAAAGTTTAGCGTAACATAACACTATTTTACTTTTCCCTGGTTGCTCGGTGCCAGACTAGTAAATATCTTCCTTTGTAATTGAAAGAATAATCCATCCGCACATATAATAATTGTCAATACGTTCCCGTACTCTGTCAAGCTAAGAGGCACGTTTAACCTTGTAAAAATAGAATTTCATGTTCTGATGACGTAGCGAAAATGCTAAATTAAAAAAGTATTAAAAACATAATAAGCAACATAAAAATTGTTTTTTTAATTCTTAATTATGAAAATCTGTTTGTGGTCAAGAGAACTTTTCAAAGCCCACAATCATGCAAATCTCTGTTATCTACGTATATGAATACAAAGTATTTGTATCTATATATTTCATTTACGTCGTCATTTATTACGACACGGGTAAACTAATTTATCAAGTGATTGGTGTGGTAGCAGAGATAGGCCAGAAAACAGTCAGAAAAGTATAAAAATCGGGATCTACGAAATCATCGTTGTTTACAAGTTTAAAAATATATAGATAGAGTACTGTATGAACTGACAGTGATCTGGGCCCCTGGGCAAAAAGGTTTATGGACTCTTTAACCTTTGCTACTTGGGGTCTCTTGGTGTTTTGCGGCCCTCGGGCACTGCCTGACTTCCTGACCGCTCAGTATGTCCTGCTTCGTATTTTTGACCTCATACCAAAACTAAGCTAAGTAAATAACGAACGGTCATTTTGAGCAAAATAATCAAGCAAACAAAGAGGCTATAAACTCATTTTGAAAAAAAAAACGCTCGAAGTTGAAGACTGACGAGCATCTTAATGACTCTTCTTGAAGTTACCAGCCATCACGGAGACATCTGATCATGAACAGCGGCACCCATAGCCTGTTTTCTTCCAGCTTCTTCAAACTGCACAGCTTGAGGGCTTCTACAGACATACGTCCACTAACACCCAACAAATGCACGACAGATCTATGACTCAACAGTGAACATAGAAATACTTATCTGAAATCTCTGCGATATACGAATTGAAGATAGTTTCATCATCATCATCATCATCATCATCATCCTTTCAACATCAGTCGTTGGACATAGACCTTCCCCAGGATTCGCCACACTTCCCTATCGTGGGCATCGCAGGGCCAGTATTTTCTGAATTTGTCTAGCTCGTCTCTCCATCTAGTATTCTGCCGGCCTCGCTTCCGCATGTGATCTCGGGGGATCAATGTCGTGAGTCGCAATGTCCATTGGTTGTCTGCCATTCGTGCAACATGCCCAGCCCACTGCCATTTGGGCTTTTTAATGGATTCTATGATGTACCTGACTCTTGTTTTTCCCCAGATGTACAGTGCTGTCTTGTGGTGAGGTTGAGCATAATTTTTTCATGTGCACGTTGTATAGTTCTCAATTTGCAGATCTGTCACTTGGTTAGGTGGAGATAGTATATCGATGACATCCTTGATACTTTTGTCTTCGTGTCAAAACTAAACTATGATTAGTAAATAACAAACAAGCATTTCGAGCAACGGAATAAATCAAATAGAATAATGATAATCTCATCTTGAAGAGAAATTGCACGAATTCAAGAACTTGCGAGTAATTATTGACCATATTCAATATGAGTCATTAAAATCGTTAATGCTTTGATTATCATAAAAAGGGATATAGTTTATTTTGAGCATCAAAATTAGATCTTAAGTGTAGGATTATAAAACCATTATTCAGAAGTATTCTCGGTGGTTCAAACTTGGCTCAACATAGGAAACATGTATTTTTCATAAGTTCAAATAGTACTCTAGAATTTAAATCAGCTGGAAGAAAAAGCAGCAGAATAAAAGTTACCACTTGTTGTAGCATTTATCAACTTCAAAAAGTCCTTTGAATCATTAAGGTCATAGGGGCCATGACTCTAAAAGGTGTAGATCCAACATACGTCAAAGAGATGCAACATATATACAGTCACAGCAGCTCCTTTATCAGGCTGCATAAATACTTTGAGCCTTTTCAGCTCCAAAAAGAGGTGAGAGAAGGTGGTGCCAGCTCATCCAAACTCGAGATGACCTTCAGAAGACTAGACTGGGAGAATAAAGGAATCAAAATAGATAGCAAATATCTGAACAACCGCAGATTTCCAGACGACATTGCCCTTTCCGCAGAGAACCTACACGACCTCCAACTAATGATAGATGAACTAAATGAAGAGAACAAGAAAGTTGGCCTACACATGAACTTCAGCAAGAGGAAGATCATGTGCAACAACCACAGAAATTTAAAAAATACTAAGATCAAAATCGAGGACACAGAAATGGAGAAAGTAGATCACTACATCTACCTAAGACAACAAATCTTCATGAGACCCTCAAAAGAAGAAGAAATCAAGCGGAGAATCAGCCTAGGATAGCAGACCTTAGGCAGAGCAAGCTCAACCTTCAAAAATAAGAAGATCCCATCAATCCTAAAAAGAAGAGTACACAACCAATGCATTCTCCCAATAGTCACTTATGGAGCTGAAACATAGAACCTAACCAAGAGACGGACCGACAAATTGAGAAACATGCAACGTGTACATGAAAAAAATATGCTCAACCTCACACGGAGAGACCACAAGACAGCACAATACACTCGGAAGAAGACAGGAGTCAGAAACATCAAAGAATCGATTAAAAACCTCAATTAGCTGGCTATTTCGCAAGAATGAGAGACAGCCGATGGACATCACGACTCACGACATGGATTACATGTGGATCACATGTGCAACCGAGGCTGGAGGAGCACTAGATGGAGATACGAGCGAGACAAATTCAGAAAGTGCTGGCTCTGCGACGCCCATGATAGAGAAGTGTGTCGAATCCTGGAGAAGGTCTATGTCCAGCGACGGACGTTTAGAGACTGATGATGATGGTGGTGGTAAAGATATCAGTTTTACTGCCAATTGGACAGTTTTTTGTTTTTTTTTTCATACCAAAGTCTATTGACTTATCCTTTTAAACTTATCAAAGAACAAAAAATTTGAAGATTTGCAAAAAAATGGCCAGAAAATGAATTTTGTTTCAATGTATACACTTTTTGCTTGCAATAAATGCATTTATAGTAAAATAGATATTTGTGTTTTTTATCCAGATCAAATGAAGAATCCGAATCCAAACATTAATGAGCAATAAAGTGCAAATTTGAAGATTATGTCGTAATCAAAATACAGTTCAATTTAATGTAAACAAAGATGACAAGACTGGTTAATTCAGGGTCAAAATCTACCCCAACTATTTCAGCCATTTAGCCAAATTTCAGAATAACAAGTATTTCCCGACTCATTGAGTGGGGTTGCGCGTGTTCGAGTTTCTACTATGAACTGTTAAGACTAAGAATAGTAGAGAGGGAAGAAAAGAATAGTGAAGATAGAAAAAGACTAAGAAAAACTAATATATTCTAATTGAAAGAATTTGTTTAGCGACACCAGATAATTCAATCTAGCTTTCATAGCTTTCTTTTCTCTGTCTGTCTGTCTGTCTGTCTGTCTGTCTGTCTCTCTCATTTTCTGTCTCTCTCTCTTTTCGTATGTAACTTTTTCACTTTTAGTCAGAACTGGAACTCTGAAATCATAATTGTTGTTAGGTTAGGTTGTTGTTAGAGGTTCGTAAAAATGTAATTATTTCTTCCCAATCGGAATTCTACATTCCATCCTTGTTTTCAATTAATCAAATTAAATTTTGATAACGGTGTAATCCGAAAATTTGCGATTTTGATTTGAATCAATTTTGGGGGCCTTGATTCACTATCTTCTCCATACTGTCCAATACAGCTTCTTCCTTCCAATTCAACCAGTTTATTAAGATCAGTTAATCTCTTTTGTTTACCTCTCTAACGCAATCAATTGATATCCCTGGCTAATGGGCAAGACAGAAGCCAGTCAGTAACTCAACAGAAGTTGGCTGCAACTGATATTATAACGTCCAAAACTGGGAAGAGTTCCATAAAGATTTCACCAGCAAATTACCTTGCACCAGTCGTTGAACCGGGTCTCAGACAAGATCGCACAAACTGATAGCCACCGTTGCTTGCAACATAAAATGCCTGATAGGTTCCCAATGGAGTCATAAACCAAACACACCGACTGAAACTAATTAAGCGAGCCACTGGCAACTGTGGACTCTTGAGTTACGATGCTGGCCTCATCAACATCGCTTTCTACACCTCACCAGTCCACGCGTTTTATTTATCTTCCGACTATTTGCTCTCCGTTCAACTCTGAAGTTCTTTCCACATCTGCTGAGAACTTCAAATGTTTGGCTATGTTTTCTATGTCACTGCTTGACTGACTGAGTTATATTTTGTCAATTTAAACTGTTCCTTGTCGAACTGTCTATCAGCCTCCCTCTCCTCTCTATTTCGTTCTTTTTTTCTGTCTGTCTCTGCCTCTTCCTCTCTTTCATTCACCCTATATATCTATCTTATACTGAAATGACTTGGATGTATCTCGGTCAATTCAAACCGTCTTCGGTCGATAGGTCTCTTTCTCTCTCTGCCCTTTTTTTCTGCTTCTCTGTCACCTCTCACTTTTTACTTATTGTCTCTCTACCTCTGTTTCTTTCTCATGTATACTTTTCGTCCTTACCGTATCTCTCTCGACCTTTATATATATATATATATATATATATATATATATATATATATATACATATATATATATATATATATATATATATATATATATATATATATATATATATCATACTTGGTTGATTGGTTATATTTCGGTAAATTCAAACCGTTTTTTGTCGAACTTCGGGTCGAGTTGAGTCGAATCTCTCTCTCTCTCTCTCTCTTTCTCTCTCTCTCTCTCTCTCTCACACCCCCCCCCCCACACACACACGCACATACAACCGTTACATCTGATACTGGGCTGAGCATATTTCAATGCATCTGTCTATCGATCTGTCTCTCATCCCCCCCTCTCTCTCTCTCTCTCTCTCTCTCTCTCTCTCTTCTGGTGGTCTGTTTCTCTCATCAACCTTTATACCAATCTCATACTTTGGTATTAACCATTATTTCATTCCTTTCCTTCAATTCTGGGCAAAATCTGAAATCATAAGCTAAAAACATATCCTGGTGCCCGTGTGGTGGTTGAGACGGTCTTGCATATTCGCCTAAAGTGACAGTACTTGGATTCAGACGAAAGCCAGGGTGTGGCCCATGAATTTGCATGGTCTCCCCCGTCTCGCTCTCTGTTCAAAAGACTTCCGCTACACAATGCTATTATAAACCTTCGTTTACATATTGAATCTGCAATACCAGTGTCTATCACTCTACCTTATCAGTTTGTCCATATATGTCCCCTTCTCTACCTGCCCATATATATATATATATATATATATATATATATATATATATATATATATATATATATATATATATATATCCCTATCACTATTTCTTGTCATCGATCAAAGAGACTGTGTATTTATTTCTGTAATCTCTCTTCTCTCCACTCCCCCCCCATTCATCTATCCATTTCCATTGATTCTTGGGCTATCTGAAGCATCTAAGTCCTGTATAAATCTGGTCACCTTATAGGGCAATAATAATATGATTTTTTTATAGGAATGTTATACGGCCATCCATCTCACCGGAGTGTGTGGATTATCGAACAAAAAAAAAAAAGAAAGAAGAATATAGTCACTCAATAAAAAAATTCACGCAACCAATGTCTTTTGGCAGCATGCTGTGTTGGGGATGATCAATTCAAAAAAAAGAAAAAGGGTTGATCAATAAATGTTACTTCTCTCTCTTTTGGGGTCTGTGATCACTATAAATGTTCAAATTCTTTAAAAAGCTTGAATGCCGACGAACACAGACCAAGGGATCAATCAATGTCAATCTTACATTTCAAATTGAACCCCCACCACAAAACAAAATAACTTTTATGTCGTAATTTCCAAAATACAAAAAAAAAATTTTTTCTAAACATGATATGGATTGAATGTTTAAGTTTTTCAAACCTCTAGCTCCATTCGTTATGTACGTGTGACAGTTGGTTGAAGAAAGTAGTTTAAGCCCTTGTAGTCTAATTTAAGCTCGAGAGAGAGCCGTATACCTTAGAATTATTTACTATACAAACTCATAGAAGCGCGCATTTCACCCTTGTCCGAACACCAAGTTGCCTGGAAGAAGTCCAGCTAACTCGCAATTTATAGGACACGAGGGGATTCGTCTGATTTGACTTACGCAAAGAACTCCTGTTGTAATAAATGCACAGGTATAACAAGATCTATGAGATGAAGGTGCAAGGGGTATAAAGCATGCCCAAGTGCCAAAAGAGTCAAAAATAGAATGACCATTGGAAAAGGCAGGGGAACTCCGAAAAAAACTTTCTAACCCCCCTCCCCGCTGAGATTCCTCTCAAAGGCCATGGATCATCATCATCATCCATTTAGTCGTTGGACATAGACCTCCCCCAAGATTCGCCAGACCTCTCTATCATGGGCATCGCAGTCCCAATACATTATGTATTTATAAAGCTGGTCGCGTCATCTTACTTTCTGTCGACCATAATTTTGTATATAATCTCTGGGGATCCACATTGTGAGATGTGATGTCCAGCGGTTGTCTAACATTCTTGCGACATGTCCAGCCCATTGCCATTGCAGACTCCTGTCTTTTCTCTTATATGCTGTGCTGTCTTATGATCTTATGCTGCTTTTCATGAAATTCGGTACACAGCAATTCCTCTTAAGGCAAAAATGCATGTGTGACTATGCGATACTTATTACTTACGAATGCTTATAAATTGGTCGTGTCAAATAGCCTCTATATCTTATATCATGTTACTCTTTCTCTCTCTCTCTCCACACATATATATATATATATATATATATATATATATATATATATATATATATATATATATATATATATATATATAAAGTATAATAGAGCAGCAAAGCTCCATTTATACAAGTTCCACAACTTGGAAAATTGAAACAATATCCTTTTTTGATGTTTATATACATATATATTGTCATGGAAACTTTCCATCATTTCACCATTGAAGATGGAAATCATTGGTAAAATTTTATATAGTCCCGAAGTATCCAAAATACGTGCCACGCATGCCATCCTTAATCGGATCAGTATTATTTCTGCGTGTTATCCAATAACTATTTTTAATTAATCTTAGGATCTTGGTGTTTTTCAATTTAGTTATATATTTATTCATATTCGTAATTTCATTCTTTATTATAGGGTTCATCGGCAGTTATATCATAGCCCTGTTTCGAGAGTATCAAAATTCAGGATATATGTATATATATATATATATATATATATATATATATGTATATATATGTGTGTGTGTGTGTGTGTGTGTATTACATGCATACATACATACATATATATATATATATATATATATATATATATATATATATATATATATATAAAATAACACTAATGGATACACAAGAAGTGTGTGTATTAATGTGTTATGTACTGCACGATGCCATCGGTAGACCAATAATAAAATGAGTAAAGATTTTTTCAATGGTTCATCACAGATTGTACATTTTGTTCCTCTCTTTTTGCTTATAGTCCCATCCGTCCATCTCTCTCTTCACTTAATTTTAATTCATTCTACATTCTCCCTTTCTCTTTCCAGAATGTGTCTATCTATCTATATTTACGTTAGAATTTTTATTTCATTTTCATTTGTCGCTTTCCCTTTCGTTTTTCTCCTCTTTCTCTCCCCTTTCCCCTCATATCTCTCTCTATCTATCTCTCACACTCACACACTTTCTTTATGTGAGCCTCCCTTTATCTCTCATGTGATCCATATCTCTCTTTCGACTGATTTCGCTCTCTCTTTCTTCAGTATTACTCCTTATTATTCTCTCTTTTCTCTCTAACTATATCTTTTCTGGTTCATTTTCTTCCAATACTCAATCTTCATCTTCGGGCAACTCATTACTACTGCCAACTAAGTTGGAGAGGTATATGTGTTCGGTTGCATGAGATAAGGAAGAAATGGCTAAATTTGGGGTCGGATCCATCCACAATTACCTCCCTTACGTCGTATTTATATGTTCACCATATAATATCGCTCATGTCTATCCATGTTATATCTCCAAAGGTTTTCAATGAATTTCTATGAAGTTTCATGGAAAGATGAAAAATGTCCCACAGAAGTGGTTGAAGTTTGGGACGGATCCATTCACAATTACTTTCTCTGGAGAAACTGCTGGCAGATATATACTTATTCTGAATGTTTCCGTTCCTTTGTCATTTTCTGCACTTTTCCTCTTTCTCCTTCTTTCTTCTTTTACCTATTTCATTTCCTTCCTTCTTTAAAGTATCTATTTCTTCTCCGCCTTTTTTCTCTTTTAATCACTTATTCAATCCTATTCTATTTTTTTCTTTGAGGGAATTTTTTTTTCGTAACTTACTAATAGAACTACTTTCCGTTTATATACTCTTCAGTCTTGCGTTTATCTCATAACATTTTTCTTTTAAGGAGAAAGATCGACTACTTCCGGTTCGTCAGGGTCAGGACAACAAAGGATACTGGGATACACAACGAAAAGAAAACGTGATAAGGATGGACAAACTTCCGCTTTTCCAAGACCATTCCAGATTTTAACACCTCCCCAAGGTCTACGATCGTGCCAACACCAGTCGATTAGTTCGGACACCTTATGTGCAATCAGAGGGCAGAAACCCGGATCAGAGAGAGAACCAATCAAATCGCAGGACTTGATGATACTCAAGCGTAAATTCGTTGACATTTATGATTGATTTGGTAATCTATGTTTCGGCAACGTCTACACAATCATCCCAGGGCCTCTCGCCATTATCACCGGTCTCTCCATCATCGTTATTCTGCTACCATTATCTGCTTCCCATAATTCTTAGCCAGGGAGACTTTAACTATTTTCATTGCACTCGTCGTTTAGACGCCTTAATTCTTCATGGCCAATAATCGTGTTCCTGTCAAAATAACCATTATTGTAACGGCACTTGTGTCTGCCGACATTAGCTTCTAAGGGCATCTTCGTTGACATTTTGGCTCAGTTTCTCCAGGCAAGAACAGAGTGTGAATTTTATTAGTACCGTGAAGCCAACTGACTACCTATTTATCTAGTTATACGTTTAGCTAAACTTTTTAGGAAAATATTGCCTAACAGTAAAGCAATATTTTATAATTCATTCTTTATTACATAGAGTATTGCAAATCTTTATTATCGATTTTTAACCACTGGGATTTTTTAAGTTTCTAAAAAATCGCTGTTGGGGTACAATATGTATCAAAAGTGGGGAAAAAAGCTCCCAGTGAGACAAAAACTCACATCTCTGTTGCCTTAATTCTTCATGGCCAATGTGCTGGTCTAATGCACCAGCAGCTTTACCAATTCAGCCACGAGAGCTTAATTATTCATTGCCCATGATCGTGTTCCCGCGCTCAAACAATATAATTGTTACAGCATTTGTGCTTTTTAAGCATTACCTTCTGAGGACACCACCGTTGACATTTTGGTTCAGTTTCTCCAGGCAAGTATATAGCATTGTGAATTTTATTAGTACTGTGAAACCAAAGGACTACTTATTTATCTAGTTGAGTAGAAGTAATTAAGTATTTTTTTTGAAAGTTGGAATAACAGTAAATCAACCATTTTCATCAAACTCTAGTCCACATCACCAAATTTAAGGGAATTAACTCTTCACTGTTAGTCAGTCCCATCACATCAAGCTAAACCAATATACAAAATTACTATCTTCCAAAAGTGATTGGCAGTCGGCAAAACTGACAAGCTTTACGTATGAACGAATTTATGTCTTACATATACAGCACAAAAGTTGCTGTAATCATCTTCAGTGAGGAATAGAAGTGAGAGTTGAGTAAAACCCTGTAGTTGCCAGGCTTGTATAATTCATTTATTTATTAGATAAAATATTATAAACCGTTATCACTAATTTTCAACAAAAATATCTTTTTGGCTTTTTAAAAAAAATCAAAACCAAACCCGAGCTGTTGATATATGACACTGAGCGATCAGGGCGGATCGGAAGTAAAGAATGAGCTCTTGGAGCGACACGAACCCATATTCTCCTTGCCGGGGGGAAGCCAGGTTTAACAGACCAGCTGCTTTACCAACTCAGCTACGAGAGCCCAAAACATGGAAACTAACCAAAAAATTGATTCTCAAACAGAGAACTATTCAACGTGCATCGGAGAGAATCAGACCCAACATCACACGGAGAGATCAGAAGACTGCACAGCATATTAGAGAAAACACATGAGTCTTGGACATCATAGACTACATTAAAAAAACTAAAACGACAATGGGCTGGTCATGTTGCAAGAATATCAGACAATCGATGGACATCACAACTCACAATGTGGATCCCAAGAAATCATATGTAAAACTTTGACCAGCAAAATATAAAATGACTTGACTAACTAGACAAGTTCAGAGAGTATTGGCTCCGCGACGCCCATAATAGAGAATATCTATGTCCAATGACGGACGCTAAAAGGATGTTGCTGTTACTGCTGATGATTATCGGCTAAAAGCCGCTGCCTATCAGTCGTAGGTTCGGTTCCTGCAGCAGTCTCATTCTCTTTAATCGTTCATTCTATTTGAGGTGTCCAGGCCAAGTGATATATTCACTCAGCAATGATACTTTTCTCGAATACTTTTTTCGTTTTAAAACCTCCCTGTAGTTCCATTGGGAGAGAGGGAGAGAGAGAGAGAGAGAGAGAGAGACAGACAGACAGACAGACAGACAGATAGATGGACGGTCGGACAGACAGAGGTGGGCAGAGAGACATGATTGCTGACTGGATATCAAGGGATGATAAACGAAATATACGATGGCAGATGGGGATAAAGAGCTGTAAAAATTGTGATACATTAAAATACTTTGCGGAGAGATAGAACAAAAATAAAAGCTGGAACAGGTCTGGTTAGTCACTCCATAGAAACTGTCACGTGACTGACGTCTTCTGGCAACGATGCTGAGATGGTGGTTATCGATTAGAAAATTGGAAAAAAAGGGGGTAATCAATGAATAAATTACTCCTCTCGCCCTCTGATAGGCAGTGATCACTAAATAAAGTCTAAAATCTCATCCCCACAAAAAAAAACAACAACATGCAAGCGTGAATGCTACCGGACACAAACCAAGGAACCAATTTAGCATGAACTTACATTGTAGATTTAACACCCATCTTAAAAACCTATTTATGAGATGAGGGTGTTAAAAAACCCAACTTTTTTTTCTTGGCGTTATGAGGAGTGAAAATTTAAATTTTATTCTATTTATGCTACCTGTACAGGTGATGCATGCATAATCAGCTAGACCACTTTGAAAACTGAAGAAAACAATGTTGACACTTTTAGTGACAGTTTTGGTTGACAGTTTCTAATAGAGGATAGAGTAGAAAATATGTATGCAATTTGTGCTCTTTTTTGCATATGAAATTAAATTGCATTGCAATCAAAATAGGGGCTTGTTGGACTGCTGTATCCACTTAAACCGTCTTTTAGTTCTTTACTATGAAAATTGAAGCGGGTTATGTGGGGCAAGGCGTAAACCTACTTCTTAATTTCCAGATTTTCTTGATGCTCAATTACCATCAGCTATCCTTTGTCAAATTACCCACGGGGCCATACAGAACTCCAACAGTACGGATTCACATCGCTCAATCCTGTGATCACCATCATCACTCTTTTGTCGTCAGTCGTTAGACATAGACCTTCCCCTGGATTCGCCACACCTCTCTCTCTCATGGGCGTCACAGAGCCAATATATTCTGAACCTGTCCATTTTATATTCTGCTAGCCTCTGTTCCGCGTTTGATCTTTAGGGATCCATGTTGTGAGTCATGATGTCCTGCCATTCTTACAATATGACCAGCCCATTGTCATTTGAGTTTCCTAATGGTTTTTATGTCTCGGGGTTTTTTCCCTGATATAGTGGGCTGTCTTGCGGTCTCTCCATGTGATGTTGATTATCATTCACTCATGTGCACATTGCATTGTTTTGAGTTTGTGGGCTAGTCACTTGGTTGAGTTCCATATTTCAGCTCCATAGGTGAATATCGGGAGGATGCATTGGTTGTATACTTCTCTTTTCGAGACTAATGGGATTTTCTTGTTCTTGAACGTTGAGTCTGTTCTATCAAAGACCTGCCATGACTATCCTCGAAGATAAATAAAGCCTTACTGAATACCTAGTTCCCCAAATCCATTTCCATCATTGAATTCTGGTACGGCTTCAAGAACAGAAAGAGAGAGGGGAGAGAGAAGAAACAAAGACGAAGTAAAGAGAAAGAGACTATACGCTAATGGAACGAAACGAATACGAAACAGAGAGTTCTGCATCGAACATATGCACACCTGTTGTTGAAATGGATATCAGTACATTTGGTTGTCGTGGTTAGTTGCAGGCAACCTGTATATTCCAGGTGAACTATGACGAAGAAATAGAGTTGCGAGGAGAAGGTGTATGCACATCAGAAATCCATACTGAGTTCATACGTTTGAAACATGCTGTGTAGAAAAATAAACACTCCGTTCATTTATTCACATATCATTTGGACCCCTTTTTTGTTTGGCAAAATGTGGGACGACTGAAAAAATTCCTGGGGGATTCTGTTAAATTTCCTAGGTGGAAAACCTCTGCCGGTACTTTACAAACTGCGACTACAACTGACTAACATTGCTCAATTTTTTTCTCCGCTGTATTCTGGGACTTTTGTCTCCCCTATCGTCTGACTTCACTACTGCGATCTCTGCTCAGATTTTTTCCCTTGCTCTCTATCTCTGCTACCCATTGCCATATTGCATGGTATAGCTATCGTAAACTTCCTCCAACTCTCAAGGCTGACCGAAAGCCTGCCATTTATTTGTTCTTTGTCCTGTCCAACCCGATTAAAAAGACATTTCCTATTTACTCACTTTATGTCCCATACTGTTAGAAACTGCCACCAAAACTGTCAAAATATGTTTTCTTCACTCTTCAAGTTGTTACGGCTGGCTGGCTGGCAGGCTGACAGGTTGGCTGTATGTGTCACGCATATGGACTGCACGAATGGATCTAGAAGGCTCAAAATTCCAACATTTAATCCCAATTATTTCTTTCCTTCCTGATGTTTTTTTAGTGTGCATGGGGGTCAATTTACAATGTAAGTTTATGCTAAACGGCAACCTAGTTTGTGTCCGCTTGTTTTGTTTTTTTAAGCAATTATCTAGATTCTGGAGAATACAGATGTCATCAATGAACCCGTCAAGATGATTTTTTATACCACCTTAAATGTGTTCTGGTGGAAAACGCCAGTGATATCATAGATATAATTTATTCAGACCATATATATTCTATTACTTTTTTTTTTACATGACTTAGAATTTTGACGCTAAGGATATTCAATTATTGACTATGATGGCGAGTCATATATATATATATATATATATATATATATATATATATATATATATATGTACCTGTGTAAAATTCTAGGATACTTATAGATTCTGCTTGGGTTTGCGCAAGCCACTGGTTTAGGCGGACAGGCTTACGATGCCTATGATCAATAGCTTGAAAGGTAATTCCATTAACAGATTCACATTGCTTGAATCAGAGAGAAAAATCGATAGGTAACTGTGCAAACACTGTTATTAAGACAGATATACACAGAGTAAGACAAATAGAAGCGTCGATTGGCATTCAATAGATAGATTCGTTCATCCGAAAAGACAGAAGACGAAAGACACATTGAATTGGTGAGAAAATCCGGTTTCAGACCCTTCGAGGCTGTTAGCCACTATAATAATTAACTAAAGCCAGATGCCACAGGTTGCATAACCCCATTGCACTAAGAAGGGCAGAGGCAGGCTATGATGTATGCGGCAATGACCGAGGGGCACACTCTGATGTTTGTGGCAATGGCCGAGGGAACCGTGCAATTACTGAACAACCCTCCTTGTTATATGCAAGTACACCACACTAAAAAGACTATGTGCCATATTCGTTTATGCGGAGTTACAAATAAATTTCAGAAAAGGGCCAGCGCAAGAATTTCGTACATCCTGGGCGAGATTCAAAATTTGCGGAAGGGTTTTCACTCGCCTTAGTTGAAACATGAATTTTGCCCACGCTGAAATGGTCGTGGTTTGGTCACGTCACGCGACATGACAGTTTATGCAAGACCATCGATGGCACTGTTGAGGCTGAGGATGAGATAAGGACAATGGTGGCAATAGAAGGGCTGATCCGACAACATGAAAGAGCAGATCAACGTGACCATTCCCATACATTCAGTGGAGGCTATGAACAGATTGAAATGGAGGTGGACCACACCTTTTTTCTGCCCTCAGCATCCCCCAACGTCAGCAATGGTAAAAGATATGAACTGTTGAACTGTAGACAAATCATAAATTCCTTTGAGATCCGATATCAGTTTCGAATCTAAGAAGATCTGCAGTGTCCTTTCTCATCTTGTCTTTTCAGAAACCCAGATCATTCGAAAAATCTGGAGAAGAAAAATCGTGCAATCACGAGCAATCAAGTCGATTGAACGGGCAGATATACATAGATCGATAATCTACCACCCAGGGCCCTAAAATGAGCTTTAGCAAGGCACTCCTGACCTTTATTTATTTGGAGCCCAATCTAGAAAACAACAGTATTTGTAATATTCCAGAGATGAAAAAAATGTATGTAAAAGTTTGAAATATGATCTAAAATACTATACGCGCACTCAGGCTCTCGGGTCTTCCTCCTTGCAGGTCCCTTGGCTTGGGAACATAGCCTAGTGGCTAATTCGCCCATGTGGATTTTCCCCACCCTGCAATTTTTCTACTAGTCATCCATGTAATATGTGCACAGGTATTGCTGAGCAAAAGGTGGATTTAGAGCCAATAGAGAACTTTTTTTCTGGGATCGTATCGGCCAGACTTTGCTGATCCAGCTTGAACAAAGGAAAGCTTGTTCAGATTAAGTCGTTCCAAGTAAACAAACCTTTGCACTTCCCACTATTAACAAGACAAAACCATTTTTCTATGTAAGCTTGGCTTCAAAGAAATAAAACGTATGCACATGTCCAAACGTTAAATTCAGTTGTCATCCGTCAGTGAATGTCACCTAGTTTCTCAGTTTAGAGACAACGCCAATTAAAGCCAAATGACTCATTATGGTTGGGTAGGTGTAGATAGGCTGATGCACCGTTCGTCGGTTGCTCAGCTTTGGATTGGCTTCAATGACCATACGCGAGTTGTCCTGATCTATAAATGTCATCCACGCTTGTCTAAACTCTTTAATTTGCTGCCCAGGAATATGATGTTAACAACAAAACTGACGTTGGATCGATAGTGCTTCATTTGGATGCCTGATTAGTATGGCAGATCGATTCACTAGAACCGAAGCACCCGTTGGAATCTTACAGCAGACACGTTCTCATCCGTCCACGAAAATCATTTTTTCTAACATTATGAATGCTATTGGTGCAGAAGAAAATTGATGATTACGAAGAGTGATAACTATTCTGATAGATAGATAGATAGATAGATAGATAGATAGATAGATAGATAGATAGATAGGTGGAGAGAGATACATGCTAGATAGATAGAAAGGATAACTAAATGTAAGGATTCAGATGATTGATTCAGAGATAGATAAGATAGATAGATGTAAATACACAGATAGATATAAATTGACAGATAGGTAGATGGAAACAGAGATGTAAGATTAATGGATAGATGTAAATACAAAGACAGAAATCTGCAAATAGACAGACAGGTAGATGTAAAGAGATAGATGTAAATAGACGGACAGATAGATGTCACCTGATAGATGTAAATAAACAGACAGTTAGATGTATAAAGACAGACCAATAGAAGAAGATAGACGGACAAATAGATTTGAATTGACAAAGATGTAAATAGACCGACAAAGAGATGTAAATTGACAGATAGGTGTAAATATACAGACAGATGTAAATATACAGATGTAAATAGACAGACAAAGATGTTGATAGACAGACATAGATGTATATAGATGGATAGGTGAAAATTGTTAGATAGATAGATCGATGAAATTTGATACGCAGATGTAAATAGGTAGGCCAATATGTAAATAGACAGAGAGATTGTGAAAGAACGAAGATTACTCTGTGTGGATAAGAAGAAAGAGTATTGCAAAGCTCTAAAGAGAGAAGCACATCGATACAAAACCTGTAAGGCATATAAAAGGATGGATGACGAAGTGCTCATAACACATGACAACATTGGCATATATCAAACCAGCGTTATCAGCTCTGCAAGGAGCACAGCTTGGTACCTGTCACTTGCTATGCGTGATGCCTACACACGTTTGATTTCCACAATACAACAACTAGCAATTGTTCTCTGCTACCCTGAAAGATATAAATCTATTCTCTCTCCAGATATTCATTTCTCGTATGAAGTCTTTCACAGAACAAGGGCAAAGGCAAACAACCTTGAGGAAGATTTCAAGAAAGGCTTTGTTTGGTAGAATGTTTCTTTGTCAGCTTTAAATATGTTATTAGAGTCCATCGCAGATATAATGAATACCACTATACTTGATGAATATTCATGACATCAGAGACCACAAATATCAGATTAGATATTTCTTTGCAAAATAATAAAAGTACCAAAATTTTCCAGTATATCTTTAATAGGGGTATCTACCGTTTTTTAAAAGTTTGCACTTGGTCACTTTTTGGCTTTTTCAAAAAAAGACGGAAACCAAAAATAGCATTCAGGGTTCATATTTTGCAGAGAGCCATTGTAGAAGCAGCACATCCCCTTGTCCTCTCTCTCTCTCTCTCTCTCTCTCTCTCTTACATTCAAGTTTCCTATAACTCCAACCAACCTTAACTTCCGACAACTCAGCCTAATCTCGTTTTGAAGTCTGGGAACGCTCAAAATATTTTCCCCATATAAATTAATGGTTATTGCTTCTTATAACTTATAAAATGTTTTGTGTGAAACACAGTACTCTCAGATAGCGGAGAAAATCTGTATCTTTTTTGTATGAAATCTCTCAATTAACCTGTATCTGAGATTATGGTAACAGTATTTTTTTCAGTTTTACAAACAAATAGAGTCAAACAAGTAGATGAGACATAGAAAAAAGATAAGCTTATCTGCAGCGGGGTCAAACTCCCACTTCTTTTCGTCATTGTTACTTTTTGCATGGTATATATGATAAATAGAAAATGGAAGATAGAAGTATAAATTTTCATAGATATATAACACTTGTCAGTTTGGCTCAGTTGGTAAGATCACTGATCACTTGATCTTGGTTTTCAAATCACGATGGTGAAATGTCTATTTTATATATTGGTTTGGTTTAACATGACCGGATAGACAAACAATGAAAAATTTGCTCTCGTAAATTAGATGAGGACGGTTGTTTTTGTTGATATGATAAGAAAACAAAGTCGACTCCAGCTCCAATTCAGATTGGAGTTTGACAATTAAATTTTATCTGCTATGTTTTAAATGTTTTTCTCATTTAGATTTTTTGAACAATATTTTGAAGAACTAACGTTGATAATATAATAAGAGAAAACAATATTTGTTATTTTGAATGCAAATCTTTATTCCAGTCATCCATCTAGCTGCAAAAAAGATGTATTTGTGTAGAAGAAAAACAGTTTACACTGAAGGCTCATGGGAAAACATCCTACACTTCAAAGATGGCTGACAGAATTATAAATTCTATGCAAGCTGGGCAGTGAATAGCTTAGACATAATTGCCTTCAACCTCCTGCTGTGAGGTTTTATTGTTATCCATCAACCATCCCTCATTAAATCACTTCTTTTTTTTTTTTTTTAAGCAAACATCTTACACTAATTTATTGGCTTGAAAGAAAACCTTAAGATAAAATGGAAGGATATTTGTGAAAGAATCTTATGGGTTTCCTTAAAGGCTTTTAAGATGGAAGAAGTTTGAATGATTTCTTTGCAATAAATGAAAGCAGTTGAGGTAAACTGGATGTATAAAAAGGAAACATCTATTTGTTTGAACTTGTGGTGGTTTATTTGTAGCCCAGAATGAAAATGGAGTGGAATTCAAGGATATGGTGTATACTTACGTCTCAATTTCCAGGCATTATGTATGTTCAATGTCTATTTATGGAGATGCTAGCCATATACCTAGTTCTCCAAAACTATTTTCATCTCTATTTGTAGCTATATTTATTAACTTTCATTCAATGCATAGTTTTCAGGTGTAACCCTTTGTATGCAAACAGATACATCTCAACAAGTACAACTCAACAATCTTGCAAGGGATGTGTTCTGAGAATATGGACAATCTAGGAGCTTCAACCAATCTTGGAACAATGATGAATGAAACTCCAACTTCATCGGCTCCTACTTTGGAATAGGTGTCATCCAAAGAAGGAGCAGGTGAAGTAGGAACTTCACTTATATATGATGTTCCTAAAGTTCAGTAGAGTTTTGTTCATTTTGAAGGAGTATATAAGTTTTAAGGAGTTACTTTTTCAATTAGATATATTTTTTGTGATTCTTTTTATTACCATTTTTGGTAATTCAAGAAAAAAACTTCTCTAGTGAAAGAACAATGGGATTTATTCTCTTCTGGTGTAGAGAACACATCATTAAAAATCCTCAACCAGAACTGACACCATAGGTTTCTTGAGTTTTTGAGTTGATCTGGCTGGATGGATGGATATCTATGTATGTATGTGTCATACATACAGGCCACATCAATGAAGTTAGAGGGCTGGAATTTTAATCATTCTATGTCTAGAAAAATAAATTTTTTTTTTTTAAATTTCACCGCTCCAAATATATTTTTAATGGGGTGTTCATGCTAAATTAATCCTTTAATCAGTGTATACAATGATCAACACTTTTTCTAATTTTTTTAATTAATCATCCCCAATCGGTTATGCTGCTGAAAGATTTTAGTTGAGAGATGGTTCCTATTGAGTGACTGACCAGACCTGTTTTCTTCTTATGGATTCTTCTGGCATTTTACCTCCGATCGTCTTGAGTCAAATTTTAATACTTATGTGGATTGAAAAAAGAGTGGTATTTTATTGAGTGCCCCAAATGTGACATAAAACCAGTTTAGTACATTAGAAATTGTTGAGGTTTTAGTCTCACAAATGCCCCAACTAACCAAGTAGGCAACTTTTTCTTCTCTTTTTGAGATGACTGTCTCTGACTATTTATCTATGAGTGTTTGTATATCTCTGGTCTCTCCTGGTCACGTTTTGGGGTAACAACCTTGAGAATTTGTACGAGTACACCATGAAACACCATTTAAAAACGTTATTTTTGTTCCTTATAAAAAACTGCTTTTTTTGGTATCTGAGATTATTTTGGTCCAAAAATGCCCGAATCTTAAGCTGGTGTCTTCTAGATAATTTTAGATGAAAGATTTTTTTTTTCAATTGATTTTTTCAGATAATCAATTTTGGTTCATGCACAGTCTATGATGATTCATTTATATGAGGTATATATAGTTCTAGTTGTTTTTATAATAGCTTTGATTCAGGCTGTCATTCTACAGTTACAAGTAGATAGGGTAATCAAAAATTGGCAAACAAACTATTCGCATTATTAAATCACTGTAACTCGACAAATGGCCGGCCTGACCAACCAGCCAAGTGGGCTACAGATTCTTTTCTCTTTGAGTGTATGTGTTTTCAGGCTCTCCTGGTCACAGGTTAGGGCTACTAACTTGTAAAGGTGTATGAGTACACCACTAGACATCATCTAAAAATTGTTGTTTTTTTCAAAAAATGCCTTTTTGGATCTCTGTGGTTACTTTGGGACCAGGACCAGCAATGTCTAAATCTTGTACGGGTTTTTTTTTTAAAGATTATTTTAGATAAAAGATCTATTTTATAAGATAATTAGTTTTGGTACATATGTAGGCTATGGTGATTCATTCATGCGAGGTATGAATATTTATAATTTTTTTAGAAGATAATTCTGTTTAATTTTTGAATTCATAAATCACATTGGAACTCTTTTCTTCAATGTAGAGAAAAATTTATCAAATGGTCAAGGATAGATAATTTCAACCAGAAGTCATTTCCCTTGAAATGGACATTCTATTTTCTCTTTATGAATTGGAGAGTTAATTTCGTCTTTTCTTCTGTTTAACAAAATGAACAACTAGCCATCACAATAACTGAACCCGAGTATCAAAATTTGAAGTCATGTTAAAAATTCCATCAAAGAATGAATATGTTTACGGCGTTTTCCACAGGAAAACATCTATAATAGAGTAAAAAACATCTAGTTACATCAAGATTCTGGAGGATCTAGATGTTATAAATGAACCAATCAAAAAAAGACCCCAGAAATTGTAAAAAAAGCTTCTTTTTTTTTTTTAAATCAAAGTGTTTTTTAGAAGGGGTCCAGTAAAATACCAAAGCCAATTTCCAACTCTGCAGATAAAATAGTATGGCCAGGAGCACAGGAAAATGCAAACATTAATGCACACACATGAACATTGATGAAATTTGATGGCTACGGTTGTTCAATATATTTGACAAGCGAATAGGAAATACTCGACCAGTTTTCTATTTGTGGAAGAGAAGTATGTTTTTGCACAAGCAATTTGCCTGAATACTTATGCAAGATAAAACACCCTGATATCTGCTCTGCTCTCAAGAAGTGGGAACAATGGCCATTTCTGGTTTTGCTATCTTGCGTAGATCTTCTATGGCAGAATATGTTGCCGTTTCCAGAGAACTTTGATTTTTATCTTGAAATGCGGATGCAGGTTCTGTTTGTAAACATCATTCATTGTAATAGAGTTTGTGTTTGTAATTATTCATTTTGTTTTTTCTACCTGTTCAGATCAGTTTCATCAATTTGGTGATATATATATATATATATATATATATATATATATATGAGAATATACCCCTCAGAAATGATGGGGTTATCTATGAATGGATTGGCACTAGGAGGCCTAAAGCTATTTATTTTCAATAATTCAAGTATCATAATTTCAACTTTTCAAAAAATATCAAGTCATCTCAATCTGTTTTAACAATTGATGTCCACATATGAAGTCTTAAGAGTTCCTATAACGTAATTTTTATAGTCATAATAGGAAGTTAAATCAACCAGTGAGATATCCCACTTGAGCATAGACAAACAAATGAATAAATAATCAGAAAAACAGGTATATAAGCTCATATGGTTTTATATATATATATATATATATATATATATATAGTCTCAGAAAGCTTTACAGCTTAAAAAACTAAACATCAAAAAACATTTTCAAAAAATTTGTTTGTGTCACTTCAGTCACTTATTTTCCAATATATGTTAGTATAATTTATGTAACGTTCTCCAGTGTTTTACATATACTTTGTTATTATGGTACTATGAGTATTTTTTTTCTTGTTGGTATCATCGGTTGTTTACCTTGTAACTGTTTTGAGGATTTTAAAAACAAAACAGTTATTTTAAGATAGCATCTCAGCAGTGTTGAACAAACACCACTCCCTTTTCAGCTATGATTTTTATATAGAGCTTATGTCATACATGTATGAATCCTTATTTAATCATATTCTAAACTCAACTCTAACTTAACTTAATGTTTAATGTTGAATGTATTGAGCACTTAATGAAATGAATTGACCACACATCAGAAATTGCATATACTTCCTGGATTTTAGACATATATCTGGAGAATCTAGTTGTTTCAAGATGTATCAAATCACTGTAGCCCCACAACCCAGCAAAGTGAGCTTCAAATCTTTCTTTGCTTGTCTGTTAGTGTGTGTCTATGATCTCCTGGCCCCTTTTTGGGGCTACAACCATGGGAATTTGCATGAGAACACCACTATGGCCCCATCTGAAAATGCATTTTTTTTTGTTTTGAAAAAAAAAACAATTTTGGGGGTTTAGATAAAAAGATCTATTTTTATGATAATTTTAGATAAAACTATTCATTAAGATGATCTTAAACAAATAATCTATTTTTTTTTTAAATCTGAGACAAAAAGGTGTATTTTTTAAGATAATAGTTGATAAATCTATTTTTTAAGATAATGTAAGATAAAGGATGTATTTTTTACAATAATCTTAGATAAAAAGATCTATTTTTAAGATAATTTTAGATAAAAAATCTATTTTTCAAAGATAAGTTTAGATAAAAGATCAATTTTCATGATAATCTGTGATGATTTTTCAGATAATTGGTACTGGCACACATGCAGGGTATGGTGATTGCTTTATGTGAGGTAGGGATATTTTGACTGAATCTTTAATGTAAAATTGAGAAAAAATATGATTATTATTTTGGTCCAAAAATGCCTGAATCTTAAGCTGGTGTCTTCTAGATAATTTTAGATAAAAGATTTTTCAATTGATTTCCAATAACATTTTAGTGATTCATTTATTTCAGGTATATATAGTTCTAGTTGTAAGCAACACTGCCCTTGTTAGATCTTCACACAAGAAAAGCACACAATTATGTTCTGACTTTTAGGCTTGTTTTGCAAACTCAATTTTGATTGTTTTTCCAGTCTGCCAATGAACTTGGGAAGCCTAAAATATGGGACATTTTATTGAAAAATTATTTATTCTAATGCATATATTTCTGCATATGTGCATCATAAGTGGACCCTACCAGGTATTGATAATGGGTGTAACAGTTTCTTGTTGTTATTACTGCCTGGGTTGTCAGTTATTTTTAGGAGAGTGGCCTGCCCGAGTACCAAGCCATTTATACTCTTCTCAATGAGAAAGATCTATTAATATTCCTGAGATGAGACATTTTTGTTAAGACGTCTGACACTGGGACAGCGCTGAAATGGGGATTCATACTCTTCACCATTAGTGATAAGTGGGCATAAACAGCTTCAGATAGAATTTAAATTCCGATTGCTGATTTTATATTCTGGTGTGATAACCATTATGCTATCTAGCACTTCACGTGTAGATTATTGTGTTAAAATATAGACAAATGTTTGGAAACTAGACATAACACCATGGGAGGTAACTCTAATACAGTGTTGCTAATTTAGCATGAAAGGTGCTAAATTAGCATGTCTCTTGCTTTGGACCTGAGAAAAAGCACTACATCAGGACTATTTTTTAGAAGTATTTCACGCTTTTTAGTGCTTTTTGGCAGTCAAACTAGCAGAAAAATATTTTTTTAGCTGGCAACACTAATGCAAAGGACAAGAACAATAACTCTGAATGAGTAGCTAAACCACTCAGCTTGAAGACAGAATATAATACAAAGTTGAGCTTATGTGGGAATTCACATGTGTATGTATGGGTAGTGACAGAAATTCTCTAGTTCCCTCAGCACTTCACTTTGGCATTGGGGGCTGACCCTGGCCCTACCCCTCTTGAGTGCAATGAGGAGATGCAGCGTCAGATGAACAAGCACCCTGGAATTATTGATTCAATTTTCTGTGTGAATGGATGCAATCTTTAGCATTTTAGATTTCCTGAACAATCGTTTTGAGTAGCTAAAATTGGCTAGATTTAGTTGAATGGCCATATCAAAATGATAATAGCAACTACATATAAAAAAAAATTACCATTTTGAATTGCTAAAAATGACAACACATAGAGAAAATGGCCATTTGGAATTGCTAAATGTAGCTGCATTTAAGGAAAATGGCCCTTTTGATTTATAAAAAGTGGCTAGATTCAAGTAGAATGGCCCGTCTGAATCACTAAAAGTGGCTGCAGTTGAAAAAAATTGCTTTTTTAAAATGCTAAAAGTTGCTAGATTTGAGAAGAATGGTTATTTTGAGTTGCTAAGACTGGCTGCATTTGAGAGGAATGACCATTTTGAATTATTAAAGTGGCAATATTTTGGGAAAATGACCATTTTGAATCGCCAAAAGTGGCTAGATTTAAAATAAATATTTCAATGTAAATATAAAATATGATATCTTTTGATTCTGAAAAACATCATTTAATGTTCTGATCTTTAAATCAAGAATAACGTTATTTGTGAAGATTATTATATTATCAATATGTTGCATATTTATACTTTTTGGAGCCTTTGTATGAGTTTATTGGGCATAGATGGGATGACCAAATGAATAGAATGACTAAACTTGCGTTCACAACCTATGTTATTTATTCTACTTTGTTCTCACACCCCCTGAGTGTATGGATATATATTAAAAACTGTCACCAAAATTGCCAACAAAGGTTTCTTTAGTTTTTAAGTAATTCTGGCAGGCTATCTATCCATGTATTTATCATACGTACAGGTCAATCAAGGAAGATAGAGGGCTGAAATTTTAAACATTTGCTCATCGTGTCTAGGGAGATTTTAAAATTCTCACCTAAAATTGGTTTTTAGTGAGGAGCTCAATTTACAATCTAAGTGTATGCTAAATTGATCCCTTCATTCGTGTCTGGTATCATTGATGCTTGTCTTTTGGGTATTTAGATTTTTTCAGTGATCACAGTCCAACTGAAGGTGAGAGAAGTTATTCATTCATTTTGCCTTTTGTTGGGTTGTGATCACTGAAAAAGTCCAAATTTAAAAAAAAAATGCTACCAGACACAAACTAAGGGACCCAAATTAGAAAACTATCATCCCTTTTCCAATTGATCACCCCCAACACCACATATTACTAAAGAAAGTTGTTCACATGACTTTTTTTATTGAGTGACCAACCAGATCTGTGGTTGAAATAAATCAAACTGTGTCTAATATATTGCATTGAATGAGTACAACGATGGAAGCTGAGAAATGAAACATATGTTTGTGTAAGTTTTCAGTGCTTGGAGAAAGACATCAAATAACCATCATCTTCCCTCTTCAATAACACTAAATTCAGAACCTTGTTATTATTTCCCCACTCAAATCTCTAGAATTCGCAACCAAGATCTTGAGCTGGAAGCCAATACCAATATTTGTGAAAACCACTTTCTAAAAACAAAGAAGGCACTTTCAACTACTCTACGATGACATCTACCAGACTGAAACTTTATTTTTTCTGTTGGTACAGGAAAACATTGGAGAATAATTGGAGAATAATGAAGAATAATAGACAATAATTGAGAAAACAGAGAAATACATCCATTCCTCTCTTCTCTATTCTCCATCTGTAGGAAAAAGAGGAGAAAAAAAAGAGTTCGCAAAATATCTAAGAAAGAGAAAGTTGAATATAGAATGAAAAGCTACTGAGTGGGTGAAAAATTGTAAAAATTACAAGACTGGCTGCTTCAGGGTCAAACTCCACACTGACTGAAGCTTGAATGATGACGTGGCTTATAAGTTTTGGAAATGTTCTATCTTTTTAAAAATCTGTTTTTCTTTAATTGGAAAAGATCTTTGAACTTGACTGAAGCTTGAATGATGACATGGCTTATAAGTTTTGGAAATGTTCTATCTTTTTAAAAATCTGTTTTTCTTTAACTGGAAAAGATCTCTGAACTTGATCATGGAAGTGATCTTAATGAAAAAGTATCTAGATATTTCCTATATAAATTCTAGGTGAAAATCTAAATAACTTCGAGATATGATTTGAGACAATTCTAGATATAAACTGGAAAAAAATAATTGGACTCTTGGGACTTTTAGGAGTTGGGGTTGTATGACCCCAATTTTTCTTCATAAATCTTCTAGTGGTGTTGAAATAAGATTGCATGCAAAATGTCAGCCTCTTGAGTAGCCTTGAAGGGTTTTAATGTTGGAGAGGGTCATTGTTATTGTTGTTATCAGGGGAAAATAAAGTCAACTCTAGAGTAAGAGTTTGACAAAAAAAAAGATCTGAGGGTGAAGGTGGGAAGGACATTTTTTCAAGGAAAAAGTCATGTCTGACACAAGGCTATGGATTATGGTACATTCAGAGCAGGAGTTAAGAAAGAAATCCAAAGGAAGCTCAGTAATGAGAGTTTAGAGGTGAGTTTTAGGAAGAAAAAGGAGTGAAGAAGAAAATTAAGAGATAATAAGGAATTTACAAAATCTGTCCAAAAAGTATCCAGCCTCTTAGTACTCTGTTAACCCATTATACAGTGGAAGTTGAGATCCATAAATTTCTACCGTTTTACAAGTGAGTCTGCATTGTAACAAATTTTTGATTCTTACAAGCTTTGATTCCAACCCCCCACCTCCCAACTTTTTCAAGACTAGCCCTCAGAATTCATGCAGAAATTAAGAGAAAACTATGGAGGTGGCGGTCAAATGAAGCTTGTCTGGCAGGAAGACAAAAATGAATATGAAAAATTTTTCAAATCATGACACGTCACCCAAAGTTTACATTTTGATAAAATTTAGATATACATGTAGCGAGTGTCCAGAGTGTGAGACTGACATTGCGTTAGTAATCTTTTTAGCAACAGATAAAAAGGAAAGGGTGATTGGTTTTGTTCATTGATTACTGAAATGTTTTTGCCTAATTAATTTCCTTTTTACATTTAGTGTAACCTGATTCAGTAGGGGGTCTTTCTATTTTCGTATTCAGCTATCATTTTAAGTGCTATTCTCCTTATAAGCGATTCTGCATTATAAAGAGCCAGGTTATAATGGGTCTACAGTGAATATCTAGAGAACTAGTTGTACTTCATTGCTATTACTTGGTCACCAATCAGACAGAACCTTACTGTGCATGCATAAGCAGATATTCTCCCACGGTGTTACCCACTTGGCAGTGAGATAGAATTGAGTGAACCTATGTATTGATTGACTGAGCCTTCCAATTCTTCATGTCTCTTGCAGGGTTTTTCAGAAAAGCATTGCATCAACCATGTCCGTTGGCTCCTCTTACTCTGGCTTTTCCCAAAGAGATTACAGACCATGGATGAGATTAAGGAGAATGCTGCAAGGCAGTCAATGGCAATCCCAAAAGAGGACTTTGTAGTTTGTTTTGAAAAGTGAGAGGGACACAAGATGAATGTATTAAGTCACAAGGAGAGTGTTTTAAAGGGTAACCACACATCATTGTCATAGATAGTCTTACTTTTTCAGTAATATTCAAAAAAACAATAGGCATAAAGAGGAGTGTATGTACATACAGATATATATAGCCAACCAGACAGAATCATTTAAAAACTGGAGAAACTCAAATTGCCTATGATAGTTTTGGTTGGGGATTTCAAATAATTGTGATGAAAACAATGTTTGGAAGAAGGTAGGGCGGATTGTAGTTATAGAATGGTATTGTTTGTGAAGAAGATGTTGCAGCTCAGATGATGGGGGTTGGGAAAAGCATCTTTCCAACTGAATCAAAGGGGGGGGAATAGACAAAGGCAGGAAGACAAAGGAAGAGTAAGGAGAAGCAGATGGACTTTGGAAAGGGTCTTCAAGAATTGGTTTTACAGGAAAAGAATAGTGGAACAAAAAGGAAAAAAGAAACACTGGGAAAAGAGGCAGACACAAAGGAAGAAAAATAGATTTGGTTAGTCCATCAATAGAAACAGTCATGTGACCATCATCATTTGGCAGTACACCATGTAAGGGATGATCAATAAAATTAAAATCGGGAAAAGGGGTGCTGAATGAATAAGTTACTTCTCTTGCCTTTCGTTGGGTGGTGATCACTAAAAGAGTCTGATTTTTCCAAAAACAAGTGTGTGTAAACACTACCAGATATAAACTAAGGACCAATTTAGCATAAACATACATTGTAAATTGGATGCCCAAATAAAAACCTTTTTTGTGGGGAATTTTCAAAAAACAAAAAAGCCATCTGGAGGTTGGGGGTGATCGATTAAAAAATTAGAAAAAATGGTGATCAATGAATTGGTTATTTCCTTGGCTTTAAATCTGAATTTCTAAAGAGCCAGATTCGATGATGCCAGACACAAACTAAGTGACTAATTTAGAAAAAACACTTACATCTACAAATTGAAAAGCCCTACTAAAAACCTATGGTAGGATTTTGCAAAAAAAACTTTTTCCTATATATAATGATTATAAACATGATTGGCGCAGCTTGTATACATGATACATACATAACCAGCTAACCAGACTAACTTAAAAATTGGAGAAACCTATGTTTACAGTAGGTAGATGATTTCTATCATCATCAGTCTTCTAGCGTCTGTAGAATCTGCCAGAACTTTCTGTCATAGGCGTCATTGAGCCAATATTTCCTGAACTTGTCTGGGAAAAAAAGGTGACAATAAATTTCAATTTTTTAAGGGGGTGGGTGAGCAGGCCCATGTAAAGCTAGAAATAGACCCAAGCCAGTTGGGGAAGGTAGGCCTCATTTCAAATTTCTCAATAATTATTTTGTAATACACATGATTTATTCATAGGTATAATACATCTACACATAATGCACATGTTATTAGTAACTAAATAGAATAAAACAGTTGGAATGATTTACCAAAAAAAGTAATTGCAAGGTCTAGCTGAGGAATTTTCTAAGGTTATGCAAAGCAAGAAGGAAGAGAATATATCTATGAAAAAAAAAAGGAACATAGATCTGGTTAGTTACTCAACAGAAGCCGTCAGGTGACCAATATCTTTTAACAACATGCGGTGTCGGGGGTGAACAAATAAGAAATTTGATAGAGGGGTGATCTATGATCAAATTACTTCTCTCGCCTTTTGCTTGACAGTGATTACTAAAATAGTCAATATTTAAAAAAAAAACCCAGCTCAAATGCTGCTGGATTTGAACCAAGGGACCAAATCAGCATCAATTTACAATGTAAATGTTTTTTTCCAAAAAGCAAGATGAAAACATTTTTCCTAGACAAAATAAGCAGTAAATATCTTAATTTCCAGCCCTTTAACTCCATTTGGTATGTTTTGTATGTGTCATACACTTATCATATAGCCAGCCAACCAGATTAACTAAAAAAGTGAAGAAACCTATGTTTGATAGTTTCTAACCAGAACATAAGAAAAGAGATAAAACTTGAGTAAAATCTGTCATGTAGCACTAAAAATGTGGAGATGCAGGGTTACCTGTTCTCATACATTCTTTACTTTTGTGGGTTTTAAGGTTAATTTCATTCAGTATTTATATATGTTATTTAGAAATGGATGTATGATCTGATAGAATGATTATGAATCGCGTTATGATATATCGAAATCTTATGCAAAGACCCAAATAACTAACGGATCATATATCTATCTCATAATAACATAATTGTTGCATTGAAAGAAACAAATTGAGCAGATATAGATCATGGATAAGCAAAATGAGAATTTGGAGTTGAAACAGTTATTTGCATTACCAGCAGCTCAGTGGTAAGGGCAACGCTACATTGAAGAAGCTACTCTATCAGTCGCAGGTTTTATTCCTGCAGCAGCCCCATTTTCTTTCATTATTTATTCTATTCATGTTGTCTAGGCCAAATGATACATTCACAGTGTAATAACAGGAAATCATTTCAAATAAAAGTCTCAATATGATATAACACATTCAAAAATCATATATGTATATTTATACATGATTAGCTATGGTGCATAGTTTTGGTTAATTTGAAGAGTTAAGCAGATAAAAAGAATCAAGATTTAGTAGCAGTAGTAGGCCTGAAGTGAAGGTTTTGATCCTTCCTCGTGGTATTGAATGGGATAATAGATAGTCTATAGCAACACTGAAGAGTTGTAAAACAGCTGTCTGTAGATGACTCAATTATTTAATTATTATCAAATATATATATATATATATATATATATATATATATATATATATATATATTTATGTATATACATATATATAGTGAGGTAATGCCATGTCACCTTTCAAATAAAGTATGTGGAGGATCTTTACACAGCACAACACCAACGAACAGGAGCAAGTCACAGCAGTTTGAAAAAAGACTTTAAAAAAAGAAGAAACAGAAAATAAAAAAACTGTTCGCTATCTTCCTTCCTTGTTCATTCTCCATTTTGTCTTTTGTTCTTTCACTTTCACTTTCACTTTTGTTTCTGATCATTTCTTTTGTCTCATTCTGAACACATCTGCATCCATATATTTTGAATGTAACTGCATGATACTTTTTTAGCTAACAGATGTTTAGCACTAGGTACAAGAGCCACTCAAAAGAAGATGTCCACTGGAGACCTAAGAAAAGAATATCTAAAATACAAAAGTATTCCCCGAGGTCAATAATCTATAATATTATTCTGTTTGTTCCTATCTGTGTTTGAATATTACGCTTTCAGTATTTACACAACAAGATAAAGATAGTTTAATAAGAGAGTAAGAAGAGAGGGGGTGGAAAAGAGAATAGTTCAATAAGACGATAGAAAGAAAAAGAGTATAAGAGAAAGTTAGGTAGTTTCCAAAAAAGGAAATGAGGTAGTTCATCAAAAGGGTAGGAAGAGAGAAGATAGAAAAGAAGGTGAGATAGTTTAATAAGAGGGCACGAATGGAGAAAAGAAAGTTGGGTTGTTTACTGAAGGGGAAAGGAAGATTCTTGCATATGACAATAATCCATGTATTGTATTTAGATAAAAACATGGAAAAGCAATGAAGATTAGAAAGGGTAAAGGATAGAATAAAATAATACCGGCAAAGTTAAGAGAGGTCTAGATAATACGTAATCTTAGTTGTCAATAGCCATAGAATTTGTTACAGGTTCAGCTAGTCTATATTATTATGGTCTGATTTTGGTATATTTACTTATTTGTTCCAGTGTTTGCAAAAACAGCACATCAGTGGTACAATGTCATTGAAATGCTCTAACTTGCAGAATAAAGCAATTTTCAGTACAATTAAGCAACTAGTTTACTAGTAATTTTTAATTATGTATAACTGAAAAAAAAGTGTCTGTCCAAGGGGGATAACTCCAGCTGCATAAACTGTTAAGTACAGAGTCATTTCCCCAAGATTTTACCTACAAACTGAGGAAAGAGCAGAATATGAAAGTTAGAATAGTGCCCATGATATTTGGCACACTTGGAACCATGCCAAAAACACAAGAATTGGGATTGAATTACTTAGAAATAAAAAGAAGGGCTGAGACTGTACAGACCATGCTACAATCTGCAAAGATACTGAGAAACATGCTGGAAATCTGAGGAAAGTAGAAGTCACTCGGACATCAGTGATGACCACCAGATACCTGGTGGAAACTGCTTGATGATAATTAAAATGATAATGATAATAGTAAAAATATTAATCGCAGGTTTGGTTAATCACTCAATAGAAAACCTCACACAAATAATGTGTTTGGCAGCAAGCCATGTTGGGAGTAAGTAATTAAAAAATTGGGAAAGGTGGTAATCAATGGATAAGTTACTTCTTTGGCCTTACGTTGTTCAAATTTCAGGCCTCTAGCTCCATTGGTGTGGCTTGTACAGGTCAAACATACATAAACTTGAAAACAGAAAGGAACCTTTGTTGACAGTTTTAGTAAGCAAAATCACTTCTTCAACATTCATCTTTAACTCTGTTAAACCAGTTTTTTCTTAGCATATAATTTGACATTGGATGAATTTTGTCTTGTCAGGCCATTTTCAACATCTAGTCAAACAATTCTACTCAGATTCTGACAACGGCTTTAAATCTCTTTAAATGGAAATTTAAGCCTGTTAATCTCTCTGCTCACCATTCAGATGATGTCAGAATCCAGTGATCAGATTTTGATTAGGACCAAACAAAGGAGAAAATAATAGCATTGAAATTCAAGAAAGACATTTACTTTCCTCCTTGGTGCAATGGAGGAGTGCATATGGAAGATGGCTTCTGAATATTATATCTATTACAAGTATGATCACTGGGGTTGTCAACTGGTTTTTTACTGGCAAAGAAAATAGTGGAATTACGCATGGTTACAATAATACATATTGTAACAAAAATGTACACTTAGCAGGATCTTTTAATACTTAAAAAGTTTTAACATTGATTGTCTGATAAGATAATGATATATTCCTAAAATATTACTTTGATGAAATACATCAGTTATTTCACTTCCAATCAGCAGTACTAAAAAAAATCTATAAATTCATAAATTTACAAATTTTTATTTTAGACATCATGTAAAATAATATCATTTTAGTGAATTCAATGAATAATTTTTTACATTGTTTTTTAAAAAACATTTTGGCACATGTGTATTTCAGACTATCTTGTTTCTTATCTATCTTGATAGAAGAGAGTTCGACTCGAAGGTAAGGCTCGAGAAAAAAGTTACAAACACCATAGAGGGCAGGTATAATTTTTTTATGCTTCGTATATTATTGACAACAAAATGTAGAAACACATACCAATGCCAGATTAACTATATAGCAAAAGTAGCATATACTACAGGCCCCACATTTTCAATGGCCCCACACTAAATACAGTGATTCTGCACTTACCCTATTTCTATGGTACTATACTGTCTTGAATCAAACAAAGGATCAGACTAGGATGGCAAGCTTTTGGCAGAGCAAGCTCAACTTTCAAGAACAAGGGAAACCCACAAATTGTTGAAAAAAAGGTATACAAATAATGCATCCTCCCGAGAGACATTGAACTCAACCAAAAGATTGATCCTCAAACTGAGAAGCATGCAACGTGCACATGAGAGAATCATGCACATCATAACATGGAGAGATCACAAGACAGTACAGTATAATAGAGAAAAGACAGGAGTCTGGGATATCATAAAAACCATTAGAAAACCCAAATGACAAAGGGCTGGACATGCTGCAAGAATAGCAGACAACCACTGGACATCACGACTCACAACATAGATCCCCAGAGATCATTAGCAAAACTTTGGCTGATGACAATCCAGACTAATCCAGAAAGCACTGATTCTGCAATGCCCATGATCAAGAGGTCTGGCAAATCTTGGGGAAGGTCTATGTCCAACGACAAACGCTAAAAAACTGCTGATGATGATGAAGATGATACTGTCTTCAACTTTTATGAACAACTGGATGTTCAAAGTTGATGATTTTAGCCAAATGTAATCTTTGATGGTAGCTATTATCTTAAATCAGTAATTGATGGATGTATGGCATGTGATACATATAAAACATATAAGTATTCCAAAACAGAAATCTCAGCTAGTGGTATAACGAATGAAAAAAAAACATTTCTTTCTATGCAAGTAAAAAAAACAAGCGTTTTCATATTTATGTACCATTTTTTCAAAATTTCGAGCCCCTTCATAACATATGCTACAAGATCTGCACAAGCTTAATCCTACCCTGACAAAGACAAAAAAAAAGATTTTGAGCAAATAATAAATAAGAAAAACTGGACTGGTTAGTCATGCAATAGAAACAATAACATAACCAACTTTTTTTGTCAGCATGCTATGTTATGGACGATCAATTAAAACATTGTGATCCATGAATGAGTTACTTCTCTCATCTTTCATCGGAAAAGTCTGAATTTAAAAAAACAAAACAAACGGCCTCAAATTAGGGACAAATTTAGCCTAAACTTACATTGCAAACTAAACTTTCCCACTAAAAACTTATCTTTGAGGAGAATTTTTAAAACAAAAAAGTATCGAATAATAAGTGAATAATGAGTTAATGTTTAAATTTTCAGCCCTCTAGCTTCCAGTGGTGCAGCCTGTACATATAATACATGCATACATAGCCAGCTACACTGACTTGAAAACTTGAGAAACCTACTTTGGCAATTTGGGTTTTAAGTTTCTAACGAGTATGATGGGTGACTCAGCTGTTGAGTTACAATTTTTCCTTTCATTGACAGCTTTCTTTTCTGTTTCAACATATATATATATATATATATATATATATATATATATGTGTGTAAGTTATTTGCTGCTTCTAAGGGTCTGTTTGTCTTTCCATCAATAGGATATTCAATAAGCGTTCATTATTGTGACACCTGTGGGTCCACTCGTGAGCCTGACAGCAGATAATCTGCAAAATACATTTTTATTCAGAATCTATTGTCTGTAAGAATTCTCTGGCATTGGATGCAAAGTATGAATGCGGAAGGCTTAATGATGTTTTCAAAGGGAGATAAATATAAGGGGCACCACACACACACACTTATATATATATATATATATATATATATATATATATATACATATAATGGAACAAAAACTCGTGAGGAAAAACACACGTTCATCAAATTTTTTGATTCCATCTGTTTAAAAAGCACTTATGTCTTTGAGTAGCAGCTGAAAACTAGAATATTACAATAATCATACCACCATACCCCCACAAATGGCTTGTAGGACCAACTAGCCAAGTGCATGTGTGTGTGTGTGTGTGTGTGTGTGTGTGTGTGTGTGTGTGTAGCTCTGGGTGCTCCTAGTCACAGTGGGTGGGGGGCTGCAATCTTGAGAATTTGCATGAGTGCATAACTAGACATCACCTGAATGGTTTTTTTTTAGTTTAGCAATGGCCAAATCTGTTATTTTTTTAGATAGTTTTAGAGAAATAATTCTGGTACATGTGCAAGTTCCAGAGACCCATCGATGCATGGTACAAATATCCTCATTATGAAATGGCAAACTTATTTCAAAGTCTAGATAAAACAATTCATATTCACTCAGCACTAATGCACTCGGGAAGTGCATGAATCCATCTCTCCTACATTTAGATCTAGGTAAAAAGCAGGGCAGACTGGGCGCCCATGGCCATGGTTGGCAACCAATCTAGATAGACCACACATTTTTAAACCAAAGATTGGAGCTCTTTTGATGCTGATTTTAATTTCTTTTTGGTATTTCCTGCCACCAATCTGATACCAAACATATTATACCATTTTCTTTTGTACAATATCAGCAAGGCCAAGAGGAGAATTCTGTTGATAGTGTATCCTAGGATATGCTAAGTCCAGGCTTTCATCCTCGAGCGGTCACTTCAGTGTTGTTCCGTTGTCAACCAAGACATAAGGAGGCCTTCTTCATTGCTGTTCTTACAAACCACTTTATTCATATTCTCAAGTTTTCAGTAAATACACGCTTCCAGTGAGTGGGAATTTATCTCGCTGCTGGGGAGACCAACGAAAAGAGATGGGTGCTTTATCAGTTTTCCTTGACATAACCCAAAAACGCATCAGGAGAGCACACACACACACACACACACTCAAACACAAATGTTCGCAAGTATATATACGATACACAATACACTATTTTTACATTTCCTATGGGAACAAAACCTTGTTATAACAAAGCTTGATATTGTTTCAACAAAAGTCATAAGTACAAAAACACCGTTGTTGTTGCTTGCCCTGATAGTAAAGTTCTGGCAGCAGGAATCTTATTTTAAAGCCTCAGGGAAATAATTTGAGCTTTAGAGCAGGAGTGTTCTGAGAGTGATCTGGGCAAGAAGGGTTATGGACTCAAGGCATAATAAAGTTTTGTACCCCTTAACCCTTGCTACTCGGGTCCCTTGGTGCTTTGGGCACTCGGGCTCTGCCCAATTTCCTGAATGCTCAGCTTTAGAGCAACTTTCAAGAAACAATCCAAATTTGAAAAAAGCATTAAGATAAAAATATCTGTAATGGTAGCACTGTATTGTTATTAAAAGTGAAGTAAAAGGGAATGTTATGTTGCTTAAGAGTCAACCCCCAATGAGATATGACAGCTGGTGACAAAGCCCCAGTTTCTTTTGCATTCGTCAGCTTAGTGATTCTCAAGTTTAGTTGAGACCAGAACTTCATACCTATAAGTTTTTATGACCATCTTTTTGGCAGGATACAAGTCCAACGAAGAGATACCTCCACCATTATAACACAGCTCAGAGTATACTCAATTAGCTGCAGAGTACACAGGGATATTTGTCTTAATGAAGGGTTTTCTACACACTTCGATGATACGCGAAATCAAAGTCAGGATCTTCTGCATGTGGGGAAAATGTGTTAACCATTATACTGTCTGAGCAGACTGTATTGTTATCTGGAAGATTCAAAGATTCATAGGAAGAGAGAAATGCAATCAACTCTTGATGCCTTTTTTTATAGAAAAATAAAACAAATAAAAATCTTACAGAACCAGCGGCACAATATTTATTCATTTATTTATTTATAATCATATCATATTTTTTTAATGTCTCATGACCTAAAGACTGTGTAAAAAATTTTTGATTGAATTATATCTGATTTTTTTAAAAAGATTTTTTCTATACATGAAGGGCTACCATACTTGAAATAGATTTATTTTTCTATCAATAATTGAAAAAAACTTATCAGTATGGTTTACCTTTCTTTGATAACAAAGTTCCTGATGGTGAAATTAAAAAGTAAGACATATATTGATTTTGTTTACTGAGGTATTGGTATACATATAATAGTCCTATTATGTGAGTGATGACTGGAATAATTCCATTTCTTCTTGAGTCTCAACACCCTTCTCACAGATTGTGTCTCAAAATTTGCTCTCTAATTTGTTCCATGAAGAAGAAAAAAAAATAGAATAAATTCAGAAGTTGAATCATCATCATCATCATCATCATCATCATCATCATCATCATCAGTCTTTTAACATCTGTCGTTGGACATAGACCTTCCCCAGGAGTCGCCATAATTCTCTATCGTGGGTGTTGCGGAGCCAGTATCATCTAAATTTGTCTAGTTCATCTCTCCATCTTGTGTTCTGTCGGACTCGGTTTCTTATGTGATCTCTGGGGATTCATGCTGTGAGGCTTGATGCCCATCAGTTGTCTGTCATTCTTGCAACATGGCCTGCCCATTGCCATTTGAATTTTTTAATAGTGTCTATGATGTCTCAGACTCCTGTTTTCTTCCTTATGTACAGTGCTGCCTTGTGATATCTCCATGTAAGGTTGAGCATGATTCTCTCATGTGCACGTTGCATGCTTCTCAGTTTGCGAGTCTGTCTCTTGGTTAGGTTCCATATTCAACTTTAAAGCCCCAATGTAACCATAAACTTCAACTTTTTGGTCCCAAACTAACAATTACTAAGAGTGGTCCATAACAAATTTTTCTGTTTGCCAAGCCAAAAGCATACTATTTCTATTCCCTAAGTATATACCTGAAATGATTATTTTGTATGTATTTTCTAACAGAACATAAATAAGTGGTCACTGATTAATTCTTTTCTCTAAATGTATTATGTAAACAATTTCTATTTACATGTGTATATGAATGAACTATAGAGATTTTGGATATCCTCTAAGTATTTTCAGTGTTATTACATATCAGTAGAGTGGATGAAAGTTTTGATGTATTTTTTAGATAAATCCTACCCATGATATCACAGGTTACATAAACAGCTAGTATAATTATAACTGACTTATTATAAAAGACAGATTTGTAATAAATAGTTAAAAAGAGAAGTAAGGAGATTGCCTATAAGAAAATATGAAATCTTGGTGACAAGATATCTTATTTTGGGATGAATAACAAGAATTACTTCCCCCAGAGGAAATTGCACTGATTTTATTCTAAATTATTGACAATGGGTAAAGCAGCATTTTGCTGCTTTTACAGAGGTGAAAATCATGAGATGGGAAAGGCAGGGTATCGAGTCAGCACCTAACCCTGTAAAAATCTTACAATTGCGAGAGAAACAATGAATAAAAAACCTGAACAAATCTCCCAGATGTTCCCATTGATTGTACACAAGGAAACAAAATTGCTCCATAGGAAGACCTATTATAGTCAAACTCAAGAACAAATTCTGGACTGGACTTTGTGTTCTAACAAAAACAAGAACAATCCTCACTAAAATTAGTGAGATAAACCAATGTATAAAATTCACATTACCTTACCATGATTTAAGCTCACAACCACCTGATTGTCAGGAGGCTGTCTTACTGGCTGAACTAAATTGACAAGTCCTACCTATCCACGTAAATTTATGATACAAATATGCACAGGCTTTTTGCTAAAAAATAAATAAATACATTTATGCAAAAATATATATATATATATATTTTTTCGTAATTTTTTATTTATCATATATACAATACAAAAGTTTCAGCGACCATCTACAGTCAGAATAGAAGTTAGAGTTGAGTGTGACCCTGCAGCAGCCAGGCTTGCTTTATTGCTATTATCACTATTATCATTTTTTTTTCATGAACAAGAATTACTTACCCCAGTGGAAATGGTGCTGATTGATTCTTAATTACAATTGAGTTATTTCACTCTCGTGTGACAGTTGGATAATTTGCCAATTAAGGCAGATGTTTGGAAACGCTCAGTGATATTCATTGATAAAAGTGCAATATTGAAGATGTCAGTCTGACAATCGACAGGAACCATGCAATTATTAGAGACAATGGACCTGCCTCATGACTGAAATACTGTTCAATCTCTTAGTAACGGACAGAGAGGAGGGAACAAATGGTTGTTTATGCCTGGTACTACCAAATTATATATAAAAAAATAGCCTAAAAAACTTTCTGAAAATATCCGTACCTCACATGAATGAATCATCATATACCACATGAGCACCATAACTGATAATCTAAAAAAAATCATCTAAAAAATTACCTAAAATTATCCCCAGAAATAGATCTTTGATCTAAAATTATCTAAAAAATACCAGCACAAAATTTGGGTATTGTTGGTCCAAAATGACCCCAAAAAGCACTTTTTTTCGAAAATCTTTAGACAGTGCCTAGTGGTGTACTCATGCACATTCCTGATGTTGTTGCCCCCAAAATGTGACCAAGTGTATCTGGAGATATAGACAGAGACACTCAAACAGAAAAGAATCTGTAGCAATCTTAGCTGGTTGGTTGGGCCATTCGTGGTGGGGTGTGTGTGTGGGGGGTTACAGTGATTCAATAACGCAAAGGTATATATGGCACAGCATGTAGATACAATCAATATTGTAAGAGAATATAAAAAAATCTTTCTATATAGAACAACTGTCTCTGTCTATCACTGTGACCCCCTTTAAGCATTGGAGCAGCACAACCAAAATTGGTGTGAATACTTTGTGAACCTGGGAGAAGAACTTGGACTTTTCAGCTTTCCAAAGAAAATAATTCTATAAAGGGTTTCAGAAGGAGTTCTATTTACATGCACCCATAAGGTGAAACTGAGTCCACACTTACTGTTTATTTGCACATGTTTTTGATATTCCCATGGAGGACAAAATATTCACAGTAAACAGATTTTGTCTAGTATTTCCGAAATCCGGTGATAAGAGGTCCGTAAATAAGAGGGAGAACAGAAGTTAAATATTTCCCAACAGTGTCAGAGGTAAGTATTCAAGTCCAGGTAAAACCAAGGATTTCAAAACCAATTTCTCTTGGTAGGTAGACACTCAAAACAAGAAAATTAATGAAATAAAACTTGTTAGTGTTTCCAACAAAGACTGTCCTTCCTCTATATTGTATGATTTTTCTTCACTAATACCCTCTTCAAGGGTATCATGGGGTTAGGTGCACATGGGCAAGTGTTAGTAAGACCCACTTCCAACTAGTTGGACCCTTCAAAGCTCAATTCAACTTACAGCATATATTTTCCAATAGTCAACCATCTAGTACTAACCAGGCTCGACGCTGCTCAACTTCAGTGATCTAAAGAGAACCCGTGTATCCAATGTGATCTTTAGGCTTGTGGTGAGGTTCCTGAACCCTTGTGCTGAGTACTTTGCAGAGAGGCATTGAGTACTTGGTTATGGATTGAACCAGAGCTGAGCACTTGACCACCAGTGAATGCTAATCAATTTCTCAATATCGATACATAAATATAATTGTTTATATTATATTCTCTTTCTTGGATCAAACCAACATAAAGTTCATTACTTTATTTGGAAATTGTCAGTGACAGGATAGGATTTGCTGCAGAAGTTCTTCTCTTGCAGAATTGTGGGGCAGTGAAGGTTAAGAAGGACACTTTCACTCAAAATCAAACTCCTACACGTTGATGAATAATTACAAGCCAATCATTTTGCACTAAACATGACAGCTTGATAATTAGAGACCATCAACTTTGACTATTACTAAAACTGTCAACTGTTATTTTTTTCAGTTTTTGATTTGGTCTGACTGGCTATCTAGGCAGGTATCATCAAATAGCACCAACAGAGTTAGAGGGCTGAAAACTAAACTTTTTCTTATTATTATGACTACAAAAATTTTTTTTTGTTTTTTTCTAAATTCCCTTCAAAATTGTTTTTTCTCGAGGATGGTTCAATTTACAATGTAAGTTTAAGCTAATTAGCTCCCACAGTTTGTGCACAGTGGCATTCACACCCATTTTTTTATTTAGACTTTTTTAGCAATCACTGTGCAACAAAATGAGGGAGAGAAGTAACTTATTCATTGATCATCTCTATATACAATTTTTTGACACATAACGGTTTTTATTGAGTGACTAACCAGACCCGTTTGGAAATGGTTCTAGCCATTCAGGCAGATGTTTTTGAAGGTTGAGTGAGATTTATCTGTCAGAAACTGAAAGAGTTTTGAAGATGACATTCTCAGAATTGGCTAGAAACAGGTGCTTCTTACAAGACAACCAATCATAGAGATGTCATCGAAGGAAGACATTGTTTAAGGGTCCATAATCAATCTTTTGAATGGAGGTGCAGAGCAGCATAATGGTTACTGGTAGAGAAAACAGAATTGGTTTAAGTTCACTTTCTACTAATACCCCTCAGAAAGGCATGAATCCACTTTTCTGTTACTATTGGTTAATAACATAATAGCTGGAGCATTTTGGTCTATAGGGCTGTTCATTTAAGACAGTGATGGCGAACCTGTGATGGAGCACAGGTTTCTACATGACATACGATGGACTCTACGGTTATATGTGATGGACTTTGGGTAATGCATGATGAGAAAAAAACAACTTTTCTAATTTCATTTTATCATCCTAGTTTTCAAAGTATATTTCAAAGCTTCAAGTTATATTCTTTTAAACTCTTAGTTTTATGAATATCTTATGAAATAGGCCGCTTATCTCTGGGCATTTACCTAAAACTAGAATTCATATATACGTATGAATGATACTTCAATAATAGAATTATTCAAATAAATTAAAATTTTGGCACACTGTGCTAAAGTGTTTGCCATCACTGATCTGAGAAAAAGTTTCTCTGACAGAAAAATCTAGTCCTAAGCTTGAGTAAAGGGAGAGGGTTGGGCAAAGGGTTAGTACCTTCATCTTGTATAGCCTATCTGCTACCAAAACTACAGCAGAGTGGTTGAGGCCCTATGCACCACAAGGAGTCTACAGAAATATGCATTGATCTTTTGTTCAACTCTTTCGACTTATTCAATGCATATTGGATGAAACTTGAATGAAAATCTTGTATTAGGATTGATATATGCTCGTATATATGGTACCATGTACAATAATCACATTGAGAATAAGAACATAACTGTTAAGATATAAGATGCAAAACTGGGGAAGTTAGATCACTACATCTACCTAGAACAACATATCTCCATGAGATCCTCAAAAGAGGAGGAAATCGAGCAAAGAATCATACTAGGATGGTAAGCCTTTGGCAGAGCAAGTTCAACTTTCAAAAACCAGACAATTCCAATAATCCTAAAAAGAAGAGTATACAACCAATGCATTCTCCTGACAGACACTTATGGAGCTGGAACATGGAACTTAACCAAGAGACAGATCTGCAAACTGAGAAGTATGCAACACGCAGAAGAGAGTTTCATGCTCAACCTTACATGGAGATATCACAAGACAGCGCAGTATATCAGATAGAAAACAGGAGTGCGAGACATCATAGAAACTATTAAAAAACTTAAATGGCAATGGACAGGCTATGTTGCAAGAATGGTCAACAACTGATGGACATTACAACTCACAACATGGATCCCCAGATATCACATGGAAAACCAAGGCCGACAAAATACAAGATGGAGAGATGAACTGGACAAATTCAGAAAATACTGGCTCTGCGATGCCCATGATAGAGAATTGTGGCAAATCCTGGGGAAGGTCTATGCCCAACAATGGATGTTAAAAGACTGATGATGCATATATATATATATATATATATATATATATATATGGAATCCTCACAACAAATTTGATTCATGGTACTCCAAGTAATTTGTCACTTACATAAATAGTATATTTATATGGTATTATAGATATATGTACCTCTCTAACCTTGAAGTTATGTACTGAGATTTAATAGTATTCTAAACTTCCAGGACTTTCCTAATAGATTTCTTTTAGCCATAATACATAAACTTTTAGAATTCAAATCCAGAATGCTGGTGAAAATAATAATATAGAAAACAGAGTTTATGTAAGACCTTGTATTTTTTTTAAAAAACTCACTTGATAATCACAGAGAAGCGTGAAACAAACTTTCAGTGAGGATTCCATAAGTATATCATCAGACTATTTTTTTTAAAATTTTGAGTATCTTCATTATCTACGTAACATCATATTGAATAATTTTAGCCATTAAAGATGGTGAACAGTTCCTTTTTTATTTACGCATGTGAGTGTGTTTGTTTGTTTGTTTGTGTGTCCCAGTACTCCTGGCCATACCATTTGATTTACAGACTTGAAAACCGGCATTAATACTCTACTATATATACCCTCTCTAAAAATGATGTTTGTGATATTAAAAAAAAAAGCTTTTTTGACTCTTTCAGGGCTTCATTTATATGGATTTGTAAAAATAACATCTAGATTTTCCTGAATCTAGATCTTTTTTTCACCCTAACATAGATGTTTTCAAGTGGAAATAATATCTAGATTCCCCAGAATCTCACTATCTGCAAATGTTTTTCTCATACTATTTCAGATGTTTCCCAGTGGAAAGCGCCAGTGATATCATAAATAGAATTTATTCTGACCATATTTATTCTAAGATAAAATTTTTTTTACACGACTTCAAATATTTATACTACGGTTGTTCAATTATTGACTGTGTTGTTATTGTCATTAAAATAGAGAGGAGGAAAGAGAGATGCAATAATAGGAATAGACTTATCAAATAGGAAACTCTTTTTCTAACCTAGTGGGAGTGAATTGCATATATGATTGAAATATGATTGCCGAAAAGAAATTCAGTACTATTCCCCGAATCTAGTGAAGGATCCTATAAAGTACAATAAGAAAAACCAAAGAAAGACAAAAAAAAAACCAAAACAAACAGTAACTAACAAAAAAAACAAAAAAAAAAACAAAATAAAACAAAAGTTGATTAGTCACTCAATAGAAACCATCATGTAACAAACATCTTTGACACCATGTTGGGGGTGATCATTTGAAAAATTGGAAAAAAAGGGTGATCAATGAATAAGTTACTTCTCTCACATTTCATTAGACAGTGTTCACTGAAAAATCTGAATTTTCAAAAAAGCAAGTGGGAATGCTGCCTGAATCATGGGATTAATTTAGCATGAACTTACATTATAAAATTGAATTTCCTAATAGAAAACTATTTTCGGGATTATCAAAAAATATGAAAAACATTTTTTTTCCAGATTTAAAGAGTAAATTATCAGAACTCTATTCGTGTGGTTTGTATAAGTGATGCATAAATGAAGCCAGCCAGCCAGAATAACTGAAAAACTGAAGAAATCTATTTTGACAGTTTTCATGACAGTTTTTATTGATGGTTTCTAACAGATTTCAAAACTATGAGAGAGAATAAAATGATAATTCTATAGGAAAGGAATGTTTTGCAAAAGATCAGAAAAAAGAGGCGTAGAAGTTTATGATTTGGTTATGAGAAACCAGGTTTTTTCAGCAGATAAGAATGAAAACCATCACTTGAGAAATCCTAAATCAGAAACACTTAATATATTTATGAAATTGGTTCTTTCTTATCATTTCGAAGACTAGCAAACAATGAAGACTCTTTTGTATACCTACATCTTTTATTAAGATATACTAGCATTCCAAGGGAAATTATGAATCACCACCAATCATATATGCTACTTTTTACCTCGTAAATTAAACAGTAGTGGTGGTAAAATTAAGTAATACTACCAGTATGGTCTGAATCAGATATATGATCAAAAAACCAAAACCGATCTAGTTAGTCACTTGAGAGGGTGATTAATTGAAAATTGGAAAAAGGGGTGACCAATGAATAATTTTCTTTTTGTTTTTTTATGGCAGTGATCACTAAAACTTACAATTTACCCCCCAAAAAACAAGGGTGAATGCTGCTCGACATAGACTGAAGGACCGATTTGAGATTAATCTTTGTTGTAAATTGAATCCCCAAATAAATGCCTATCTAGTAGGGTGGAATTTCCAGAAAAACAAAAAATATAACCATTTTCCTTACTCATTCAGAGTAATGAGTCTGCAAATTCCAAGTTTCTACAATGAAGGAGAAAGGCTGGGTGGAGTCCGGATAGATGTATAAAGCAATAGATAGATAGATATAGATGTCAGAACACATGAAAAACATAAACCCAATAACAGTGATTAAACTGGTCTGTTGCGGGTTACAGTAATAATGAACCACCCACAATATTCATCATCATCAATATCCTTTCAGTGTCTGTTGTTGGACATAGACCTTCCCTAGGATTTGCCACTCCTCACTATCATGGGTCTCATGGCGCCAATACTTTCTGAACTTGTCTTGTGTGTCACGCCATCTTATATTTTGCCGGCTACAGTTTTGAATATAATCATTGGAGATCCATGTTGTGAGTTGTGATGTCCATTGGTTGTCAGTCATTCTTGCAACATATCTAGCTCATTGCCATTCAAGTTTTCAAATGGTTTCTCTGATATCTTGGACTCCTGTCTTTTCTCTAATGTAGTATGTTGTCCAATGATCTATCCATGTTTTGTTGAGGATGATTCTCTCCAGTGTGCATTGCATGGTTCTCAATTTGAGGGTCAATCTTTTGATTAGGTTCCATGTCTCAACAATTTGAGTTTTCTGATGGACTCGATATCCCTGACTCCTGTTTTTTCTCTAATATACTGTACAATTCTATTACAAGTGACCTGATGAGACATTATAAAACCCTTTTCTGTCAGTAACACTTGTATTATTTCCTGAACACAGCCAATTGCTTTTTTCCTCATTTGGAAAAAAAATCTATAGTAAAATCATTAAACAGCACAACAAAATTAACCTTTTTCAGTTGCCAAGGATTTTGCCTAGTTTTGCAATAATGGATACCCATCAAATCATGATTTTACTCCATTATTGTGGAGTACAAAACTATTCTTTAAGACTTGTTAAAACAGATTTGAAGTCAAAAATTGCAAGATCCAATGTTTAATCATCAATTTTTTTTCCGAAACACTCGAGATATCTGGCTTGTTAGTATTTTATGACTAAAGGTAAATAAGTTAATGGTGCGGTACTGATAAAATCAATGAGCGGAGATTAGTAAATCCAAAACTTTGCCTACGTATACTAAAGCACAACCCTGATTATTGCTTAATTTCCCTGGTGTCAGAAAACCAACATAATAAATGTTATCATTAGAGCAGGTGTGTCAAACATGTGAACTGCAGGACATACATTTCTTTGTTTTCAATAGCTTTATACAAGTATGAGAATAAAATATACCCATTCTTCTTTATCAAAAATCGTCACCATAAGTGTTTACATAGGTTTCTTCAGTTTTTAAGTTGGTCTGGCTGGTTGGTTATGTATATTTGAATTATGTATACAGACAGCACCAAAAGAGTTTGAGGGCAGAAAATTTAAACATTTACTCCTGATGATGTCGAGAATTTTTTTAGGAAATTCACCTAACTACATAGGTTTTTAATGGGGGTTCAGTCTGCAATATAATCGAATGCTAAATTGATCACTTTTTTTATGCCCACTTGATTTTTGAATAGTCAGATTTTTAGCAATCATAGCCAAAACAAAAGCCAACTTATTCACTGATCACTCTTTTTTTCCAATTTGTTTAATCAATCAATTCCAACAAGGCTTGCCGCCAAAAAATGTTATTCACATGATGTTTTCTATTGAGAGACTAACAAGACGTGTTGCATATATTACTCACCTGATACGTGATTTGGAACAGATCATAGCTAAATTATCTAGCCTGTATATTGTGTACTCACATTATGTCTGGCCTGCATAGTAAATGAATAAAATGACACTGCTGCGTTAGAGTGAATGAAAGTTTGAACAATTTGTTTTGTAAACTCAACCCATCACATTGTTGGTTGTTATATGTTCCCTTGTTATTTGGTAGAGCAAACTCAACCTTCAAGAACAGGAAAATTCCATTAATCCTAAGAAGAGGAGTATACAACCAATGCATTCTCCTGATAGTAACCTATGGAGCTGAAACATGGAACCTAACCAAGAGACAGACCTGGAAACTGAGAAGCATGCAATGTGCAATTGAAAGAATCATGCTCAAAATCACATGGAGAGACCACAAGACAGCTGATTATCTTAGAGAAGAGACAGGAACCCGAGATATAATAGACACCGTTAGAAAACTCAAATGGCAATGGACTGGTCATGTTGCAAGAAAGGCAGACAACTGATGGACATCATAACTTACAACATGGATCAGATTTGGACCAATGCCGGCAGAATACAGAATGGTAAGATGAACTGGACAGGTTCAGAAAATATTGGCTCTACGATGCTCATGAGAGAGTGATGTGGCCAATCCTGGGGAAGGTTTATGTCCAACGACTGACGATAAAAGACTGATGATGAAATCAATTTACATGTCTCAATAAATTGCTAATAGATATTCTCATTGTTGAATATATTAATATTGTTCTTCATTCTTACTCATTTCTTTTCTCTATTCTTCTTTTCAATTGCAAAGAGACATTCAAAGATAGCAGTTATGGTTAGTCACAGCAGAAACCGCCATGTGACTTTTTGGCAGCATACCATGTTTGGGATGATCAATCAAAAAACTGGATTACTAAAAATTCCAATTTTCTAAGAAGCAAGCATAAACATTGCCCTACACAAACTAAGCGACCAATTTAGCATTGACTTACATCATAAATTGAACCACTACTAATAACTTATTTGGTCAGATTCTGAATTTTCAAAAATGAAGAAAAATTTTTTTTCTGGACATAAAAAGGAGTAAACGTTTAGAATTTCAGCTCTTTATCTCCACTGATGCTGTCATTATATGTAACACACTTAAAAACTGAAGAAACCTATGTTAACAGTTTTGTTTGATGGCTTCTAACAACAGAAAGGAGAATACCTTTATCGTTTTTTATCTGACATTTAATTGTGACTTTTTGTGAACTACAAACAAACCAACAAAGCGACATTGTATTTCAAACTCATGAACACAATTCACACAAAGACACACATACATTACACGATAGCCACTTAGTGGAATCGAACAATAGATCTTGATTTCTACTCCAATGTGAAACTGGGGACGAAAAAATCTTTATATTTTGCAGCGTCGGTAGTAGCACAAAATCCTGTAACTTAGCTCAAGATAAGTTTGAGTGGTGAACTATATCAGAAAATGTAATGAAAACTTTGTGATTTCTTCCTCAGGCATTGGAGTAAATATGTCTTCATCACTGGAGAGCTATACAAAAGGGGAAAGAGAAAAAAAATAATGATATTAAGAATAGAAAGATTTTCTGCAAAGAATGAATTATTACCGACTTTCATTTGAATGCAGCTGCAATTTTTGGTAAGGTGAAGAAAAAAATACCCAAACCCGAGAAGAATGGAAAAGTGAAGCAACAATTGTGCTGGATTCAATACAGGTGTTTTGTTTTGAGTTCATTCTTGAAAATTCTACAAATAAGGCAAAAGACCAAAAAAAAAAAAACAAAACATTTTCTTTTGTTTTTCAAATGAGTTATGGATTATTCCGATAATTATCTCACTTTAAAAAACAAAAATAAAAAAAAAATTGAAATCTATTCTTCATAAATTCTTTTTTTCATTAGTTTTATTTTTGTTTTGTCTTTTGTCTTGATTTTCATGTCTTCTGGGAATTCACTGATGCCGCTTGCTTATCAAGTAACAAAATCCTTTACCATTTTGCCACGTAAATAATTGATTTTCCCCAAAACAGGAGGAAGCAAAAGTAAAAACGAAAAGAAATTACGTCCTGGTGTGAACCTTTGCAGTGCACTCCTCAGATTTCACAGAAGTAGATGTTATCCATGATAAAGTTTGGCTTGCTTTTGTTATAATAATAGAAAGCAGGAGAGAATGTATAGCAAAAGAAACTCACCCGGCAATTGTGGATTTGATAGTAATTTTACAGTCAATAACTGAACAACCATAGCGTCAAATTTCAAGTCTTATAAAAGAATTTCATCAAAAAATAGACATAAAATAAATCCTATTTATGATATCACTGGAAAAGATCTTAAATAGAGCATAGAAACATTTAGATTCTGGAGAATCGAGGTGTTATTGATAAACCTGTTAGGATAAAGCCCCCCTAAAGGTCAAAAAGCTCATTTCCAAAACTAAAAAAAAAAATTTTCTGAAGGGGTCTAGTGGTGTACTCGTGCCGATTTTCAAATCTGTAGACAAAACAGTATGGCCAGGAGCGCTGGAATACTCAAAGAAATAAACCCATCAGAATAAGGCCCCTCCTCAAGAAAAAAAATATCTTGGACTGCTGTCTTTTCCCCCCAAAGTTAAAAAAACCTTTTTTTTACCAAAAATGAAAAAAAAGATTTTCAGAAAGGGTCTAGTGGAGCACTGATGCCAGTTTTCAAATTTGAAGACAAAACAGTGTGGCCAAGAGTGCTGGATTACACAAAGAAATAAACCCATCATAATAAGGACCCCTCCCCCCGTCAAAAAAGAAAAAGAAATTAAATTAAATTAAAAGAATTTTACCCAAAATGAAAAAAAAAGATTTCAGGAAGGGTTTAGTGGTGTTCTGATGCCAATTTTCAAGTCTGTAGACAAAATGGTATGGCCAGGAGCACAGGAACAAATAAAGAAACAAACACACATACATTAAATAAAAGAGGATAGAACCATATTTACCATCTTTGGAGTTCAATTAGAAGGACAATATCTTATGAATAAGATTCCTGAACTTGTTAGTAAAAGGTTATTAAAGAGTATCATCTACTTATGTAATGGACACAATATTTTTTTTCTTTTTCTCTGTCCACAGCAATTGATTTTTCTACAAAAAGTAAAAATTCTGCTGACAATAATATCTCTTGCCCACAGTGGACAGGAAATTCAAAGGTACTAGTGAATGTTCCTTTTCTTTTTTTAATCAGATACTATTCATATAAGTACACCTTGATAATCAGTTGATTTATTACAAGCTTCAATTAGATTCACCTGACCTCTCTACCATGGGCATCACATAGCCAGTACTTTCTGAATTCAAGTCATCTTAATTCCAGTTGGCAACAATTTTGCATATGAGTCATGATGTCTAACAGTTGTCTGCCATTCTTTCAAAATGTCCAGCCCATTGTCATATAAGTTTTCTAACTATTTCCATGATATCTTGGACTACTGTCTTCTCTCTGATATACTGTGCCATCTTATGATATCTCTATGAGAGGTTGAGCATAATTCTTTCCTATTTACGTTGCATGGTTCCCACTTTAAGGATCAATCTTATAGTTAGGTTCCATGTTTCAGTTCCATAGATGACTCTTGATAGGGTACATACCCTTATATTTAGGACTAGTGGGATTTGTGTGCTTTTGGAAGTTGAGCTTGCTCCACCAAAAGCTCGCCAACCTAGAGTGACTCTTTGTTTGATTTCTTCTTTTGATGACTTCATGGAGCCTCGCTGTCCTACGTAGATGTAGTTGTCTACTTTCTCCAGCTCTATATTTTGCTTGTTGTACATGACATTTGCTTTGCTGAAGTTCATACAGAGGTCAACTTTCTTGCTTGCTTCATTTGGTTCATCTAGTATTATTTGGAGATCATCATGGTTCTTAGAAAAGAGAACAATGTCATGTAAAGACTCTGAGCCCTTTCAACTACAAAAAGGAGTGAGAGAAGGTGATACCAGCTCACCCAAACTCTTCACAGCCTGCCTTGAGATTCCAAACCGAGAATAGGAACACAAAGGAATCAGAGTATTTATACCTGATAAATAAACCTACACAGGCATTGTGACTTTGGTGGAAATGTTAAAAGAAAGACATCATCTTTTGTGTAAGATTCCTGTACTTGCGAAAGGAGGGTTAGAAAAGAGAATCATCTATTTACATTGGCATACAGGCCTGAGGGCAGGGGAACAAATGTCCACACCCTGAATTCAGGTAAAGATGTGTTGCATTCCAGGCAAATCAGTGTAATTCAGGCAAAACCAAGTAAAATTTTAGACAAAGCAAGCATTTTGTTCCACTTAATGAAAGAGTTCCCATATAGTCATGTCTTCATATGAATACTTATCAATAAGCAGTTGTCTTATTGCAATGTTCAACTCCAGGGTTCATGAATATTTACACCTAATGAAAATATTTTGATTTAAAGAATAAATAAACAGGTCCAGTTACTCACACAATAGAAACTGTCATATAATCAACTTTTTTACATAGCATGCCATGTTGGGGGTAATCAATTATAAAAATTGGAAAAATTGATTAAGTTACTTCTCTCACCTTTTGTTGGGCTGTAATCACTAGAAAAGTCAGAATTTCAAAAGAAACAACATGCAGACACAAAGGAATCGATCTAGCCTGAACTTATATAGCAAATCAAACCCCTTCTACTCTAAAAAAGTATTTAGGTGCAGAATTTTGTAAAAAAAAAAAAAATGTTTATCTTGATATAAAAAACAAATATTGAATTTTCAGCACCATTGGTGCCGTCTTTACACGTGATACATATTCAGCCAGACTGATTTAAAAACTGAAAAAACCCATATTGATAGTTTTAATCCAGTTTTGGTTGATGCTTTACAAAAAAACAATGTGTTTGTGAACTGCTCTTTAAGAGCAATTATTGATAAATAAATATACAATAGATATTTCCTAAACACAACTTTGCATCGCACAAAAGCAACAAAAAATGTAGGGATACTAGGAACCATTCAGAAGGTTAATGCTTTAATTTCCTGCCCTTAAAATTTAGATCTAGCCTTTTTATCAATTATCTGTTTTTAACTTCTTTTCCAGCAGAATATTGAAAACATATCTTTGTCAAAAGATAATTCCTAAATCAAACCCAACATTAAACCAATTCTTCTAGAGCCCATGGTCTATCCTAGAAGTCATAATGATAACTGTTACTCTTCACAACCTACCACAATTGAATGGGTTAATATATCATGGTGTACATAATTAAACATTAGCAACATAGCAAAAACACATTTAGTTGTATTGAATAAAGGGTAACAGGTCTGATTAGTCACTCAATAGAAAATGTTACATTGTCAATATCTTTTGATAGTATGCTGTATTGGGGATGATCAATTGAGAATGAATAGGTTACTTCTCTAACATTTTATTTGCCAGTGATCACTAAAAAAAGTCTGAATAACAAGTATTAACCCTGCCAGACAAAAATTGAGGGACCTATATAATATAAATGCAAATTGTTCATTGAATCCCCCACTGAAAACTTATTGGAGGTTCGAAAAATGGAAAATAGCATTTTTTTCTTGGACTTAAGGAGTAAATGTTTTAATTTTCAGTCCTCTAGCTCCATTGGTGCCTGAACCTATACACACAACACATACATAAATAAATAGATACATAGCAAGCCAGCCACACCAACTTGAAAACTGCCAAAGGGTAATCAGTCTGAGTAAAAAATTGCGATAAAAAGCAACTGAAAATATTAAGATGAAGGTAAGAAGTAGCTAAAATTTTTCTGAGTAATCATGATTTATCAAACTAAATCCAATAAAAACTCCAACCAAAAAACGGTCAAAACCTAGAAAGAAACCTATGTTTCAGTTTTAGCTGACAGTTTCCAACTGTGCACATTCTTATGTCTCTTATATCTGACTCAGACATTTTATTATTTACTGTTTAAGCAAACATCTCATTCGGAATAAAGAAATTCTTTTTTATTCAAAAGAACATTTGTTTTAACTTTAATATGGTTCTTTTACTTGAGCAATTTGCATTTTGATAACGGTGGAAAATGAAGTTGAAAAAATCTATTAGAAGAGATGATCTTAAAAACATGTCATTATACTATTCTGACAATTTTTGTCTGAATTTTGTTTGATGAAGTATATTAATCCTTATGTATGATATGCTTGAACTATTTTCCCCATCTGTGAGTTCTTTTGTTCACAATGTCCTGGTCATGTACCCTCTGGTCTTCATTGGGCATTGTTAGTTTCTAGATTGTGGTAACACTTCTCATATTGCATACTTGATGAGACTGGACATGTCACATCCATTTTTTTGTATATCCAGGTTGTGTTTTGGGTATCATATTCTGAGTTGCTTCCCTTGCATCAGATGATCTGTTTGCTTTTTTCAAGAAATCCCTAATGATGAGAGATTCCCAGATGATACTGATATCAATGCCCAGTCATTGGCAGTCCAATCAAGGATGCGCTCAATGAAGTCTGGAACCAACAACACCTAATGATGGAGAAGATTACTTGTCTAAGAGGTGTAGCTGAGGGATAGGTGGGGAATATATGACCCCCCCCCAAAGGAAGAACCCCACCCAAAAGTTTGATAAATAGTAGTTCACTCACTACATTAAAAACAATATCATATTTAACTAATTGTTGAAGGGCTCCCCTTGATCCCCTAAATCTCAAGCTATTCCCTCATCAAACCCCCATCAGAATAGTAATGGAACAATCCCTTATTAGACTAGCTGATAAAAAGACTTTTGCAAACTTGCCAATAGAAATAATATTAATAACTGGTTGGGTGAGTAACTCGATAGAAACTTTGACGTGATCAATATCTTTTGGAATCATACAAGGTGATTATAAAATCTTTCCCTCATTTCAAACTCCTTGCATAGCATTTAAGAGAGGGTTTCAGATAATCAGAAAAGGACTTTCATCATCTTCATCATCATCATCAGTCTCTTAATGTCAGTCGTTGGACATAGACCCTCATCAGGATTTGCCACACTTCTCTATTGAGGGTGTTGCGGAGCCAATACTTTCTGAATTTTTTAATTTCATCTCTCCATCTAGTACTCTGCTGGCCTTGGTTACACATGTGATCTCTGGGGATCCGTGTTGTGAGTAGTGATATCTATTAGTTGTCTGCCATTCTTGCGACTTGGCAAACCCATTGCCATTTGAGTTTTTTTAAAATGTCCCTGACTCATGTTTTCTCCCAGATGTATTGAGTGGTCTTGTGTTGTCTCCATGTGAAGTTGAGCATGATTCTTTGAAGCGCATGTTATATGGTTCTAAATTTGTAGGTCTGTCTCTTGGTTAGGTTCCAAGCTCCATTAAATAGTGTAACATAAACATGCACACACACACACACACACAGAGTTAGGCAGAACCACTTAAAAATTGAAGAATCTTTATGTTGACCAGTGGATTGACAGTTTTTAAATATAAGTGCATTGTTCTTTTCATCTTGGCAAATGGTTTTAACTGCTTCAGGATTCAAGCTGCTATACCTTGGCATGTATTATTAAGAAAGTGGTGTGCTTAAGTTCCACTTCCCCTCTCTACAATGTTGAAGGCTTCCGAATGGAAAAAAAAGGTTAAATACACCGAAAACAGCAAGGCAGGCCTCCCCAGCATATGGTATTCCAAGAACTTTACCCATCTAGGTACTGATAAGGTTCAAAGTTGCTTAACTTCAGTGATCATATGGTAAGTGTAGTATCCAACGCAATTCGGTCATAACTAGATACCACTTCTACTGATAATAATAACGATTATGCTAAGACCAGAATTTGTCCTCAAGAAGGAAACATACAAAATTCTCTGGAATATTGAGATTCAAATGGACCATCCTATCCAGGTGAAAAGGACCCGATCTTGTGTAAGTGAATAAAGAGAAAAGAAAATGTCAGATCTGTGGACATGTTAGATTTTGTCATCCTGGCATTCTGCAGGTTGAAGCTGAAAGGGTGAGAAGTTTGATAAGCATTTAGACATTTCCAGAATGTTCTAGAAGTTATAGAACATGAGTGTTTGAGTGGTACCAATGGTGGTCTAAGACCTGGGAACTGTCCCTACGAACCTTACAAAAAGACTGGAGGTAGTAGAAATCCAGGAAAGGACTGAGACCACCCAGATGAGAGTGCTATGAGAGTTGGCCAGAATACTGAGGCAAGTCCTGGAGTATTGTGAAGACTTGCTGTCGCTTGATCAACAGTGAAAGCCACCAGTTGCTGCTGGTCAGAAAACTCGAATAATAAATAAACAGGTCTAGTTAGTCACTCAGTAGAAACCGCCACATGATCAATGTCTTTTGGCTGATTTTTCTGAAAACATGTGTGAGTGCTACCAGGCAAAAACAAAGGGACCAATTTAGCATGATCTTACACAGCAAACTGAACCCCCACTGAAAAACCTAAGCAAAGAAGAACATCTCTTCTAAACATAATGAGCAAATGTTCAAATTTCTGGCCCTCTAGCTCCATTGGTGTCGCCCGTCACGCTACACATAGATAGCAAGCCAGATCCACTTGAAAACCCGGAGAAACCTGTGTCGACAGCTTTGGTTGATAGGTTGCTGATAATAATAACGATAATAAGTTAACAGGGAAGCCAACCTGCTGCAGTGTTGTAGCATTCTGTTGTTCCATAAACAAGTGGCCCCCAGTACTGTATGGGGGTCAAGCAAAGGCAATAACAGTGAGCTTCCAGCAAGTTCTGGCGTTGGCAAATTATCTTCGATTATCAAATTACAGATTAGATTGAATTAGAGACACAGATAATCACCAATTTTGTCGAGATACAATCTTTTTCTCTATTCCTGTTTTATAGTTTATTTTATGCGATGTTGGATTCATTTTTTTTTTTTTTTATATATTATGTTCTGTAGCATTACATTATTGTTATTCCCTCCTCCCCTCGGCCCCCGTCTTCACAGCCCCCTTCACCCAGTCCCCCATCAGTCTCATGTAAACCATTTTGTAGCCTATTTGGTTTTCTGTTATTTTGAAATGATTACCGCCAAAATGCACATTTTAGTGAATAGGGAGAATTGATAACTGAAAAAATAAGGAAAATAATCAAATATTTGTAGATATATATATATATATATATATATATATATATATATATATATATATGAATAAATATTTGATTATATATATATGTCTGTGTGTGTATTTTTATGTATCGGTGTATATACATACATCTGTGTGTGTACATATATATATGTGCATCTGTGTGTATATATATACATATACCTTTGTGTGTGTGTAGGTCTATTTGTATATCAATGTGTATATATGTATAAATATATATATATATGTGTCTGTGCGTAATCATATGTGTGTGCCTGTGTGTATACATGTGAGTGCGTCTGTGTGTAAATATGTGTGTGTGTCTATTCGTATACATGTGTGTGTATATATATATATGTGTGTGTGTGTGTCTCTGACTGAATTTATATAGATGTATGTTTGTGTATACATATACATGTGTGTGTATGAGCGTGAGTTTGTGTGAATATATTCGTGTATCTGAGTGATTGTGTGTGCATGCATGTATATATTTATGTGAGAGTGTGTGTATATACATATGTATGTGTATGAATGTGTATATATGTGTGTTTGTTTATATATGCCCATGTGTATATCTATGTGCACATATATACAGATATATATATATATATATATATATATATATATATATGTGTGTGTGAGTTTGTGTCAACAAAAACAATAAAATGAAAGCTGGAATCTAATTACCATATACAGAATTGATTTGCATGAGAGTTTCGTTCGGTGAGGAAAGTGAAGATGTGAGGAGAACGTGGAGGCAAAAAATGTGTCGGAATGGTGGTAGCAGTTTATGCGGAAAATATTGTCGAGAGAGAGAGAGAATTAATTTACAACCCTTTTAATGGAATACTGGTGGGGGAGGGGTTGTAAAAAGAAATAAAGAAAGATGAAATGAGATAGAAAAAGAAAAGGGATTTCTGTGAAACAAAAAGAAATAAAATGTGGAGAATTACAACAGGGGAAGAAGAAAATGAAAAGAAGAAAAGGTCTGGTTAGTCACTCAGTAGAAACTACTACACAATCAACATCTTTCACCAGAGTGCCAAATGTTGGGGATAATCAATGAGAGATGTTGGAAAAAAGGGTGGCCGATGACTTAGTTACTTCTCCCACCTTTTGTTGGGCAGTGATCAATTGAAAAGTTTAAATTGTCAAAAAGTAAGCAAACACAAAATAAGTGATCAAATTAGCATAAACTTACATGATTAATTAAATCTCCCCCTCAAAAAATATTAAGGATAGGATTTGAAAAAAAAACAAAAAAATAGTTTTTTTCTCAACATGAAAAAGGTAAAGCATCATGTCTCTTAAAAGACAGCCCCCAATGGAATATGACATCCAGTGAAGATGCTCCAGGTTTCATTTGCATGCATCAGCTAAGTGATCCTTGCAAGTCCCTTGAGACCAGGACTTTACTCCTGCAAGTTTTTATAATCACCCCCTTGGTAGGATGCAAGTGCACCAAAGGGGTATCCAACCTAAACACACAGCTTGGAGTGTACTCAATTAGCGGCTGAGTGTACAAGAAAATTTATCCTAATGAAGAGTTTTCCATTTCGGTACTCTTCACTTATATTGGGAATTGAACCTAGGACCTTCTACTTGTGAAGCAGACGTGCTAACCATAACACTACATTACACTATCTGAGTGCACATTTTCTAGACATCATGAGTAAATGTTTAAATTTTCAGCTCTCTAGTTCCATTGGTGCATGTTGCATCCATAGCCAGCCAGCCAACCAGCCAGACCAACTAAAAAACTGGAGAAATCTATGTTGACAATTCTTCTAAAAAGGGTTACAAGAAAATTTAAAGGGAGAATTGATTAGAAATAAACAAAGAAGAAATCAGAATGAGATAAGAAGTGGAGAATCACAACAGATGATAAAGAAAAATGAAAGAAGAAGGAAATCGAGAAGAAGTTTATGAAGAAAAAGAAAGAAACAAGACTTGCTACTGCAGGGTCAAACTCCACTCCAATTTTTATTCAAACTGGACATGATTTCTGCAACTTTTATCACGTGATAAATAAAAAATTATAGTTATATTTATTTTTCTGTATTCAAAGCTGGCAGAATACAAAATAAAAAGACTGACTAGACAAAGTCAGAAAGTATTGGCTCTGCAGCGCCCACGATTGTGAGATCTAGCAAATCCTGGGGGGAGGTCTTTGTCCAACAACGGACGATAAAAGACTGTTGATGATGATGATTTATCTATTACAATGAAATATGCTCGTTCTTCTCAATACGATAAATTTTCATTAATATCTAAGACTTGTCAATCAGTGAAAAAGTCTCCAGGCAATCAGTTGGTGTTGAGTTCAAACCATGATAGGGGAGTATGAGTTTTACACATCGGCTTCCGCTACTCATTTTGATGAGGATTGTTCTTGTTGTTCTTATGGCAGGAAAACAAGAGATTCTGTACCTGAGTTTAACAGAAAGGAATGAAAAGATTCGGAAGAAAGAGAAAACAGGTCTGATTAGTCTTTAAATAGAAACTATCATTTGACCAACATCTTTTGGCAGCATGCTGTGTTGGGGGTGATCAATTGAAAAGTTGGAAAGGTGAGATCAAGGAGTAAATCACTTCTTTCACTTTTTGCTAGGCTGTGATAACTAAAAGTCTGATTTTTCCCCAAAATAAAAATGATCGCCGCTGGATGCAAACAAAGGAAATAATTTAGCATAAACTCACATTGTAGATTGAACCCTTTCCTAATAACTTATTTAAGAGGTGTATGAGCTATGGTGTGGGGGGGGGGGTATTCAAAAAATAAAAGCATTTTTCTCAACATGATACGGAGCAAATGTTTAAATTTTCAGCCCTCTAGCTCTATTGGTGCGGTGCATATGCCTGACACATACATGCATAGCCAGCCTGCCTAAATCACTAAAAGCTAAAAAAAAATTATGTGGATAGTTTTAGTCGATAGTTTCTGATAGAAAGTGACTAAAAAAAAAAGAAATAATAGAAGAAAGACTGAAAATTGTTCAGAAAGATTTTAAACATGAAAGAAAAGCATTAAATCATGAAAATAGAAATAATTTCTTTTTTTACTTTTTCTTTCATATTTTCTAAATGTTGATACTAAATTTCAAATTTTTACAAAATTTTATAAACATTAAAGAGAAGGAACAAATTAGAGAGAGAATAAAGTCTAAATGTAAGTGAAAAGAACCCAAGATCAAAATGAAAGCATTCTGTTCTATCTCTTCAGGGCACAAGCCTGGGAAGAGTGTATGGAGATCCTGGTATGCCAAATCATTAGAATCACCCTCAAGGCCATTGCTGATGTAATCCTGAGGGAAGCAAAGAGGGAGACATTTGGCATCAGCTTGGCTGCAGAAGCTACCGGAGGGATGTCACATTGGACATCAAACTGCCTCACAGGGACTCAACTTCTTAGTTTGGAATCAGAGTCCTTCTCCTAAACTGGTTGTTTTCCCAAAGCTTCAGAGTCCAATCAGCACTACTATTTTACCAATAGCTAGAGAAGATAGTAAGTAATGCCTTTACGCTGGCTATGGCTTCAACAATACCTGATTGGATTCCACCTATCACATTACAACATATGCAATAACGAAACTGACTTAGGAGCAACAAGCACCCAAAGAGGCATTACTCACTTCACCTTGTGCTTTTTTCCCTACAGCTGGGGGGAAATCAATGGCATTGAGGGCAATATTGCAAAGTGAACACAAACTGTCTCCATTCTCCATGTCATTACTGGCTCAGCCACATCGCACCTCCCAACCAAGATGAAGAATTACAAGAATTGAATCGAGACCAGAAGAAGAAACAACTTGAAAATATGTGCACACTGTCAATCTACATTAAATTGCATCTTCAGCTGGAAGAAAAACCTCTGAATGAAGCAGCCAGGAGCAGAGTTCCCTCGAGGTTAGGCACGTGTGAATGCTCACACATTAATATTTTGCAACCAGCACCAGAAGCGTACGTAATGAATTTATCGGAGGTGGGTGCAAGCTTCTCACATGCAGACAAAGTGCAGATCTTCCAAGTCTCACCTTTTTGATGCATTTTCACGCTCACATGTGCAGAAGGAAAATTTTAACGCATTTTATAAAAAGTGTTAGATTTATATGCGTTTATCAAATTGGTTTAGATTTCTGATAAGAACCTTATCTTAGATGAAATATGTTTTGAATAGACCTCGAGACAACACTTAATTTCAGTAGTTGATATGCCTTGGAATGTGACTTTAGCCAATATAGGATATATGATTTCCAAAATTTTCTTTGGGGGCCAGCTGACTCCCCAAGAGGCCCCTGTCCAAATTTTCCTCTCTACACTCTGAAAATTTTTTTCCTTTTTTTTTTTTAAGGGAGAAGGGTTAGGCACACAATTCTCACTTATTCTTGACATTGAAACTTGACAGCTCTCAAAGTGGGCGTGCAGCCCTCTGATTTGCTGACAAAATGAACTTGCGGGCCTTTACTTAGCCAAAAAATGGGCTTGCGAGGAGAATGAGGAAAAAAATTTGCTGACAGAGAGAAAAAGTGGGGAGGGGGGTTGCGCAGTGGGAAAAAAACAATTGTTCTCCCTTTGTAAACAACATGAAAGAAAATATAATGACAGACAGAAAAGGTACAAAGGAAGGATGAGAAATAGCTATACAAACCGTGTAATGAAGAGAGTTAGGAGAAAAACGAGAAAATATGATGAAATTTGTTATCTCCACTTGTTGATGCTAGTTGTGATTGATTACCATCTTGTGTCATGCTTACCAACTGTTTTAGACTTGGGGTTTCAAAATTTTGATCCGTCAAATTATACTCAGGGAACCTCCAGCACCCTCAGAACCTGACATGGCAAATCTTGTTGCAAAGAAACAACATCATTCATTGCTCTGTTATTGAAAACATAATTAGTGTTCCTTATATCAGAATTAGGATGAATGTCTAAAAACTAAACGCTAAAAACAAGGGTCTGCCAGAATATGTCCTTTATAACAAAGGGTCCTTAAGTTTTAAAGGTTTCAAAACCATTGCTTTGGACAATGGTGTAGGAGTAAGTCAGCCCTCACTCGTATCTCTCTCATCATGATATAAAAATGTTCTACAAACGTTGATGATAACATCATCAGTTTTTTAGCATCCTTCATTTGTGAGTAAACTTTGTCTGACCTCTCTATCATGGACATTGCAGAGCCAACACCTTCTGAACTTATTTAGTTCATCACACTATCTTTATTTTCTCTAATTACAGTTTTGATTATGATCTCAGGAGATCAACGTTGTGATTTGTGATGTCCAGCAGTTGTCTGCCATTCTTGCAATATGACCAACCCATTGCCATTAGAGATTTCTAATGGATCATCCCTGACCCCTGTTTTTTCTCTTATATACACCTCTGTTTTGTGATCCCTTCATGTGAGGTTGAGCATGACTCTCTCAGGTACGTGTTGCATGGTTCTCAATTTGAGGGTTAATCTCTTGGTTAAGGTCAGAGATCATATGGAAGTGTGGCCGGTAAAATATAAGATGGCTTGATGAAATAAACAAGTTCGGAAAGTATTGGCTCCATGATGCCCATGATAGAGAGGTCTGGTGAATCCTGAGGAAGGTCTATGTCCAACAACGGACACTGAAAGGATAATGATGAAGAGTTGATTTTTGTGCTGCAAGAGAGGGTTTCTCAACCTTTTTTCTCATGACTCCTTTTGGGTTTTTTTTCAAAAGCAATACCCACCATCAATTCCTAATGAAACTAAAAATACATTTTACCTATGTTAATTATTCAACTTAGTGTGATTCTTTGCTTGATTTCTTCTTCTTTTGAGGGTCTCATGGAGATTCGTTGTCCTAGGTAGATGTAGTGATCAACTTCCTTCAGTTCTGTGTCCTCAATTTTGATCTTAGTGTTTTTATCTCCGATGTGGTTGTGGCACATGATCTTCAATTTGCTGAAGTTCATGTGTAGGCCGACTTTCTTGCTCCCTTCATTTAGTTTATCTATCATTAGTTGGAGGTTGTGTAGGTTCTCTGCAAAGAGACAGATCCGCAAATTGAGAGCCATGCAATGTGCACAAGAGAGAATTATGCTGGGCCTCACATGGAGAGACCAGAAGACAGCACAGTACATCCAGGAAAAGACAAGAGTCAGGGACATCATAGAATCCATTAAAAATCAGTGGGCTGGCCATGTTGCAAGAATGGTGGACAACCAATGGACATCACGACTCACAACATGGATCCCCTGAGATCACATGCGAGAAGAAGAAGAAGAAGAAGAAGAAGAAGAAGAAGAAGAAGAAGAAGAAGAAGAAGAAGAAGAAGAAGAAGAAGAAGAAGAAGAATTATTCAACGTAACACTTGCGCATGATACTTTCCAGTTAGATTTTCAATATTTGGATTGATTTTTGAGTTTGTGTCTCATATCTCTTTGTATGCAAATATAATTTTTACTCCTATCCTTTGTCTGTATCTTATTGACTGCACTAAAGTCAAATCCAAAAACAGAAACAGAAGTTAATTATTAAAAGAATTCTTTTTTTAATTTTGTAATTCACTAAGTAGGAGTAGCTTCACCTTATTTCTCAACTTTACTGGCATAGAATGAAAAATAGCACTTTAAAAAAAAGAAAGAAAGCTCATTTATACATGACAGTCTATGTACCCCTCAGGGGCAATACCACCCTTGTTGAGAATGACTGATCTAAACCACGCTGGTCAGTTGAACAATCAATACAAAGTCCATAAGAAAAACAGAATAAAAGATAATGGAATCATTTTATTCTGTCTACTCTAAACACGAATTTGAAGCAAATCTCATTTTGTGCTATTCCTGAGTTCTATGGAATGTCCAAAATTGATTGGCACATTTATTTCTGAGATATTTCGTTGGAATAATGAGTTTAAAATTATGTTTAGTCAGGAGAACTGTTTAACACAATAACGTCTCCTGTTTCAATGGAGAACACTTTTCGTTCATTGAGCTGCTCAAATTCAATTGGGGAGAATAATAATAATTCTATGCCCCTTGTGTATTTACTCATAGAAATAGCCAAGTGTACAGAGTTTTAGAGTTTGTATTTAAAGATGTATGGTTTAATTTTCCATTGTGATACTATCAGAAACTGTCAACCATAACTATTTAAATAGGATTTTTCAGTTTTCAAGTTGGTCTGGATGGCTGGCTATACACATATTTGACAAATATACAGGCCTTACCAATGGAGCTAGAGGGCTAAAAATTTCAACAAAAATCTCCCCCACATCAGGTTTTTTAATGGCGGTTCAATTTCCAATCTAGGTTGATGCTAAATCAATCACTTGTTTGTGTCCAGCAGCATTCAAAGTTGATTTTTAAAAAAAAGTTCAGACCATTGTAGTGATCATTATCATCATTCTGATCAGTCTCCTAACATCCATCATTGGACATAGATCTTCTCCAGGATTCGCCACACTTATCTATTGTGGACGTCGCCGAGCCAGTATTTGTCTAGCTCATCTCTCCATCCAGTACCCGGCCAGCCTCGGTTGCACATATGATCTCTGGGGATCCATGTCATGAGTCGTGATGTCCATCTGCTGTCTGCCATTCTTGCAACATTGCCAGCCCATTGCCATTTGAGTTTTTCAATGAATTCTATGATATCCCTGACTTTTGTCTTCTCCCGCACGTATTTCGCTCTCTTGTGGTCTTTCCATTTGAGGTTGAGCATAACTCTTTCATGTGCACGTTGCATGGTCCTCAGATTGTGGGTCTAAAATGCGAGAGAAGTAACTTATTCATTGATCATCCTTTTTTCTCAATTGATCACCCCCAACACAGCATACAACCAAAAGACATTGATTGCAAGATGGTTTCTTTTGAGTGACTAACCAGACCTGTTCTATGAAACTGATAAATCCCAATAGGTATATTTGAATTTCTATGAAATGATTTCTTCCAGAAAGAAACTGTTTCATCTCGTTTCAAATCTATTCACCATCATAATTTCAGAATAGCTTGGTTTGGTATAAAGTCAATCATGTTTAATCAAAGTTTTATTGGAGAGTGAATTAAGTGGAAGACTCCATTGTTCCAAATTATCGGTAGGGGATATTTACATCAGCAGAATTGTTATCTTCAAGTGGAAGAGTTCATTGTCACTGGCAGAGAAATAGAATGTTCATTATATAAATAGATAAACCGCAGGAATGAAATAGTTGGATTTTTGATATTATTTGGAATATACATGTAATATCTATATCTCAAAGCTGAACCCATAGCAATAGCTATGTTCATAAAGTATAAGAGATCACTAGTTATATAGGGGGTCTGGTTTTTTTTGGGGGGGGTTCAAATTTTTATCAACCAAAAATGAAAAAAAATAAGAAAATTCATGACAGAAAAGCAGAAGTAAAAAGATACATTATATTTTTATTGATTTGAAAAAGAAGGGTATACAATCAATGCATCCTCCCAATAGTGACTTATGGAGCTGAAACATGGAACCTAACCAAGAGACAGACCCCCAAATAGAGAACCATGCAACATACACATGAAAGAATTATGCTCAACTCAACATGAAGAGACCACCAAGACAGCAAAATACATCTGGAAGAAGACAGGAGTCAGGGACATCATAGTATCCATTAAAAAACCCAAATAGCAATGGACTGGCCATCTTGCAAGAATGGCAGACAACTGATTGACATCAGGACTCACAACATGGATCCCCAGAGATCATATGCACACCTAAGGCTGGCAGAGTACTAGATGGAAAGATGAACTACATGAATTCAGAAAATACTTGCTCTGCGACGTCCACGATGGAGAAATGTAGCGACGGACGTTATGAAACTGATGATGATGAAGAATAAAATATTCAGTGAATCGTTTTGCCTTACTTTTCTCTTTCTATTTGACGGTCTAAATTTCAGTTGGGACCAGATTTGCTAAATTTCTTATAGAATCTTATAAAATTTTCCTGGAAACTTTATGATGGGCAAATTATGTTTTGATTGACACTTTTCCTCCCTTGATAAATTCAAAATTGGCAAAAGCCCTGATGGGCACTTTATCGATGGACTCATGGTTTATTTATCTATTTACTCACTTCTCCCTCAGCCCATTAATCTATCAGTAAATGCTTTGAAAATACATTCAATCATCTCCAAAACTCCTTACACTGAGATGAAATGATCGAAATCTATTTCGAACAAAAAAAAAAAGCTTCGGAAATTTTTTTAGGGATGACGCTGGTGCAGAAAGGGAAAAAAAGCATGTCCAAAATTGATTAAAAAAATTGAATGACACAATACTGTTGAGAAATTTGAAAAAAACATCTAAAAAGACAACCACCTATTTATTTAATTTTTGACTCAAAAAAAGAATAATATTTACGTCATTGAACTACTTTCTCATGAAAATCTCTCTATTAACTATGAAATTACATTGAAAATCAACCCATCTCAAAGCATATGGGGGGACGGGGGGGGGTTGACACATAATTTGCTAAAAACCTTCCCCAGGTCTCTTGGGTACGCATACTAAATTAGGTTGGGCTGCCCACATGTTTAGAGGGTTTCCATAGCATAAAGGATAAAGACATTGATCCCTCTTGCTTATATATATTATAAGCCTTCTTATTAACTGACTCGAGGGAGAGGGCAGGTGTCTGTCAATGCGAATTGCTTAGTATTACTGAATTATGCTTAAAGAAATAAAAATAGTAAAGAAAAAGACATAAAAATAGCCCAAATGTGTACATGACTGAGTACGTAGATTTAAGAAATCATAAAGGAAAATAAGACCGCTATTATTTACAGAAAGCACCACATAGCAGTACCAGCACAACCTCTCTGTTTAAAAACAATTGGGAGTGAGAACATAAGAAAGCACAATAAATCCAGCACACAGGAAAGAAGCGAATAAGTAAAACACTGCCTCCACCAAGAGTGTAGATAAAGTTTGTGAGTGAGAGTTATGAAGCAGTGCTGTGCCTGCTACCTACTGGACATTAACAGAAAAAGACATGCACTTCTAAATATTTCTGATATTTCTGTAGCAGACGAAATATTTGTAACGGACAGATTTTTTCCTGTATTTACAAAATTCATTAATAAGAGTGTTTACTGTATACAAATATAACGTTTATTAGTTTCCTATTGAACGTATTAGTTGATTTGTACGAAAATAAGACCTATTCAGACATAAAATGTACACTTTCTACTTTCATTGATTTTTACGAGAAAAAACCCGTCACAGGACTTACAACGTTGAAAAATAAAGTTGGCAACGAACAGCTCGAGATACATCAAGATAACAATTTGTTTTGGAGAAGGACACAGACTGGTTAGATTGTTTCCACCTGATGAAGTATATCTCTGTCCAATTTGTTATTTGTTTGATTCTATTAGATGTCTGGTGGTGATGTGTTTTGTATTCAAGTTTGAGTTTTTTTTTCCATCAGTGGTTTTCAGGGTGATGGCATCGAAAAAAAGTTTGTCGCTAAATAAATGGGCAAACAAAGTCATATAAAAAGTTAACGTACAACTGGAAAATTGCTAAAAGATCACTACGTTCAAATATACTGCGTGCAAAAATTGTACGATTTCTTTCATGGATTTTATTTCAGCATATTTATACATCTTCAGAATTTGAAGAATTTGGACCAAAGATTTTTTTATAATCATACATAACTTTAGAAGTTTTGAAGATCCCATTTATCCTAAAAAGAAGGATGTATAACTAATGCATTCTCCTAACAGTCACTTAATGAGCTGAAACAAGGAACCTACCCAAGAGACAGATCCACAAATTGAGAACCATGCAACGTGCACATGGAAGAATTATGCTGGGCCTCACATAGAGAGACCACAAGACAGCACAGTACATCCAGGAAAAGATAAGAGTCAGAGACACCATAGAATCCATTAAAAATCTCAAATGGCAGTGGGCTGTCCATTTTGCAAGAATGACGGACAACCGATGGACATCGCAACTTACGATTTGTTTCCCCCAAGATCACATGTGCAACCGAGGCCGGCAGAATATTAGATGGAGGGACGAGCTTGACAAATTCAGAGAGTACTGGCTCCACAACGCCCATGATAGGGAAGTGTGGCAAATCCTGGGGAAGGTCTATGTCGAACGACGGACATTGAAAGACAGATGATGATGAATATTTCCATGATCTTTTAAATTTTCTGAATCTTTGGTCTAAATCCTGCCACTTTTGAATCAGTATAATGATGTGGATATAAACTTTTTTGAAATATATTGGATACTTTTTGCACTCACTATATATTTATATATATATATATAAGGAGTTGCTACAGGAATCAAACCTGTGATTGATAGGGTAGCTGCTTGAACACAGCATTGCTCTTATATTAATCTTGCTTATTCTCGTTCTATTTGTTCTTCTCAACGCAACAGTTATGTATTAAGAAATAGATATATATGATCTGACAGAACAATTATAAATTGCATTATATTACATAGAAACAATTCTTTAGAACGATCTCCCGTCATTACATGGTTGATGTATCATTTAGCCTAGACAATGTAAATAGAAACATAATATAATGCAATTTATATTCATTCTGGTGGATCATATACATAAATTTCTTAATGCATAACTGTCACATTGAAAGAAACAAATAGACTTAGAATAAACAAGGTAAAAATTTGGAGTGAAAGTAGTTATTTTGGTCTTTGCATTACTGGCGGCTATTTAGCTCAATGGTAAGAGTAATGCTACATTAAAGCAGTTAAGATATATCTATATATCTTGAAACATACACAACATTCATTTCTTTATTTACTAGTGCAATCTAGGGTCATTCGATCTACTAGTGAGTAATATAGGTACCGAGCAAAAATAAGTTCCTACTAGAATGTCTTTACACTTATCACATTCTGTCGGATAAAAATTGTCCATTTACTGATATTTCATGCTTTCAGCATAGGTAACAACATATATATATATATATATATATAAAATTAATTGTGGTTATGACAGTTAAATAAAGAGGTGAGTAATATAAGTGCATACATATGCAAGATACTTATATACAAAATTTCAGAAAATTTCATAATGACAAATAATTACATACTGTGAGACCTAGTTTTTACTATCCCCTCAGCAACTTAGGCATGTATAAAGCAATCTCATACTTATTCAATGAGACAACTAAATGAATCTGATGTAGAGTTCTGAGAGCTTATCATAGAATAGCAATTTTCAAACTTTTTCATCGTACAGCTCAAAGAGTCAAGTGCTGAAATGGTCAAGACACACCATCAGTATTTAAGGTTAGAATATTATATCATCATCATCAGCTGTTTTAGCGTCCGTCTTTGGAGATAGACCTTCCCAAAGATTTGCCATACTTCTCTATCAAGGTGTCACAGAGGCAGTATTTTCTGAACTTTTCAAGTTCCTCACATCATCTTATTTTCTGCCAGCTACAGTTTTGCACATGATCTCTAGGGATCCATGTTGTGAGCCGTAATGTTCAGCAGTTGAAAAGACTCAGAATTTTAATGTAGTGATCAATGGAAATCAATGAATAAGTTACTTCCTTTGCCTTTTGTTGGACGATGATCACTAAAAAAGTCTGAATTAAAAAAAAATGAGCATTAACACTGCTAGACACAAACTAAGGTATCAGTTCAAAATAAACTTACATTGCAAATTGAACCCATTACTCAAATCCTATTGTGGGGAGAAATTTTAAGGAAACAAAAGTTCTTAGTTAAGAGTGGGGTCCAATATTTAAGCCAAGAAGTTATTGCCCTTGAATCTATTCAAAAAAACTTTGAGGCTGGACATGCTTATAAATAATCCCTCACAAAGAGTTCCAGGTCTGAATGACATAAGTGGATGTTAGATAAATATATTTTTCTTTTTTTTTTTGATCAAGTATTCTGATTCATTATTATCATTTCTTATGACTACTTTATACCTTCAAATGTTTTTGTACATGGAATAGATGAATAAATTTTTTCTTCTCTCTAAAATAAAGTAAAAATTTTTTTTGCTGTTTTTTATTCATAAAAACTAACTTCATAAAAAATTGAATGAAAACTATCTTTATCCGTGAAAACTACAAAACTGACATATTTTCACCACAACTCTCCTGGAGAGAATAGATAAATTTGAGTACAAGGAGTTTTGTTGCAACTCTTTTTCAGATTAAAAAGTGAAAAAGTAACTAAAAAATGAAACCAATGGTGAAAAGCAATCTTAAAAATTAGTAATAATGATTTGTAATATATCATCAAATAAAATCAAATGAAAAATATCTTCATTCCATACCCAGTTTTGAAGCTCAGACCCAGAACGCTTTTTGTAAGGAATTATTTTCCTGAATGTACAGCCTCAAATATTAAAACTTTTCGGGCTCAGTCATTGAACCCCACCCTTATATCAGTACCAGAACAGAAAAAAAACGTTTTTGTTTGGGACATCATAAAGAGTAAATCTTTAAATTTCCAAACCCTGTAACTCCTTTGGTATAGCACAACACTTACGTAGCTAAAACCACTTGGAGAAATATATGGTGATGTTGACAGTTTTCTCATAATAATCCTTATAAACATAAAACCATTATTTTACCACCATTATCAATAGAAACAGTTATTATCAGCAATATTATCATTATTGATAATTTTCATGATAATGATTTTCGGCACCATTCTCCATTTTATGAGTAAGAACCCTTATTATGTAACTGCAATTACCATCATTATTGTAAACATTATATCATTACTACCTCAAACATACCTAAGGATTTTTTGCGGGTTGTTGCAAGCCACTAATTTGCCATAAAAGTAAGTATGCAGGCTTCTAATTTGCCAAAAAAGTGGGTGTTTAGGCTGTATAAGGGGAGAAATCAGTTATGCCAAGAATGATTTGTTATTCATATCTAAAACTGTCATGAGAATAGATAAAATCAGTGAAATTTTATATATTTTAAATGTTATACATATATATATCTCCCAACTCTGGAATGGTGCACTCTTATGGATGGGGAATTGGGCAGGGTTAAAAGGCCAGCTTCTGGTTCTGATGCGAAGGTTTCAATCCTACCTCGTGGTACTAGATGGGATACCGGATTGTCTATAGCCACACTGAAGAATTGTAATCCAACAAAACAGCTGTCTGTGGATGATTCAACCATCAATTGGTATTATTTATATATATATATATGCTATTGAGAAATGGGTACATAATCCAACAGAAATAATTATGAATTGTGTTTTATTATTTTGAAACTCTATTTGAAATGATCTCCTGTTATAACACGATGAATGTATCATTTGGCCTCAACAGCATGAATAAAACAAACAATTGAAAAAATGCTGCTTAGGGTTTTCATGGGGTTCAAAATACTTTTATAGGTTTTAATGGGTGGTTCAGTTTATGCCAAATTTCAATGATGTGTCTTCATCATTTCATCCTGTCAACTATAAGAAATCGTTGACCAAAACTGTCAATATAGGTTTTTTTGGTTTTCAAGTTGGTCCAGCTGGCTGGCTATGTCTGTATGTATCATGAATGCAGACCATACCAAAAGAGCTAAAGGGCTAAAAATTTTAACGTTCACTCCACTTTATGCCTACAAAAAACATTTCCTTTCGTTCTTTGTACACAATTGTCCCCTAAATAGGTTTTCAATAGAGGTTCTATTTGCAATGTAAGTTTATGCTAAATTGGTGTCTAGTTTGCAACTGTGCTCATGCTTGTTTTTTGTTTAAATTCAAACTTTTGATGATTCTATAAATGATGAGAGGAGTAACTTATTCCCTGGTCACCTCCCTTTTTCAATTGATTATCCCCAACAGGTTATGCTGCTAAAAGATGTTGGTAATATGACAGTTTCGACTGGGTGACCAATCAGACCTATTTTATTTGTTCCTTTCTCCCTCAAAGGATGGAGATTTTTTTTTAGAAGATGTACGGTTGGATGATCAGAATCTGTTGAGTATTATGCAGCTGAATTTGTGAACGTTACAGACTGTAGATAAAGACAATGACACGGAAATTGGAAAGCAACAAAAATGAAAACGAATTGCCTTCGTTGTTTTTCTCAATTTTTGCCGATATTTTCAAAATTTTAATATTTTCCATTAACCCTTCAACAGCGGGTGAAGGATATTTCCATCATCAAAGTTCAATGGCCAACTCAATGAAATTTCCGTCTTATTGTGACCATGGCTCAGGCTTTATTATTTGCGATGGATTATCTTGCAATTGACAATGGCTTTTATCTTGCAAAGGAATATTGTGCAACGGATGATGGCTTTTATCTTGCAATGGATTATCTGGCAATGGGCAAGGGCTTTTATCTTGCAATGAATTATCTTGCAAAGTACAAGGGCTTGTTTTGAACTTGCATTAGGTTTTTTTTCAATTTCCTTGCTTCACTTCTAAATAAGCTAAGCAAAAAAAATATAGGATTCCCAAATGGTCACCCATTTTTTACTGGTCATGGAAAATATGGCTTAACACATGAGTTTGGTCGGGAACTGACAATCCAGCATACCTGTACTGTAAGATTGAGATAATTTTGGAAAAGAAAATGCAGCAATTAATACCCAGTGGATACTTTGGCCATATTATTCAGTGACCATCGGTCAACAAATGACTGTACTTGAAATAGAGCTGTCAATTGCATACTGACCAATGAATACCACTCTGGTCATCTCACATAGTCCAACCACTCAACATTTATACTGAGAGGCCAAGAGATGACCACGAGCAGTGGTCAGTACGAATCAATAAAAGTTGGCTAACTATAAATTGTGATCCTAATGACCGCTCTGGACACTCAATTTGTTTCCAAATGAAAAGACATCAACTGTTTGTCCGGCCAGTGGAAAGAGGCCAGCCACCAGCAGATGACCATTGGATGTCAGTGCTTATAAAGTCTCATGACCATGCGGTCAAGCTTTAGACACACACCTGCAGATCTTTTGTTTTCTAGCCCAAACCTGAGAATTACTATACAGCGTAACTGACCTTTATCTGGTCAAGATGTTCATACAGAATGGACATTGGCTAAATTTAATTGTTTTCAGACTTATTGATCGGATGACCAATATCAACTGGTGCTAGTTAATTATAAGCAAACAGTTTCAGTATATTCCGCTTCCTTGTAAACAATGACCGCTTGTTCCCGGAAACTTTGGTTGAGCTGAAATGATTATTAAATGGATCATTGTGATCGTCTTACTGCTTGGGCACATTGGGTAATTTCATTGGGGGGGGGGCACCATGATTTTAGGGGCTTCAAAATTGAAGTTGGAAAATAAAAATTGTGTTTCAAAAAATAAATAGCAGACATAGAGAACCTTCTCTCAACTTATGTTTAAATCATTTCTTGACCTTTAATTGAATTCTAACAGTGGAGCTAGATCATAAATTTGGGGATGTGGGACCATGCTATATCAACCTCAAAAAAGGCTTAAATTCAATAGTGATATCTGCTTTTTATGGCTATTCAAATGGCTAGAGTGGCTGAATTAGTCTCCTCAAATGGCTTAAAATAGCTTGAAAAAAGGAAAAATTGCTAAAAAAAATGGTTCTGCCACTAGTTGGCACTGTGATCTGTGGGCAAAATCCAGTACATTGCTTTGTCTTGATGTGTATGTGTCTATGTAGGTGTATACGTATGTGTGTATATGTATGTTTGTGTGAGTGTAAGTCCATGTATGTATGTATGTATGTATGTATGTATGTATGTATGCGAGTGTGTGTCTATGGGTGTATGTATGCACATGTGTGAGTTAATGTATGTATGTATGTGTGTGAGTGTGTCCATGTATGCACATACAGGTGATACCAATAAGCTAGAGGGCTGAAAATTTGAATATTTACTCATCATTATGAGAATGTTTTTTTTTGTGTTTTAAAACTTATTCATTGATAATCCTTTTTTTTTCATTATTACAATTGATCATCCCCAATACCCCCGGCATGCAACCAAAAGACTTTGGTGAAATGGAAGAGTTGCAAACCAAAGCTTAGCTGGAGATTTGAGTATCCAGGGGGTGGGGGTCCTTGCAAAGTCTTACTAACATTTAGTAAGATTTGTCATTGCATCATGTTAGTAGAAATGCAGTAGATGAGCTACTAATCACAAAGCTTTTAGTGCTCCCCTCCTTATTGGGAGCCTGGGGGGGGCAATTTAGAATTGCCCTCCTTTCTCAGTTACGACTCTATACCACCCTTATCCTCATAATCTTTATCACCATCAGTGTTGCCAATCTAGTACATTCTTTGTGTGAAATCCACTACAATACTGCAATCATTTTGGCCACTTTTGGCCATTTCCTGACCATTTTCCAACCATTTTTAGCATATTTTAGCATTTTTTTATATTTCAGAGTTTAGCATTTTTCTAAGTTCAGCCCTTTTTCAATCTTTTTGGCAGTCAAACAAATGTAAAAATATTTTTTGAGTCGGCAATACTGATTACCAGTACCTTCTTTCTAGCAATAATAAACCTTACCAGTTGCCATTGTCATCTCTCTCTTCCTTGATTTCTGTCAGACAGCCTTCATAGTTTGATATCAGATTGAAAACACTAATATTATCGGCTTCTGATCTCTTACTTCCAACAAAAGCTGAGTTGAGCTGACTATATCAGGGTCTGACCTGTTGGTAGTTCAATAAGTTCATATTCTCTTTGGTTGTCTGACCTTCCTAAATCAACAAAAGTAGAAACTCTACTTTCTAATAGAGAGAAAATAGCTTATTATGATCACTTTGGGTCTTTTAAATAACAATAACCAGTCGATAACATTGAGCACCTGGTATAAAAATTGGAACAGTATATTTACTGTCATAAATTCATTTTTATGAATAACTTCACATTTTAAATAGATATCAAAGTCATACAAAATGCTGACTGACTCTGGTCCACACTCTCATACGCTTCAAAATACAGAGAAAAAACACTTGTGATCACTTTTAGATAGAGTCTCTTAGATAGCAATAACTGGCAGATAACATCAAATAAAATATATAAAATTTGGAGCAATTTACATTCATTGTGATAAATTTACATTTATTGTTATAAATTTATTCTGATGGAGTCATAGGCAGGGGTCGCTTTTATCAACTGTATTGGTCACAGAACTGACCCATATCTCTAAAACTCTTAAAGACCCATGCAGTTCTCCCCATTTGATAACTAGAGTTTTGAAGATTCATTTAGATTAGAAAAAAACAAACCGACCCGGACCATTTGTCATGCTTTTTGGAGCTTAATGATTTAGGGACTAATGAAAATAAAAACACTGAGTTACCAGCAATCAATAGCCCATTATTTTAAGATTTATTACGTATATCGTAAGTGTGATGGTTTTTAGTAGTTGGGTAATTATGGTGTCTTTTCTGAAACAAGATATTTTTGGTGATCCATGTTTATACAGATGTGAAATACTGTAGCTAAACCCAGCATACAGATATTTTCTATGTATTTTACATGTGCAAGGATTACCTCATTTTTAGAGTATCTTAGGATCGGATAAAGATTTTCTAAATATGTTCCTGCCAAACAATAGAACATCAAAAATTAAGTGAAAACAATTTCTGCAAATATTTCATTCGGACACTCTGAACATGCATGAATATATCAGGAATGCAAAATGTGTGTGAGTGTGTGTATGTGTGTGTGTGTGTGTGTGTGCATTTGTGTAAGAGAGAGAGAGTGCATGTTTAAGAGAGAGAGAGCATGTTTGAAGGAGCGTGTTTGAGAGAGGAAGAGCATATAAGCGAGTACCTGTGAGATGGGATCATGTGAGAGAATGTGTGAGAGAATAAGTATGAGGAAGAGAGAGTGTGTGTGTGTGTGTGTGAGAAAAAGAGCCAGCGTAAGAGAGAGAGAGATCATGCATGAGACAGAGAGTGCCTGAGAGAGAGAGTGTGACAGAGGGTGTATATGAGAGAGAGAATGTGAAAGAGAGTGTGTCTGAGAGGGAACATGTGTGAGAGAGAGAATGTAAGAGAGAGACAGTGAGAGAGTGTGTGTGAGAGAGGATGAGAGAATGTGCATGTGAGAAAGAGAGCATGCATGAGGAAGAGAGTGCCTAAAGAGGGTGTGTGACAGAGAGGGTGTATGAGAGACAGTATTTGAGAGATAGAGTGTTCGAGAGAGAGAATGTGAGGGAGAGAGAATGCACATACATACATGTGAAAGAGAATATGCATGTGTAAAGGTAAATATAATAAGTAAATAATATGTTTGACGTTCTTGTAAAACTTCTGTCCTTTAAACTCCAATAGCAGTTCCCAGAAAGTTTGAGGTGTAGAACAGAAATAATGATGAAGTGAATAATTATCATTTTAATTATTCATTCGTTGTATTTTGTCTGGTGTAAATTTTTAAAACAATTTTTGCATCTGAAATCAGTCCATAAAATATTTACCAAACTGGAAACTACTTCCAGCATTTAGATATATTGTTAACTAAAAAAGCACAATTACCGTTAAAAAACATCATCCAAAACTGTTCTCTAAATAGTCAACAAGGTTTCTTCGGTTTTCAGGAGGGTCTGGCTGGCTGGCTATGTGCGTATGTGTCAGGCATACAGGCCATATAATGTTTGAAAATTTAAACATTTACTCCTTGTGTTTAAAAAAACATTTTTTTTTCTCTTTTAAAATTGTTCCTAGAATAAGTCTTTAGTGGGGGTTGAATTCGCAATGTGAGTTTATGCTAAATTAGTCTCTTAGTGAGTGTCTGGCAGTATTCATGCATTTTTTTTAATGTTCAGAGTTTTTTTTAAAGTGATCTCTGCCCAACAAAAAGTGACAGAAATAACTTATCCACTGATTGTCCCCCATTTCCATGTTTTAATTGATCAACCCCAACACAGCATGCTGCCAAAAGACGTTGGTCAGTTGACAGTTTCTGTAGAGAGACGAAGCAGACTTGGTGCATTTTCAAGTCCCTTGGGATTGTTTTTGTTGGAAGAGGGGAATTTATTTTGGCATTCAAAAAACGGTTCTTGAGAAAATTCTTTAAAACAAGTAATGAAGGAACAGTTAAAACATTTGGTAAATTTTTAAAGCCTTTTCTCAGTACGAAAGAAAACTTGCTTTTAACTCATTATGGACGACTGATTAAAATTCACACCACAAAATGATTAGCATCAGGGTATGCTAAATAAATAACTGGTTTCAGCACAAAGAGGATTTTTCTTCTGCATTTTTGTCTTTTCTATTGTTAGCAATTCGTGTCCCTCAAAAAGAAGGAAAGATGAAGACAAACGAGTGAAAAATTCCCGTGTCAAATGAACCCATGAGCTAATAATATACAAGGTCTGTCCAAAAAGTATCCAGCCATTTTCGAATATCACGAGATCTGGCTGACGATGCAACTTTGTTACCAGTCAGAGGGTATCTTACTGCATGTTCGGGAACAGACACTCTCCCGTGGGGATATTCAGTCAACAATGAGATGCCATTGATTGAGTTGTATACAGTGTGGCCGTCACATTCACAATGATCGAGCAAGTTATTCTTTACAAAGGACAAAGACACAATGATAAAAATCGAAAAACATAGAGTCGCAGAAAGTAGAACACTACATCTACCCAGGACAAAATGAAATCCTCAAAAGAAGAAGAAATCAAGTGTAGATTCACTCCAGGTTGGAGAGCTTTTGGTAGAGCATATTCAACCTTCAAGAACAAGAAAATGTCATTAGTCCATGAAAGAAGTGTATACAAACCAAAGCATCCTTCTGATAGTCACCTATGGAGCTAAAACATGCTATCCAACCAAAAGCTTGACCCTCAAACAGAGAACTATGCAACTTGTACACAACAGTATCATCATCAGCATCACAAAGAGAGATCACAAGACAGTATAGTATATTTTTAAAAAAAAACAGGAGTCAGAGATATCATGGAATCTATTAGAAAACTCCAATGGCAATGGGCAAGACAAGTTGCATGAATGTCAGAGATCTTATGCATAATAAGATGGTGTGATGGACTAAACAAGTTCAGAAAGTATTGGCTCTGCAATGCCCATGATAGAGAAGTGTGATGAATCTCGGGAAATGTCTATGTCCAATGACAGATGCTGAAAGGCCGATGATGATGAGGGTGTGATTGACCTAGGTAGGCTATTTTTACGTTAATATTAGATGGCTGAATACTTTCTGGACACAAATTATATTGCATACATTCCATAGTAAAACTACTTTTATGCAACTTGAAGATTCTTTAAATTTCACTTGATTGCATATTCAGACATAATCTTCTAATTAAGCCTTGTAAAGTGATTTTTATTCTAGCTTCATATTTTTCTTTCTTTTCTTCATTTTTTCATTCTCCTTTTACTTCAGACTTCCTTAGTTTCTTTCTTTCTTATCTTCCTTTATTTTTATCTTGCTTTTCTTCACTAACTTCTTTCATTTCTTTACATTGTCTTCTTAATTCTTTTCTTACATTCACTTTTTCATTCATTCATTCTGCCTGAATTATTTCTTCCTTTCTTTCATTTGTTCTTTTCCTTTCACTCTTATTTATCTTAAATACATTCAAATTATCAGGAACCTTTTACTAAAACTGTACAAAATAGTTTTCTTCAGTTTTCGAACTGGTTTAGCTACCTGTCTAGCTTGTTGGCCTTGTATATATATATATATAATATATATATATATATATATATATATATATATATATATATCAAGCATACAGGTCACACCAGTAGAAATAGAAGACTGAAAATGAAAACATATACTCCTTATTAAGTCTTGAGAAAAATTTTTTAGTCTTTGAAAATTACCCTCCTGAATAGATTTTAAGAGGAGGTTCAGTTTGCAATACAATTTTATGCTAATTGGTCTATTTTGTGCCTGGCATTCATGTATGTTTTTTTTCTAATTCTGACTTTTTTAATGATCAACAAAAAGCGTTCAAGGTAACTTATTCGTTGATCACCCCTTTTTCCAACTCTTTAATTGATCACCAGCATGCTGCCAAGAATTATTGGTTATGTGACAGTTTTTCTTGAATTGGATAACCAGACCCGTTTTATATTCTTCCTTTTACTCATTCTCTTCAATCTTAATTTATTCATTCCTTCATTAATTCCTTCCTTCTCTTTGAGTTTTTAATCTCTCTCATGCCATTGATTGGTTATTAAAAGAAAAATAATATTGAATTACTATGAAAGAAAAATGAAGAAGAAAATCTTGTTCTTTTAATTTTTCCTTTTGATAAAGAAAGATTATGCAATAAAAAATTTCCCCAATATGAGCAAACACAAATAAAAACAAAAACCTAAGCAGCATGTAAAGAACGAAACATTATATATAACAAAGCTTAACTTAATGATCAAAACAACTTCATTAAAATCCTAAAATCAACATTTATCTCGAACTGCTTAATTCTGAATATTTTAAGCCGATTCATCTGACCATGAAAGTGAATAATTCTTCAGAATACGTTTTTTTTTTTTCTTTCTAATTCTTGATTTAAATCTATGTCCTCCAATTCTTCATCATTTCCGGATAATATTATTTCTTTGTTATATTTCACTTTGAAATATTTAAAACCTGTTGTTTGAAAATATAAAGATTCTGCAAAATCAAAGACTAGAAAAAATACTCTTCTGAGCTTCTTACAAAACATTTATAAAATTGATTGACAAATCAACTTTCTATCATTTATTTTTTTTCCCCCTACTTGAAAGTTCATTTTGTCATATACTGTCTTTCGTCTCTTGTTTTGCTAATCCATCAGGAGTTAAAATAAGAAACTTGTTGTAAATTTTAACCTTGATTGCTAATTGTATATTGTGGCTCTAAAGAATTGGGGATTTTATTTAATCAGACTATTCCACTTATTGTTTGTATTTTGTCTTCATTAAGCTTCTATATTTCATTAACCTTTTATAACAAATATGTTGCCTTCAAAGAAGCATTGCTAATAAATACAGCACTTACAATGTAACTATATGTACATGAGAGATAGGATTGTGTTCAGGTGTTTATATGTTGACGTCCATATTTTTTTCTGAAGTACTTATATGGTATACAACCAATGCATCCTCCCGATAGTCATCTCTAGAGCTGAAACAAGGAACCTAACAAACAGATTGACCCTCAAACTGAGAACCATGCAATGTGCACAAGAAAATCATGTTTAACATCACCTGGAGAAATAACAAGATATCACAGTATATTATAGAAAAAAATAGGAGAGATATCATAGAATCCATTTAAAAACTCAAATTGCAATGGGCTGGTTATGTTGTTAGAAAGGCAGACAACCACTGGATATCACTACTCACAACATACGTAGAACTGGGGCTAGTAAAAAATAAGAAGGCTTGACAAAACTAGCCAAGTTCAGAAACTATTTCCTTGATAGATAGAGAGGTGTGGCAAATCTTGGGGAGGGTCTATATCCAATGACAGGTGCTAGCAAATTGCTGGTGATGATGAGGATCTGGAGTGACCTGAAAACACACACTCTCTCAATATATATATATATATATATATATATATATATATGTATATATATATATATATATATATATATATATATATATACATATATATATTGTGTCATCCAAAGACAGCTGTTTTGATGTATTACATCTCTTCAGTGTGGCTATAGACTTTACATTATCCCATCCAGTACCACGAGGTAGGATTGAAACCTTCGCTTCAGACCCGGAGGCCGATATCCTACCTCTGAGCTACGGAACTGGACGGTCAGTAAGGCTGAATCTAAGTGATATATTTATTTATGCATAAATTCCCCATTCACCAGAGTACTCTATTCCTATGGAAGAGCATTGCATAAGCTTACAAGGGATGAGTTACCTCTCTTAAAGAGTGCTCAACCCTGACTAGAGGAGCATTATATATATACATATATATGGCTTGCAAGTATCTGAACAAGTATAATCTGTGTTTATTGTGCACAGGACTAATCATAAACTATTTAAGCAACCAATTTGGCCACTCTCCTGAATAACCATGTCAGTTAGCCTCTCCGATCTCCTTGTTGACTGATTCTGAGCCCAGAAAACTTAGTTCAATTTATTCAACAATTTAATTCAATTGAAAAAGAATTACCCAAATTTAGCATTGATAACCACAAAACATACCCAAGTGGAAGCTTTGTTGTGCTGATGGCAATTAAATTTGGTTTATTCAAGTGTTTTTGCTTGAAACTCTTAAAACCAAGTCAGACATGCAAATTTTCTGTATGGTCGAATTCTTATGAACAGTGTTTGGGAGTAACGTACATGTATTTAAAAAAATGAAATGTTGTACTGTATAAAATAGCATGCATTATCATAATACCCTATATAAGATAACAAACTACATGTAGTATAAATAGTTTGAAGAGAGGTGGTATTTAATCAACACTATCAGAGGGCGATATAATTATAACTGCTGTTTTTAAATCCTTGAAACACTTACATGGTAAACAACTGATAATCCTAACAAGAGAAAATTTATACATAGTACCATAATCATTAATCTTATGTTAAAAATAAAAAAGACACTGAAGAAAATTACATAAATTAAATAAACAGATATAAGTGACTGAAATGACTCTAATTTTAGGAAAAGTTTTTTTTTAATATATTTAGTTTTTAAAATGGTAAAGCTTTGTAAACTCTCTCTCTCTCTCTCTCTATATATATATATATATATATATATATATGTAATAATTAAATAATTGAGTCATCCACCGAGAGCTGTTTCATTGTATCACAACTCTTCAGTGTGGCTGTAGACTATCCATTTTCCCATCCAATACCATGAGGTAGGATCGAAACCTTCACTTCAGACCCAGATGCTGACATTTTACCACTACCCTAAGCAGAACTGGACAGTCAGTAAGGCTGAATTTAAGCGATATATTTACTTACGCACATTCCCCATCCACCAGAGTGCTCTATTCCAGAGATAGAAGAGCATTGCTTATAGCTTATAATGAACAAGTTACCTTACTTAAAGAGTGCCCAACCCTAGATAAGGGCCTGTTAATTACGATGATAATTGAATAATTAAGTCATCCACAGACAGCAGTTTTGTTGGATTACAGCTCTTCAGCATATATATATATATATATATATATATAAATATATGTGTGTGTGTGTGTGTGCGTGTATGTCGTTTACCTTAATCAACAGTTGGCTTCAGGTTAAAGTTTGTAGATAGCAAGGGATTGCCCATTCTGCAGCCCTCTAACCCTGCTTACAACATTTTCCCTCATTTTAACATTTGTTCTCCAAACGGTCAACAAAACAGAAGTATTCAAAACTTCCTAATGAATAGATATCTTATCATCATCATCAGTCTTTTAACATCCATCGTTGCACATACACCTTTCCCAGGATTTGCCACACTTCTTTATCCAGGGCGTCGCAGAGCCAGTATTTTCTAAATTTGTCCAGTTCATCTCTCCATTTTGTATTCTGTCAGCCTTGGTTTCACATGTGATCTCCAGGGATCCATGTTGTGAGAGTTGAAGTCCATCGGTTGTCTGTCATTCTTGTAACATGGCCTGCCCATCGCCATTTCTATGATATCTCAGACAGCCATTTTCTTCCTGATATACTGTGCTGTCTTGTGATCTCTCCATGTTAAGTTGAGCATGATTCTCTCATGCGCGTGTTGCATGCTTCTCAGTTTGTGGTTCTGTCTTTTGGTTAGGTTCCATGGTTCTGCTCTATAAGTGACTATTGGGAAGATGCATTGGTTGTATACTCATCTTTTTAGGATTATTAGGATTGTCTGGTTTTTGAAAGTTGAGCTTGCTCTGCCGAAAACTTGCCATGAACAGATATAAACGTCTTTTTATGAACTCTAAACAGTGCTGGAAATGAGATTGTGGGCTTACTTAATTTCCTGGGTTTTTTTGTATGTCCAGATATTAATGCATACCTACTTCCTGAAACCTAGCCTTACCGTATATCTCCGAAACCCATTCCAATCAGTCAATCTCTCTCTTGGGAATTCTTCACATACAATGTTGTGCTTTTTCTTTCCTTCTCTCTCCAGCACATGGATTACACATACCCTCTTTCTACTCATTTTGTCCAAAATTACTCTTTTAAATGGTTGGCATGACAACACTTCATTGCAAACCTTGCTAAAACAGAAAAGATTTCCCAGAATGCAACAGGAGAGAAATTGCTCCGAGTAGGGGAGCATCCTCGATACGATCGAGATGCCATTTTCCCCTGCAGTGACAAAGCAGGATACCTGACAGGCACTTAAATGCCTTTCTCCCTGAAGACTCCACCCAATCAAAAATAATGGCTCAATATTGGCTATTGCCAGGGAAAAAAGCCACAATTTTAGTAAAATACCGCAAGAGGTTTATATCCTGTGGATTTCGCATTAGTCAAAGATTACTATCATTAGTCAGTACTAGGGCAGTGCCCACTCCAAAGATGCCTGTTTGGAAGAGGCAAGACATAATGGTGTGTTGAGCAGTTTGACATAATAGTTATGTAAAATAACTTTCTGTCCGTCATACGAAACTACAGGTTCAAAGTATTTCAGTTACTTCACTTCAGTGTTGCCAGTTTAGATATTATATACTTAAATTCAAATCTAATGCCAATTCATACATTTTATATCTAAATTTAGATCTGTTACCAATAAAGATATTTTATATCTAAATTTAGATTTATTGCATAATTTTTGATAAAATGTGTATAATATGATTTTTTATTCTTCTTTATTTGATTTCTTGAGAAGAGCCGGTCCCCAAAACTTTTCTGTTGTCTAATATATCTGGTGAACAGCAACTTTGTATGGAAGCCAGTTGCCTAATAATTGTGGTAAAACATAAACAAACACTGATTCCTTCAGTTGCACTAAGATTTCATTGGTTTCAGTATTAGGCTATGGTTTATCTTTAAGGACATTAATAGTTTGATTGAAAGCCTGAGTAGGTTAGTTTAATGTTTAGTGCACTGCAGACATTGATTCTTCATTCTATTTTATTTCTGGCTTGTTTGTATCTACAATGGTTCAAAAGACGTTCTTTTGTGTCATCAGAATATCTTCCACCAGTTGCAGATGTAACCAGTGATATCATGTGATTCATTTTTATTCATTTTAAAATTACACATATAGATCTGATTAGTCACCCAATAGAAACTGTCATGTGACCAATGTCTTTTGACAACATGCTGTGCTGGGGGTGATCAATTAAAAAAATTGGAAAAAGGTACGATCAATGAATAAATCATTTCCCAAGCCTCTTGTTAGAACAATAAAAAGTTTTAATTTTTTAAAAGAGCGTGAACGCAGCTGAAAACTAACTAAGGAACCAATTTAGCATGAATTAACACTGTGGACTGACCATTCTATATGGAGGGGTAGAGATTTTGAAAATAAAACAAACTTTTTTTCGGAGACATGATAAGGAGTGATGTATAAATTTTCAGCTTGGCAGCCCCATTGGTTCGGCCTGTAGGTATGAGGGCTACCCCAATCTAAAAAATGAAGAACCAAGAATCATTCAAGGTTGGTAGGTTTTCAGTAGAGCAAGCTCAACCTTCAAGAACAAGAAAATCCCATCAGACCTTACAAGAAGGATTTGCAACCAATGTATCTTCCCGTTAGTCACCTATGGAGCTGGTACATGGAAGCTAATAAAGACTGACCCTTCAACTGAGGATCATGCAACATGCACATGAGAGAATCATGCTCCACCTTACATAGGGAGATCACATGATAGCACAGTATATTAGAGAAAAAAACAGGAGTAAGAGATATCAAAGAAGCTGTTAGAAACCTCAAATAGCACTTTGCTGGTCATGTTGCAAAGATGATAGTCAACTGATTGACATCATGACATAACATAGATTTCTAAAGATCACATGCAAACCTGTGACCAATAAGATATAAGCTAGCATGAGCAATACATAAGTTCAGAAAATATTAGCTCTGTGATACCCATGATAGAGAGATCTGATGAATCTTGGGGAAGGCTTATGTGTAATGACGACCGCTAAAAGGCTGATGATGATATCAAATGTACCTGTGGAATGTTTTTTTCTTTTCTTTTTACAATTTCTTTTTTTTCAAAGTCAAGCCATAAACAATGCGGAAATATAGAGCAGATAGCAATTGTTTCAGTAACAACAAAAGGACAGGTTCAGAACTCTTCTGTTATGTGTCGATGAAAAGGAATTGTTATCACCAATATTGAAACAATAATGTTTAATTATCCAATGAAAACACACTTAGATATTTATAGAGAAAATAATTGCTTTTCAAAGGATTTTGACAAGAAAGTCAATGAAAAGAAAGTCAATGGCAAAAAAAAAATATTTAAATAAGATTAAACAATGCTAAATCCTTTTATACTTATCATTCATAAGTTTGTTTTTTATCATCATTTTGGCTTGATATTTTTTATGTGAAATCGTTTTCATGTATATTTTGTGAGGTTTGCAAGTTTCTAAGTGATTTCGCTAAGCTTGGAGGCATGAGTTTACTGAACAAACAAACTGCTAAGATGAAAGACAAATTGATTAAATGAAAGCGGAAGAAAAAATTGATCGAATGAAATAAAGAAAAAATTGATTCAGAGAAAGAAAGAAAGATGGAAGGAAATAAAGAAAAAATCAAGAAGCCAAAGATAAAAAAAACAAACTAAGAAGACAGGTTTGATCAGTCACTCAATAGAAACCATCACATGACCAACATCTTTTGGTAGCATGCCATATTGAGATGATCAATTAATACTCAAGAAGAAAGGGTTATAAATGAATTAGTTACTTCTCGCACGTTTATTGGGATGTAATCACCAAACAGTACGAACTTTCAGAAAACACACAGGCAAAAACTAGGTACCAACTCAGCATAAAATTACATTGCAAACAGACACCCCCCCCTAATATTTGAGGGGAATTTCAAAAAAATAAATGAACTTTTCTTTCTAGATATAATAAGGACTAAATGTTGAAAATTCAAAAGCTCCACTGGTGAGGCTTGTACACGTGATGCATACACAGTCGGGCCAACTTAGAAACTGAAGAAACCTATATTGACAGTTTTTGTGACAGTTTTCGTTGACTGTTTCTTTTACTGGATCAATTAGAAAGAAAGAAAGAAAAAAAATGAAGATGCCAAAAATCAGATGTAAAAAAAACAATCGAAAGGAAATATATATTAGAAATTTGTACAAAAGACAAAATACTCCACCTGTTATTGATCAACAAACAAATACTAAATCGATGAAAAAGAATTTATAAGTTATAAAATACTTACATTGAAAACATAGCATCTACAAAAGAGCAAGGTTAAAGAGAGAGAGAGTGAGAAGGAAAGAGTGGACAAGAGAGGAATGGAGAAAAGGAGGGAGAAGAGTTATGGGGAAGAGAAAGAGAGATGAGGGAAAAAAGAAAAGATAACAACAGAGAGATGAAAGGTGAGGGAAAATTGTGAGAAAAAAAGTGAAAGAAAAGAAAGAAAAGAAAAAAGAGATTGTGGAAAAAGGGAGAGAAAAGGGGAAGAGAAGAATAGACAAAAAAGAGAGAAAAAAGAAAAGAAGGAATGAAGAAAAGCAGAGAATGAGTTGAAGAATGGACTGGTCTTAGAGAAAGAGAGAGGAGAGAGAAAAATAGAGGAAAAGAGTGAGTGAGAGGAGAGGCCAAAGTAGACAGAGAGACGGAGAGAGAGATGAGGAGAAAGAAATGAGGTAAAAGAGGGAGAAAATGAAGAGGGGAAAAAGATATAAAAAGAGAATAATGGGGAAAAGGGAGAAAAAAGAGAGGGTGGTAAGAATGAAAAGAGGAAAAAGAAAGGGGAAGGGGCTGTGAGAGGAAGGAGGGAGAGAGAGGAAAGAGACGGTTAGAGAGTTGAGATGGAAAAAAAGAAAGAGGAGAAAAAAGAGAAAGAGTGATAGGAGAGCAAGAGAGTGGGGAGAAAAGAAGAGAGAGGGTGAAAGATATAGAATAAAAAGAGAGAATAGAGGGAGAGAAAGAGACAGAGAATAGGGAGGGAAAAAGAAACAGAGAATAGGGAGGGAAAGAGAGACAGACAGACAGACAGAATCCCTTGAAAACTGAAAAAACCTATGTTGACAGTTTTTACTGTTGCTTTCTTATTATGAAGAGAAAAAAACAATTGAAAATCCAAGACAAAAGGAAAATAAGATAGATAGATAGATCAAGTAATAAAACTTCAATCATTTTCTCACACTTCATATATATTAAACACTGTCAACAAAAATTGGTAACATAGGTTTCTTCAGGTTTTATGTTGGTCTCCCTGGCTATGTATCTATGTAACACGTGCACAGACCTACCATTGGAGCCAGAGTGCTGAAAATTTAAACATTTACTCCTTATTAAGCCTAGAAAGAAGCAATTTTGTTTAATGAAAATTCCCTCCTGAATAGGTTTTGAGAGAATGAATTCAATTTACAATGTGAGTCTAGATTAAATCGGTCCTTTAGTTTGTGTCTGACAGTGTTCATTCTTGTTTGTTTTCAAAATGTCAAACTTTTTTCTAACGATCACCACTAAACAAAAAAGTGAGAGAAATTATTCATTTATTGATCACCTGTTTTTCTAACTGATCGCCCCAAACACACCATGCTGCCAAAAGACGTTGGTCATATGACTGTTTCCATTGAATGTTTTGTAACCGATTGTTATGGTTACAAAATGAAAGATGAATTGAGCACTATCTTTCTCTGTCTCTCTATGTAAGTATATATATATATATATATATATATATATATATATATATATATATATATATATATATATATATGTGTGTGTGTGTGTGTGCGTGTGTGTGTGTGTATATATACATATATATATGTGTGCATATGTTTGTATATGTATATACATATATATAGGTATATATATAAATATATATATATATGTATATATATATATATATACATGTATACATATACATATATATATATATATATATATATACATTTATATTTGAATAATCAAAGGAAATTTTGAAGAAAGGAAAGGAAATCATTTTTCTAGAAAAGGAAAAAAATACGAATGAAATCGAAGAATGATTTCTGCAGGTGCACAGGAAAAAATGAAATCATTGTTTGACGTTTGTTTATCTAAATTAAATTTATTTCATCCTTTGAGATACATTTTGTTTTGATCAGCAGGTTCAATCAATAAATTTTCAAATCCCCCTCGTAGTTATGGGGCACAGAGCCTTGTTCTATAACAAATAAGTTCAGAATAAAATTTATCAACATAAGTAAACCATAAAGGACGCAGAGAGCACATACCTCCGCTAACACCGTACACCAATCAAAAACGGAATGAAAAATTAAAAAATATTTTTCAAAAAGTGGGAGAATTTTAAATGCACAAATATCAAGATATTTCCCTTGAATTTTGAATTTAGCTTTTGTATGTATGTACCCGAATGTACTTGAAACAGATTTTTTGGGCAGCAGATCATGCTAGATTAAGCCAGTGTCAGTTTAGTTTGGTTTGAATTAAACTAATGAGACCATTGGTAGTTGAATTCGGAATGACCGATATCAGAATGAAGATTATTTAAAAAAATATTGATGCTCTCAGATGTGGCCGTCTATTCACACCAGCTATCTCATGTGTTTGCTGCTCTTGTTGAGAATTATTTTGTTCTAACACCAGTGGAGATCTGAATTTGTAATTTATGGCTGTGTCTTCTTGCCTTACTGAATATAGATGAAGTCAGCATTTTCATATCAGGACATTTTGAGCAATGAATGTCAGTATCTTGTTCCAGATTCTATAAACTTTTAAAAGGTCAGCATGTTCTCTTCAGTATTCCAGGGTCTCTAGATTGAGTTGATTTAATCTTTCAGTGTGAGATATATTTCTCAGCCCTGGAATGATCTTAGCGGCTCTCCTCTTTATTCTCTCTATGGTATCAGAGTTGTATTCAATGTGAGGAGACTATACGCAAAAAGCAAACTCCCGATGGGGACGTACCAAAGATTTATTAAGTAGAACGAAGCTCTCCTCATCAATGTATTTAAATCAGTATTTTATGTAGCTGTTTTATTCACTTTATTTAGTATACATGCAGTGAAATTCAGTGAGTTGTCTATAGAGACACTAAGATCTCTCTCCACAGTAGTTTCCTTCTGTGTGTGTCGTATTCCATCATATTTAATCATGGTGTGGTTTCTTCTTGAGTTATTTCTACCCAGGTGCATGACCTTGCATTTTTTGGTACGAAATTCTATCAGCTTGGATTGGGCCCACCATTGTAATGAGAATGTCTCTAGATTCATTGGATGTTAACGGGTTAGTAAGTCTTTGTGTCATCAGCAAAATACTTAGAGAGGTACGGATATCCTTTGGTAGATTGTTTACAAACAACAAGAACAGAATGTTTGTTTTGGTCATCTCTCTTCCTTCAGAATAAGAGAAAATACCTCTCAACTTTAAAAAAGTAAATGGACCCACCCTAAAATTTGATCAATTTTTCTAAAGCCAACAGCCAACCCTTACGGAAAATTTCATCGAAATCCATTGAGAACTCTCAGAGATATTAAGTGGACAAACAGAATGACGGATATCAGTGAATATCTATACTATTTCCAACTTTGAGGTAAATCATATAATTCTTCCACACTCTCTGTCTCTCTCTCTCTCTCTCTCAGTCTCTCTCTCTCTCTCATTTTAATCAGATCGTTTACAAAGAAGGAATGATTTTGATACAGTTTGCATTGATCTCTTTACAAACATACCTGCATAACGGCATCTTCAACATATTAAATACTTCTGAAAAATGAAATTGGTTTGACCGTCATTTCATTTTATTTCTTCTGCATCTCAAAACAACTCCCATTCATTACAACAGGGCTCAGCAAACCCTTGCATTGGGTGAGCCAGATTAGAAATGCTTGTGTATCTTGTGGGCCGAAGTGAAAAAAAATGAAACAATGCTCATAGAAAGCTATGGATAAATGAAAATTTATTTGTTGAATTTCACACCCTTGCATACCTGATATTGATTATGGCTTATAAATAAAAAGAAAACAAAGATATGAAAGAAAAACAGAACATACTAGTATTTGAAAAAGATAGTGAAGTGTCAAAATCGGTTCCATTAAAATTATCCAATTTAGATGGTTAGAAACTCCATAATTGTATATATATATATATATATATATATATATATATATATATATATATATATATATATATATATATATATATATATTTAATGGAATAAGGGATTTGCTACACAAGCATGCACATATTTTTGCCCTGTTTGGGCTTCTTCAGGCGAAACCTTCAGGATTTGCCTGAAGAAGCCCAAACAGGGCAGAAACATAAATGTCCGTGCAGTGAATCCTTTACTTGATTATATTTCAAGCTCTAATCTAACTCAACTTAATGTTCAATGTTGAATGTATCGAGCACTTCATGAAATAAACCCCTCACACATCGATATTGTATAATATTATATCATTCAATATTCCAGATTTGTATTGTGTGTACATGTATATATACATATATATATATACACACTCATATATATTAGTGTTTCTCTGAATTTTTGAGATGAGGTACTATTATTTTCTCTATTATTTTTTTGGACTATCCTCATCTTGGTTGTTTTCCATACAACGTTTCGGCCGTTGTACTCTACGGCCTTCATCAGGTATGATCTGGTAGGTGTGGGGGAAGTAACGAATCGAACCCTTTGTTTTTAACCGATGGTGGTATATAGACCGCACTCCCCTCTTAGCAGTAGTAGTATTATTCAAATTATTATTGTCTCACACTGGGATTGAACCTAGAAGTATTAGATTACTTGTATGGACACATGGCATAGTGGTTAGAGAAACAGACAGAACCAAGATGAGGATAGTCCGAACAATAATAGAGATACATATACATTATTTTATCATGGACGGTACTACAACAGGCCTTTTTCTTTTCACTAAACAAAAAAAACATTTTTTCTACCTATATACATACAAAGACAGTCCAAAAAAAACCCAGACTTTGGAAACGGGGCACCAATGAGATGTTTCAAAATGCAAACTACAATTATGTTGTGAAGCATTGACTTTGATCTTTTGTATGAAAAGAAAACTGTATCACAACTAATTGGTCAGTATTTGAGCTTTATATTCTAGAATGAATAAGTGTGTAGTGCGTTTGGCACTTTGTTCCAGGTAAATGGACAATGATAACATTGAAAAATAGCATTCTGTGATCAATGGAAATCATCGCCTGACTTCTATGGATTCCCACCTCTTGAAAAACTCTACGGACAGTCAGATGGCAATTTTCAATGAATACAGTTTCTCAGTGTTATTGTTGTCTGTTTACACGGGGAAAAAAGCGCCAAGCATATGTGTATGTTCAAGCACAAGGGGCTCAAGTACTGGCAAATGTGGCGAAGCATTTTTTCTTTTATACACAAAAGGTCAAAGTCACTGATACGCAACATAACAGTAGCAAGCACACTCAATTGTTGCACAGTTTTAGAAGTTTGACTCCCTTTTGGACAGTCATCATAATGCGCTTCCAACTTAGGAATAGGGCATTCTGGTAGATGGGGAATTATGCGAGAGCAAATATATTGCTCAAATTCAACCTTACTGACCATCCAATTCTGGGTCTGAAGTGAAGGTTTCAACCCTACCTCGTGGTATTGGATGGGATAATGGATAGTCTATAGCCATACTGAAGAGTTGTAATACAATGAAACAGCTGTTTGTGGATGACACAATTATTTGATTATTATTATATATATATATATATATATATATATATATATATATATATATATATGTATATATATATATATATATATATTTATATATATATTTATATATGTATATATATGTGCTAACTACAATTATGTTGTGCAGCATATATACATATATATATATATATATATATATATATATATATATATATATATATATATATATGTGTATGTATATATATATATATATATATATGTGTATGTATATATATATATATATATATATATGTATGTATATATATATATATATATATGTATGTATGTATATATATATATATATATAAATATATATATATATATATATATATATATATATATATATATATATATATATATATATATATATGAATAGAGCTCCTTATAACATCAGTTTGGGGATTTTTTTTACTCACAGAAGCAACAGAAAGGCACTCTGGTGATCTGTGGCAGCACTGTGCTGCATCCTGGGTAATAGATCAATTCTTTAAAAATAACAATCAAAGATAATCAACCTTTTTAAATCCTTTTGTAATAGATTTGAAATCTCTGTTGCAAATTGTTTGTTTATATTATAAGAAAGAAACAAGAATTTTCCAAAGATTTTTTCCTTTTTTATTCAATTTCTCATTATTTAGTTTTCTTGTCCTTTTCTTTTGTTTTGTGCTCATGACAGAAACAGAAATACTGAATCTTAGGTTATTTTTTAGCATGTTTCATATCTTTTTATAATGTTTCATAATTTCTTTTGACAGCATAAACTACAAGAAGCGCGGATTCAGTCAGAAACAGTCAATATCAACATTGGTTTCTTCAATTTTTAGTTGGGCTGGCTATATATGTATTATGCATACTATTGGAGTTAGAGGGCTAAAAATTTAATCATTTCGTCCTTATTATGTCAAAGAAAAATGTGTTTTTTTTTGTTTTTTGAATATCCCCTATCTAGTAGATTTTTAGTGAGGGGTACAATATGCAATGTGAGTTTATGTTGAATTGTTCCCTTGGTTTTTTTCTACAGACTTCATGCTTGTTTTCCGAAAATTCTGACATTTTTTTATGATAAGAACACAATTGAATGCGAGAGAAGTACTTTTTAATTAATCACAACATAGCAGGCTGCCAAAAGTTGATGGTTACATGATTGTTTCTATTGAGTAACTAATCAGACCCGTTTTTTTTTCACTGTTTCATATTCATGTGAGTCTTTTGACAGCATAAACTACAAAAAGCAAAGGATTCAGTTTTGTAAGAATTTAAGTACAAAAAAGATCTCTTTTTTTATCAAGAACTTTTAGTGAAATATACTAAGATGTGGAATCAAGAAAATGAACTTGGGAGTCTAAAGAAGGGAAAGAAGGAAAAGGAAAAGAAAGAAGAAAAGAAAGAAAGAGAAAAAAAGGAGAAGAAAGATGCTGAAAAATGGAAGAAAGTAAAGGAAGAAAGATAAAGAAAGAGAGAAAAGGAGGAAAAGAAAGATAGAAAGGGAGAGAAGATGGACAGAGAGAGGAAGGAAGAAGTAAAGAAAGAGGAAGAATGCAATAGAAAGAAAGAGGGTAAAAGAAGAGAAGAAAGGAAAGAAGGGAAGAAAGAGAGTAAAGAAGGGAGAAGAGAAAAGAAGGTAGGAGAAAAAACAAGGAAAAGAAGGGAAGAAAGAGCTTAGGAAAATAAAGAAAGAAGAAAAGAAAGGAAAGAGCAAAAGAAAAGAAGGAAAAGGAGAAAATAAGGTAAAGAATGGGAGGAAAAGAAGGAAAGAAAGAAAATAAAGAAAAAGAGAAAGAAGGAAAAGGAGAAAAGGAGGAAATAAGAAAAGAAAATGAAAGAAAGCGGAAGAAAAAAAGAGAAAGAAACGGCTTAGGAGTGTGAAAAAGGGAAAGAAAGAAAAGGAAAGGAAGTTCTGAGGTATGTTAACAAATAGAAGGTGAGAAAAAATAAAGAGAAAATTAGAAAAAATAAGCCTGGTGGCTGCAGGTTCAAACTCCACCCAGACTTCTATTTTGACTGAGGATGATTACAGAATTTTTTGTATTATACTTAAATAATTTTTTTTCAAGAATATCAATCTTTTTAGTATAAATCTATTTATTTATGAGAAAAAAAAGCCCTACCGTATTTGTATCAAAAATTTTTGTTGATACTCAAAACTTGTCAGTTTCACTTTCAGTAAGAGAGCCACCTTCCAATTACTTTGATGTGATTTAAAATCATGTTGAGAGAATGTTCATTTCATGAATGTATCCATTTATTAAAATGAAATAAGCCCTTGCATAGTGCTATCATTAATTTACGTAGATATGTAAGATTTGTCAATCTGTCTTAGTCGGTAACAGAGTCACCTACCAATGATCATGATTTCAAATCGCAGTAGGGAAATGCTAATTTTATACATCGGTTTATTTCAATGTGGCAAGACAGGCAAGACCTTACTCCGAAAAATAAGCAAGGATTGTCTTGTTCAAGTTACATTGTGGTGGGGTGGGACGGGGACTGAGTCAAGTCCAGCCTTCGACTTGGATTAGGGTTCACAAGAGAGACTGGAATAGAGGAAAAAAGGGAGAGAAAGTGACGAATGGAAACTAAGTGAGCAATTAAAAAAGGAGTGAGGGATCAAGAGAAAGGAAGAAAAGAAAGGGTGAGAAGACGAAAATAACATCTGAACAGCAAGGGAGGATGAGGCTAATACATGCATATATATATATATATATTTATATATATATATATTTATATATATATATATATATATATATATATATATAAAGAGAGAGAGAGAGAGAGAGAAAGCAGAACTTTGAATGGTGTAGGTTTTGGTGTTGTACAGTTAAGGTTTGGCTATACTAATTAATATGGATAAGTATCAGAAGAAAAAGAAAACATTGCTGCCAGCATATATATATCTCTCTCTCTCTCTCTCTCTCTCTATATATATATATATATATATATATATATATGTATATATATATATATATATACATATAGTCTAGAAAGCATGTATATATATATATATATATATATATATATATATATACATTCATACACATACAGGCAAGGACAAATTCCTTCAGTAATTACATACAATTATATCCTATAAGTTCTTCTAGATATTTGAAATTAAAGTAAGACTTCATTAAATGATAAATTATACATATATATATATATATATATATATATATATATATATATATATATATATATATATATTGTCTAGAAAGCTTCACAGCTTTAAACACAGAAGATATAAAATAATCTTTAAAACATTCATATCATGTCAGTCAATCATTTCAAAATATCAGTTATTGCAATTAATGTAAGATTTTCAAAGCGCCTTATGATTTAAACAGGATTAGATATTATAGTATGATATACAAATGTTTCTTGTAGGAATCATCATTTGTTTACAATGTAACTCTTTTCGGAAATGTATACATGCATGCATACATAAACTTATATACACAAAGATTGGGGTCAGCCCTGGGCTATTCCGCTTTCCTTTTAAATCTATTGCTCAGGCTGGAAGGAAATCCACACTTCTGTCACAAAGCTAAGCCATTCAAATACGAAGATATATATCTTCTTCCACTTAATTAATGGTTGTAAAAATCTATATTTATACATATATATATGTATATATATATATATATATATAATAATGATTAGATAATTGAGTCATCCACAGACAGCTGTTTTGTTGTATTACAACTCTTCAATGTGGCTATAGACTATCCATTATCCCATCTAATACCATGAGGTATGGTTGAAACCTTTGCTTCCGACCCAGAGGCTGGCATTTTACCTCTACCCTACACAGAAGTGGATGGCCAGTAAGGTTATAAATATAAATATAAATAAATTATATTCATAAAGATTTACATAAACTAATATATAAATATATATATATATATATATATATATATATATATATATATATATATATATATATATGTATATATATATATATATATATATATATATATATATATATATATATATATATATGTATGTATATATATATATATATATATATATATATATATATATATATAAAGATATAAATATAAATAAATCTTATACATAAATGTATTTTCATAAAGATTTACATAAACTAATATATATATATGTGTGTATATATATATATATATATATATATATATATATATGAGAGGGAAACTAAGATGGAAGGGAGAGAAGCCAATAAGGAGAGCAAAGGAAACATGAATATCAAGGAAAGGAAATCCTTGATGAGAAATAAATTGGTCAGATTATGACCAGAGTATAAGAGAAAAGCGCTGAAACAGAACCAGATCAGATTTGAAGCAATAGAAATTGTCTTAAAGCTGAACGTTGCTTCTTCTGAGGGTTTTGCCTCTCTTTGATGTGCTTCTCACACTTGCACGCACATATTGCAGCCGAGCTGATTTGCATAAAATGTTCAAAGGCCCTTAACGAGTGCTTAATCACAATCCACTTCATTAGCGTTGGCAGAGTAACGGCAAGTGAGCCGCTGAACACGAGAAACAATCAAAAACAGAAACGTCTATTTTCTGTCATTTAGGTTGAAAGGAACACAAAATGGAACATGCAATATAAGAAGAGGAAAAAAAAAACACGTCTGGTTAGTTGCTCAATAGAAAACGTCATGTGACCAATGTCTTTTGGCAGCATGCCGCACTGGAGGGTGATCAGTTAAAAAATGGGAAAAGAAGGTGTGATCAATGAATAAGTTACTTGTCTTGCTTTTTTTTTTTTGTTGGTCAGTTATAACTGGAAAAAAAAGTCTTAAATTTTTTTTTGAATGCACACAAACAAGGGGATCAATTTAGTATTAACTTACATTGTAAACTGAACCCCCAACTAAAAACCTATTTAGGTGGTTGATTTTCAAAAAACAAGAAAAATTGTCTTCATTCGACAGTATTACCCCCCAAAAAAGTGTGTGTTCTGGGATGGACAGATCAATTCACAATGTAAATTTATGCTAATTTGGTCTCTTAAATTGTTTTTCTTTCCGAATTCAGACTATTTTTCAGTTATCAAGGCTAAACAAAAGTTAAGAGAAGTAATTTATTCATATTTTTAGTCATACACATATGTATAGGATTAAATGGTCGCTAAGGTAGTCGAATATTATCCACCAACACAAGTGATTAGTCTCCAAGCTCAAGTGAAAACCAGGATTTAAATGCTGATTTTTCAAGGCATGAATAAAGGCCCTCTGCACTTGAAAGATTTGTACAAAACAATCTCCATCTCCTATGAATCTGAGCCAGCAAAGCCTTATATCTATCTCAGTCTATACAAATCTATCCATCTCAGATGGATGGAAACAGACCATCTATCCAGCAATCAGTCTGTTCACTCTCAATCTTGACTGTTCACATCTATCTATCTATCTATCTATCTATCTTTTCAAATCTATGAATCAATATTGGTCTGTTCACATCTAACTATCAATCTCTGTCTCTTCACATCTAACTATCAATCTCTGTCTCTTCACATCTATCTATTCATCTCAGTCCAATCACAACTATCTATCTATCTATCTATCTATCTATCTATCAATCTATCTATCTATCTATCACTGTTCATATCTATCTATCTATCTATCTATCTATCTATCCATCTATCTATCTATCTATCTATCTATCAATCAATCAGTCTCTTTACATCTATCTATCAATATTGGTCTCTTCACATCTAACTATTAATCTCAGTCAGATCACATCCATCTATCTATCTGTCTATCTGAAATCAACAACACAAAAGAAGAGTTGAAAAGTGTATAACACGGTTCATTAATCAACAAGCTGTTTTCAAGAATGAATTGTTTCTTTGTTCTTATTCAGATTGTCCCCAGAAATGAGGAAAGGCATCTGAACAGTAACACAAATCAGCGAAAATCCAATTTAAACTGTCAAAATAGGTTTCTTCAGTTTTTAAGTGATGCTGACTGGCTGGTTGTGCATAAATATATCATGTGTGCAGGCTGCACCAATGGGGCTTGATGGTTAAAATTTTCAACATTATTATGTCAAGAAAAAAAGCTTTTTTCTTTTTTTTTTTTTTCAAAGAAAGCTTTTTTATTTTTTCCTCACCAAAATAGGTTTTTAGAAGTGGGTTCAATTTACAATGCAAGTTTATACTAAACATCTATCTTAGTTTGTGTCAGGCAGTATTCATTCTTGTTCTTTTTGAAAATTTACAATATTTAGCAATCTAACAAAAGGCAAGAGAAGCAACTTAATGATTGGACCCCCAAAAAATAATATCTGTAGCTTGCATAAATGAATTGCCATCACCCCTGTGTGTACCATTACTAATTATTTCAAAAAATTATCTATTATCCAAATTTATCTTTTAAAAAAATTATCTATTATCTAAAATTATCTGGAAAAAATTATCTTTTATCCAAAATTATCTAAAAGAAAATTATCTTTTATCTAGACTTATCTAAAAAAACACCAGCACAAAATTTGGGCATCGTTGGTCCCAATATGACCGTGCAGATCTGAAAGAGGATTTTTAAAAAGAAAAACAAAAAAAAAAACTGCTTTTAGATGGTGATTCAATTTGATCATAGATGAAAATACCAATTTATATTTTTTCTCCTTTAATGACCCTTGATAAATTGCTGATTAGGCAAGTCAGTAATTATTAATTTGATTTTCTAAATTAATTGATATATTACTAGTTTGACCTGAGGAAAATCCATTGTTGGCAACTATAATTATCCATTTTTCTCATGCATCTGCTCTTCTCTTACCCTTTGCCTACATAGCCTCATTCTCTCCCTTATCCCTTCCAATCTTTGTTGATCATTCATTTTTTTTTGTCTGAATGTCATGCAAGCATGGATTAGTTTCATATGCAAATATCTTCCGACCCCTTACCTAAATTCCTTTTCTCACTCTCTCTTCTTGCCCTCTTATTAAACATCCTAACTCTCTTGATTGCCCTCTCTCTTCCTCTCCTTTCATTAAACAACCTTACTATTCTGCCCTCTCTCTCTCTCTCTCTCTCTCTCTCTCTTCCTACTTTATTATTAAACTTCAAATGCAGATAGGAACAAGCAAAACAATATTATATATTTGATTTTTTGATCTGATCAATATTCTGTCTTTGGTCATGAACACAGTTAAACCTTGTACAGTTATTTCACTAGAAATTGTCACAAGACTGATCCTCCAGCTAACTTCATCGAGGTGTTGATTTTATTTTGGTTGTATAAACAAAAAATTTGACGAGTTTTCTCAAAGAATAAATGTAAACAATATTTCAGTGTACATTTTGAAACAAAAATGCAGAAATTATTTATTATTTCACCAGTAGCAAGAAAGTACCATGAATCCTAAAAAAGGGTATACAACAAATGCATCCTCCTGATTGTCACCTATGGAGCTGACACATGGAACCGAACCAAGTGACTGACTTGTAAACTGAGAACCATGCAATGTGCACATGAAAAGATCATGCTCAATATCACATGGAGGTATCACAAAACAGCACAATATATCAGGAAAAAAACAAGAGACCATCATAGAATACATTAGAAAACACAAATGGCAATGGGCTGGTCATGAACATGCAAGAATGGTAGAAAACCGATGGATATCACAACTCACAACATGGATCCCCAAAGATCACATGTGGAACCAAGGCTGGCAGAATTCAAGATGGAGAGACAGATTAGTCAAGTTCTGAAAGTATTGGCTCCGTGACGCCCATGATCGAGAAATGTAGTGGATCCTGCGGAAGGTCTACGTCCAACAATGGATGATAAAAGACTGATGATAAGACAAAATGTTTCTTCTCAATTTTGGTTAGAGCGTTGATATAATCTAAATCTTCCAAGTGCGATTTCTTTTTTTCAGTTTTAGTGAGTATGTGGTGCACCCCATACTTTTAGTTAAGAATTTGATATGCAACCTTTCCTTTAGCTTGATATGTTTAACGCCACTTCTGACGACATCTCCCCATAAAAACCCTGAACACATACGTTCAATTGCTTATTTGTCCCGGCTGTCTAGCCAATCACCTTCTTCCTTTCCTTCTCTCCAAACTGGTGGCTAGAGTAGTTTCTATTCTTTGATTGTGTCTATGCATATAACATAAGACCTGTTATGTCACGTGTCCCCTGAATACTTATCCTTCCTTATATTTAATTTTTATAATTTGTAAATTTCATGTATTATATATATATATATATGCATATATATATATATATATTTATATATTGTAAATTCTATGATTCTAGATAGTTATCGGTATGATCAGTTTTATGGAAGATGGTTGGTGTATAGTTCTCGTTGAACAATAGGTGTCCACTGTGTTTGTGGGCCCACGTGGATGTCAGTAGAAATGTAGAAAGAAGGAAAGGAGATGTACGGAGAGAATATGCCACTAAGTTTAGAGGATTATTCCTCTAAGCAATTGAACACATCTGTTTTGGGCTTTTATTGTGAATTGTCGTCAGAAGTGATGTTTTAGATATCTAGCTAAAAGAAGGGTTTCCTATCAAGTTCTTGACTAAAAGTATAGGGGGCGCCACAGGTGATTCATTAAGCTATTTGTGAACGAATGTTTTTATTGGTTGACTTTGTACCACATATGGAAGCTGATTGGTTTTTACTTAAAGTTAATTTTAGTTTTCCTTTCTCTTTCTTTTGCTTAATATTTTTGTATATGTAATTAGTACCACCATAAAAAAAGTTTGTTTTCACTAGTAATGTCTTTCAAGGAGTTGGGCTGAAAAATACTTTCACGGTAAGACCATGCCTTCCCTTACTGGGTACCTGTTTTTCAACATATATGATTCTTCATAAATAGAGAGGTTTTCTCTTTTTCTTATGGTTAATTCATTCAAAAATTTTCTGTACCATTCAAAACTGACCCGTTCAATTTTTTTTTCTAGTTTACATTCAGTCACTTCATTTTGTACAGCAATGCCCTAACCGTACTACATCAGAAGCCATACTACACAAGGTATTACCATACTGTGATTATCAATAGTGCTTGACAATTATGATAATACAAAGTTCTACTCTTGATTTAACCATTTTTGTTGGACCAAAGTGCCCGATAAGTTCAATCTGGTAAAGCATTTTACTTGGTTAAAGGCCATCGCATCATTAAGTTGGGATTCACCAAAATGCCACAATGAAAAGCTCCAAGATGGGCAAAAGAACGGGCGGAGTTTATCACTGATTGTATGTCACCCTGCTGTTTGAAGCCAAAGTTACTGAAGTTTGCCACCCGACCATCGGCAAAACACCAGCATGGCGTTGGATGCCATTTGATCTTTTTCTCGATGACTTTCCTGTGTTGCTTTCTCTAATCAGATGTCATCGAAGCAAAGGAATCATTATGTTGCATTGTTATCTTTCTCCTCTTCATCTTATTTTCTCAAAGGCTCTCTGAGGCTCCGCAGTAGGAACATCTTTGGAAAAAGTTTTTAATCTTAATTTCTTTATTTGGGAAACTCCTGATCTGGATGAGTGATCTTTTGCTATTTTTTTCATTTTTTCTTTATCTTTCTATCCACCTTTTTGAAAAAGTGTGTTTTTAAAAAAAAAGTTTTTAGATCTGAATTTACATCAAACATGACAAACTAATATATATATATATATATATATATATATATATATATATATATATATATATATATATATATATATATATATACACCTAATACACAGTTCTGCTTATAAGTAATTGAACACAACAGAAATTTTGCTTATATTGCTTGTTTTTTACTATAACTCCAAAACTAAAGTTTTCTACCCTAACAACAAGAACAATCCTCACCAAAGTTAGGGATGTAAACTGATACATAAAATTCATATTCCCTACTGTGATTTGAACTTACAACTAACTAATTGCCAGCACTCTTACTGACTGAGCTAAATTAACAAGTCTCAGGTATTAAGAGAAATTCATCTTACAAATATGCACATGCTCATTTCATTCTAATGAATAAATACATTTATACAAAAAAAATATTTTCATAATTAATCATTTATTATATATACAATACTAAAAATTCAGAGATCAATTTCTGAATAGAAGTTGGAGTGAAGTTTGACCCTGCAGCAGCAAGTCTTGTCTTGTCTATCTTTTCTTATACATTTCTGATGTTTCATGTTTTGGGGATCTGAATTTATATCATACATGACAAGCTAAAACTCACACACACGCCCAAACACATATGTATACAAACATTCAAGCACAAATGTATATATTTTGTGTATATGATTTTTTGTTCAATTGCTTAGAGGAATAATCCTCTGAACTTAGTGGCATATTCTCTCCATACATCTCCTTTCCTTTTTTCTACATTTCTACTGACATCCACGTGGGCCCACAAACACGGTGGACACCCATTCTTCAACAAGAACTATATACCAACCATTCATCATATCTAAATAAAAGATGTTATAACATTTAAAGTAAAAATGCAATTACATTTTTTTATGAATTTAAAAGTTTTTTCCCATGAAACTGTTTTGAGTATTTTGAAAACGAATCATATATTTACATGATACTTAAAAGAGATCCATAGTAAAACAGCTAATGGTCCCCACAACAGAATTAAGTATTTAACATTAGGATCCAAATTTAAATGATGATAACAATAATACTAAAACTAAATTCTGTATAAAACGCAGGATCTACTGAACTCAATACATTAACATCTATCACAAAATAAGTGACAAAACAGAATATAATATAGTAAGATGATTTGAGACTGTATGAAATTGATGAAATTTCTAAAAGTAAAATTTTTTTTGAGCAGAAATGTGCAACATCTCTAAGACTATATATATATATATATATATATATATATATATATATATTCACACACTCATTAGTGAATCAGCGAAAAACAGGTGTAAAATACAATCCTTATATGCACATGTATGTGAATGTAAATATGTGTGAGCTGGAACCTGTCACACCAGATCTTATTGATTGTATATATACAAATTAAACTTGCCACTAATTAACCTAATTAAATTACCTTTCATCTTGATAAGCAAAGATTAATTTAATTTGCCTTTAAACAATAATTATTGCTGAGGTTGTTCACATACCACATTCGCTTTTCACCTGGCGGGTACACGTTTGTTATCGGGTAGATCTATTAATTGCTCTGCGTAGCATTCTGCAACACATGGCCCTTATCATTTTGTTTTTCAGTTGTCATTAGCATCTGCAAGTGCCTCTTGACAAGTGCGTTCTTCTTCAACGGTCATAAAGTCGGGGATCAGTTTTGTTATAAACCATCAACTAAATTGATCACAGTTTAATGATCGATAAAAAATATGCTGAGAATCAGCCAGATTAAGTATCTGAAATGTTGAATCATCAACATTTTTATGCCTTTCTTTATAATAATCTTATCAGCCAAGTATCTTTATCTTTGTTGTTTTTATCATGATATTTTCATGCATTAATCACAATTACCCACAAGACATCAGTTTAATCACTGTTGCCAGGCTTGGGTTGTTCACATGTTTTCATATTCATATGTATATATATATATATATCTCCAAATTTTGTCCAGCTGTAACCATTCTTTGAAGTAACTTGGAATTTTGCGTTCACACACACACACACACACACACACTCCTCAATCAGTAGGGGAATTTTTTTTTTTAAATTCCCCTCTACATAAGATTTTATTAAGGGGTTCGATTTACAATGAAGGTTCATGTCAAATCAGTTCCTTAGTTTGTGTTTAGCAGTATTCATGTTAGTTTTATCTAAATTTGTACTTTTTAGTGATAACAGCCCCAAAAAGGTAAGAAAAGTAACTTATTCCTTGATCATCACTCTTCCTAATTTTTTTTAATTGATCACCCTATCGAGTGACTAACCAGACCTGTTATTGGGTTTGTTTTTTTAAACATAGATTTATAATTCAAACCGTATTGGTAGTATTTTTGTCAAGATAACTTGATTTTACCACCTTCTCTGCTTAATTCTTGAGTTGAAAAGCAGTGTATATGGGTGGCAGTTATTCATAATTTCCCTTGGAATGCTAGCCACATTTTAGTTAGCATGTTTGTCTAGTTAAAGCAAAAGAAGAAATGTATACATATATATATATAGATATATATTATATATATATATATATATACATTTTAGTGAATTCTGCTGTGGTTTGAACATCTACCTTGGAGATTAGAAGGCAGATGACTATCCATTCGGCCACGGTGCTGCTACTGGAACATAGTATTTCTAAGTCAATTTTACTAGATTAAATATCCATCCTAATGGGCAGAGTAAATTGCTGTCCATAAGAGAAATAGAATGATAGATAAATGGCAATCAGATAACATTTAATTCAATTTGTTTTTAAAATTGATTTAATACCACTTTTTACAACGCGGAAAATGCTGATGAAGTCATAATCTAGTTTATGTTTAATCTAATAATTATATGTCAGCTGTATTTATACACTTACATGTAATACTGAACATTTTACTTATATATATATATATATATATATATATATATATATATATATATATATATATATATGTATATATATATATGTATATATAGATATATACATATATATATATATATATATATATATATATATATATATATATATATATATGTATATGATGATTATGTTGATATGATATATACACAGCAATTTATGATAAGTTTACAATAAGAAAAGTAGTTGTATTCAAATTAAATTCATCATCCTGACATATCTCACCTTTTGGCTTTGTCAAAGTATGAATTTTAAATTAAACAAATTGAAATATTCATCTTTTTTCAAAGTAACAACATTAGCGATTACGTTATGATCTCATGGTTTGTTGTTACTTGAAAAAAAACAAACATTTCAATTCGTTTCATTTAAAATTCATACTTTGACAAAACCAAAAGGTGAAATATCTTAGTGTAATAAATCTAATTTAAATGCAACTATTTTCAATATCAATGGATATATTCTATCAACATACTCATCATATATATATATATATATATATATATATATATATATATATATATATATATAAATAAGATCTCACGCACATATAAATGTATAAATACAATAGATATATGATATCGATACTGAATACATATTAGATAAAACTATTTTTCTTCATTTTCAACTTATTACATAATATATATAAATTGCATTATACCATTTTGAAACTCAATTTGAAAGGATCTCCAATTACAACATGGTGTATATATCATAGAATGAACAATTAAAGAAAATGGGGCTACTGCAGGAATCAAACCTGTGACCGATACGGTAGTCACTTAAATATAGCATTGCTCATACCACTGGGCTAAACTATCACCGGTAATGCAAAGGCTCAAATAACTGCTTTAGCTCCAAATTCCTATTACGCTGATTCATTGTCTATACCAGCTCTATTTATTTCTTTCAGCGCAGACAATTATATCATTAAGAAATGGATACATAATCCGACAGAAATAATTATTTTTGCATTACTGGCAGCTGTTTACCTCAATGGTAAGAGCAACACTTTTTGAAGCGGTTACCCTATCAGTTGCAGGTTCGATTCCTGCTGCAGCCCTATTTTCTTTAATTGTTTATTCTATTCATTGGTCTTGGCCAAATGATACATTCACCATGTAGAAATGGGAGATCCTTTCAAAAAGAGTTTCAAAATAGTATAACACAATATATAATTATTCCTGACAGATTATATATCCATTTCCTGATAATATGTATGTATACATATACATATATATATATATATATATATATATATATATATATATATATATATATATATATATATATATATACACCTGTATATATATATTTAAAAAAAGCAAAGAAGGAAAGAAGTTTTTTCAATGTTTATTGTTCAAAGCTGTAAAGCTTTCTAGACTATATATATATATATATATATATATATATATATATATATATATATATTCTGCAGCAGCCCTATTTTCTTTAATTGTTTATTCTTTTTATATTGTCAAGGCGAAATGATACATTCACCGTGTAGAAATGGGTGATTCTTTTAAATAGAGTTTTGTAATAATATAATGCAATGTATAATTATTTCTCTCAGACTATACATCTATTTTCAGGTAATAATATATATATATATATATATATATATATATATATATATATATATATATATATATATATATATATATAAAGAAAGTGAAGAGAGGAATAAGTTTTTTCCGTGTTTAATGTTCAAAGCTGTAAAGTTTTCTAGAAAATATATATATGATTACTTATTCAAGTTCATACGTGCGTTTGCATCATCTTCTCATATGAAAGATATACATCAGAAATATCATCTCATTAAATATATATATATGCATGCTTGTCTTCGTAGAAATGTACTTATGCGTGTATACAGACACATACACGCATACAATATACATCAGTAATTTAAACTCATATTTGTATGTATGTGTTTATGTTTATCAGGAAATAACTTAGTTTGCTGTTCTGATCAACTAAACTAAACTTTAATGAATATTTAATGAATATTCTTCTGTAACTAGTTAATCATAGCGAAAAAGATTCATTTATATACAGGTTGTCCCAACTGCTATCTGAAAGTTGAGCATTCATATAAAAGCCTTTCCTAAATCAAAATTGCATAAAACAAAGAACCAATCACCAATATTTCAAATGGGAAAATTATTTGAACTTCCAATGACAGAGTTGTTAATTTAGCACTTTTAGTGCTAAATTTAGCACTTCTTGTACAAAATTTAGCACTTTTTGTACTAAATTTAGCACTTTTTGTACTAAATTGAGCACATCTATTATTTTGGCAGAGCAAAAATTGCTATCTTAGCATGAAAATTTTGGACTATTTTAAGGATCTATTTGGTGTGTTTTGGCTATTTTTCTCAATTTAGCACCTTGGTGTAAAAATATTTTTTGAGTCAGCAAAACTGTCCCCAGACCCCAAAAATGTCAGGATGGTATATTAAGCTTTGTCATCGAAAGTTGTGGTGGCAGTAGGTACAAGAAACAGGGGTGGAGAAGATAGAGAAAGGTGGTGTGCACCTCTGTAATAGCTTTCTACAAAACAAAAGCAGAATACTATTTTTGCTTTTTCCAAAAAAGCAAAAAAAAATGTAAAGCAAACTTTCAAAAAGCAAAGATAACTTATATTCAAATTTCATTAGATCACTTTTTCCTCTTTAAAAAAGAAACTAGAAAACTTATTCTTGAGGAAGAATCTAATGTTCAAAATGTTTTTTTCATTAAAATTGGTAGAGTCCATGGTTATGAACAGAGAATTAAGAAAATTACGTTTTACATAAATAGATAAAAGAAATATCTGTAAAAACAGATTGGAATGAGTTTAATACAGATAAACCTATGAACTTTATGATACATGTATTTGTATGAAATAATCCACTGTTTTTAAAATGTGGATCCCTGGGGATCTGTCTGATAGTAGTCAGGGTGTGGAGGTTGAAAATTTAAACTAATATTCTAAATTTAAAATTGGGATAATCGTGCTCTTTTTCTAAAATTTACCTCTGTTAACACACTTTCTCTAGGTGGCGATAGATAAGAAATAAACAGCAAAACCCATTAAATATTGAACATGACATGAGAATTAACATCTCAAATACTGAACCATTGTGAATTTTGTGACAGAGAAATACCAACCATCGTACAGCTTTTGGAAACATAGAAATTTTACAGACGTGTCCTGCGTATAAAGGTTTGAAAAAACATGATACATTTAAAACGAAAATTGTTTTTAGAGGCAAAAAATTATTCATTATTATGGTACATCAATGACTGTCTCCTTTTTTTTTTTTTCTTCAAGGCACCCTAAGCAAGGCCTTTCGGACACCTTACACATCAAAAAGTTAGTAAGAAAGGGGTTATTTACGCCACAGAATTAAGAATTGTAAAAATGAATATTAAATTAGCTTATTGATACTAAAATTGTAAGTTGGAAACACTAAATTATGTTGCATCTAAAATGAAGATTAAAAAGACAAAAGGAATTTGTTTATTCTTGATTTTAAAACTTTGAGGTTGTACTTGTTGGGAAAATATGCAGAAGGGAGTTTATTCCTCATGGTAGATGTTTTTGAGAAGAAGCTATTTGCGTAAAACTTAGGATGATTTTTTGATACGTCTTAAAAGTATGATCTGAAAATTAAATTCTAAAATAAGAGAATCATCAGAATATTTCCTGTAAAAAAGGGGTGGTTAAGTTTTCAAAGTTTTGAACCATTGCTTTAACCAACAGGTTTGATTGAAACTAGATTTTTATCTTGTTTCAGGTATAAAAAAATGGTTTCAAATGTTGCATATTTAAATGGTATATTTTATATGCAAATGACTTTAAGGATCTATGGTTAGGCTGTATCTAGGGTTTATGCTTGGGAATCACAGAGGGGTCCATCAGGGATGAGTAAAGTAAACCTGAGCAGCTGGGGGTTCTTCAAAACTGTATGGGCTTACAGTGATGATAATTTACTTGTCAATTTTCAGTGAACGTCATTTGCAGAGATATGATCTCTGAGTGCTTTCTAGTTCTAAGATTTGTTCAAGAATTAGAAAGCATCCTCTGTGGAAACACAAATGAACTATTTATGAATTTTTTCAGGGTACCACACCTTTGGGTGCCTGGAGGGTATTTTCAAATAGCACCTCCTAATCCTTTTCAGCTATGCCACTGACCCCCATGTATAAATTAGAATCATTTGTCTTTTTCAGAGGGCACTGGATGGTATCAGCCAAGTGACTTACGTTGCTGGAGAATGAAACCAGCCGATCAGTGTGTCAACTACAATTTATATCAGCCATCTTGTAATGTAGAAAGAAAAGAGTCTCTCCTCTTTCTTCATGGATTATACACTCAAAGAAGGCTGTAGAATGGATTGGCTGAAACATTGTGGTAACAATACGGATATGTCCAAACAAATCTTTCAATTTCTAAACATTATTTCAATCTTCTTACTCTAAACAGGAGTACCAGATAAATGGGAAAACCATAATTTGCCTTATCAAAAAAAGAAAGAAAGACATTAGAAAGAGCTGAATGAATCAAAGTAAGAATAAAAGAATGAAAGAAACAGGGAGAAAAATGAACAAGAGAGATACAAATTGAAAGAAAGCAAGAAAGAACCTTAAAAAAACACTGCATGAAAGAAAGAAAGTGAAGAGGGAGGAAAGAAAGCAAAGAAGTGAAGAAGGAAAAAGCAAAGAAGAAAAAAAGGAAGTGTAGTGAAGAACAAAGAAAGCAAAGTAGAAAGGAAGAGAAGGAGAAAGAAAGTAAAGGAGAAAGATGGAAAAGCAAAGAAGAAAATGAAAAAGGGAGGAAGAAAGCAAAGAAAAAAGAAGGGAAACTAAGAAGATAGAAAGAAAGCATAGAAAAAAGAAAGAAAGTGGAGAGAAGAAGAAAGTGAAGATAAGAGAAAGTGAAGAAGAAAGAAGGAAAAATCAAAGAAAGAAAGTAACAAAGCAAAGAAAAAAGAAAGAAAACTAAGAAGATAGAAAGAAAACAAAAAAGAGAGAAAAGAAGCTAAGAAAGAAAGCAAAAAGAAATAAAAAAAGTGAATAAAGAAAGAAAGAGAGAAAAGAAGAAAGAAAGTGAAGAAGAAAAAAGAAAGCATTGGAAAACAATGCATGGAAGAAAGAAGAAAGAAAAAAAAGAAAAAAGAAAGACATCAGAACACACAGAAAGAAAGAAAGAAAGAAAGAAAGAAAGAAAGAAAAAAGTAAAGAAACGATGAAAGAAAGAAAGAAAAACTAAAGAGTAATTATGGAATACTTTTTCTGTGCAAAAAACAAATAATAATCCTAATTTATGGATGGACATTCAGTAGGAAGATTTCTAAGGGAGGTAATTCAGAATATTTTTTAATAATTATCCAGAAAATCTTGTGGGAGTTTGAGTTGGCTTAATCTTTGCAGCCTTTTGATGAGTTCTAAATAATAAATTGAAATATGATGATTGTTTTGATACAGAGAGAATAATTTATGAATAAAGATTAATGAATTTCTCAGCAGGCGGCAAAAATGAGTCAAGAAGCAAATATGAAAATGAACATAACTGAACTCCTACACTGATCATCAAGTGATACAATGCCCATCTCTGGCTCAGTAGGTCGTGGGTTCATTCCATGCCTGAGTCATACCAAACACTTTAAAAATGGTACTCAATGCCTTTTTGTTAGGGATATAGCATAGAGAGTAACAGAGAGGGAACTTGGTGAGGGATGGGTTCCATCAGGTTATCTCACCCAAGCAGGCCTCGATTAACTATCAAACAAAATAAGCACCAACTTAGGGCACTAAAAGATGAGGGGGCACCACAGGATTTTTGCAGTTTCCTTCTTTGAATTATTACGAGTTGTTTGAATTGGTTAAAATTAAAGTCTAAATTTAAAATTTTATTTTTCTCTTATATATAGAGTTAATTCAAACATACAAATGATTCAATTGTCCACACAAATACTATAGTAAAAAATCTGGTTGTTATGCAAGTTTCATTGGTAAATATTTGGTTCAATGAAATAGTATATTTTTATGGAAAAATGTATTTTTTCTAACATATATTGATGTGTTTTAAATGAACATAACTTTGATTTTGGAAAATTCTATCAGGAAGGCTCAGATGGGGGCACTATTCTGGGGCTGTGCTCAAAGTATCAAGTAGATTTTATCTGACCTTGTAGCCAAGATTCACCGGTGAGGATATGGGTGCTCCGACAACATGATACAGGGGACTAAAAACCCTGTACCAACTTACAGGACTTTGGACTATAAATGGAAACTCTCATACAACTCTCTTACATAACATGAAAATATCACCAGATGAGTAAACCTACCTTCTTGAGGCTTATCAAGTGGGCATAACATCATTGCTTTTGTTGATCTTCAATACTAGAGAGTTATCTTACCTACAAAGAAAAGAGCAATAATAAAAGCAAAGGAACATGTTATAAATCTAATTTTGGGTAGTGAAGAAGTCATTTATTGTCTCAGTTTAATAGGGTGCATTAAAAGCATTTTCGTTTTTTACAGACCTTTACTCTAAAGCTTATTTCATGTACACAACTGAAGACTATCTAAGACTCCACTATATATCAATCACCACAGCCTAACAAATGTTCCGCCCAACCAACAAGACGAGCGGGTTTCAGATTCTTCTCTTATTGCTTGTCTGTGTCGGCTTATGTCTCTCTAGATGTTTCTGATCACATTTTTGTGGATACAACTTAGGGAATTCATATGACTACACCACTAGACATCATCAAAAAAGTTTGTATCCCATCAATTGGAGTCAATGGCTTAAGCTCAATTTAATCTGACTGAAGATCATAAGAACAAAACTGGTGGTTAGAAAGATTGTGTAGCACCAATATTCCTAATAGAGAAGGGACTTGCCTGCTTGCCTTGAAAATGATGATTTGAAGTCCTGGCCTTCTAATCTCACAATTGCCCCACCAACTAGCCAAGTGAGCAAAACATTCTTCTCTATTCGCTCATCTGTGAGTGAGCGTGTGTGTGTGTGTCCAGGGGCTTCTGGTAACATTTTTGGTGCTACAAGCTTGAAAATGCCATTTGGTACCAAAAAGCAAAAAACAATTATTTGGTTTAAGGTAGAAATTCTCCTTTTGGTCTCCATGGTCATTTTTGGACCAACTATGCTCAAATATTATGCTAGTATTTCTCAGACAATATTGGATATTGTTTTGAGATAATCATTAAGTCAATATTACCATTATATACATCATATTATAACCGATACTATACAGCTGTACCTTTTATTTCAGATGATATAATGACAGATACAAAAACTGAGGTTCTGGCAGTTTTGAAGCATTATTTTAAACTGGGCCTTAAAGTCACTAAAACTGCTTGAAGAATGTGAGAAGTAGAAAGAAATAAAACAATATCTAACCATACAGCCCAAAAGAAGTTTAAGCATTTTGAAGTAAGTGTCTTATCCCTTGAAATAAAGCCCAGAAGTGAATGGGCAGCAGTTGTTGATTATGATAGTTTAGAATACAAGGTTGAGGAGAACTTGAATACCAGCATTCAAACACTTTCACAAGAGCTAGAATTAGCCAAAGTTACCATATGCTGAGCATTACATAAACTCTCAAAAAACAGGAGCTATCAAAAAGTTCCCAATAAAATCTGAGTTGATTAAAAACAAAAATTGGATGGAAAACTGGTTTCAATATTTCTCATGAATGTCATTTCAGGAATCCGTTTTTTTCCCCAAATCTAGGAATAGAAAAATGTCTCCTTTCCTTCATTGAAAAATATTTGAATAATGATTTGTTATAAGCAGAATGATAGGGAAAAAAAACCTTCAAAGAATATTATTCTCTGGAATGTAAAACAATGTAATCATTTATAAATTGACATTACCGATAATAGACAATGTGTCTCAGTAGGACCTGAAACATTATGGAGCATCTCCATTTGCAGTAACATGGCTAGAGATTTGGGGTGTCTGGGGGTTCCAGGGGGCTTGACTCCAATGTTCATTGAGATATGATGAAAAGTGATCAATAAACATGCATTATTACCTAATTAGTGAAAAACAACCCCAAAGGGTAAATAATTATTTATGCAATTCATGTATGTACAATTATCCACTAACTGTATAATTTCAATAGAAATGCAATTGGTGAATTACTATTTATGAAGCTTTCGGGGGTATCTCTCCATTGGGACCAAAGGGGTGTTTTCAAATAGTCCCCTCCCTCTCTCCCTCAGCTACACCTCTGTCTGCCATTTAGTAAATTCTGTCTTCACTCATCTGTTTTGTCATTGAATCCTTCATTCATTTTATCATTGAATAACTATAGCCACCAAAGGTGGCAAAGGGTTCTATCCCTTTTTATACGTGCATGTGTTTTTGTGTTCCAGCAGTCTTTGCCATATCGTTTTGTCTACAAACTTGAAAATTGGCTTCGGTACTTAACTAGACCCTTCTCCTAAAAATGTTTTTTTGTAAATTTCTGTGGGGAAAAGCTTTTTTGACCTTTTTGTGGTTTTATTTTGATCTTTATTTTTTTATTTTGGAAGTTTTCCAGTGTAAGACTCCAGTGATCTCATAAATAGAATAAGTTCTGACCATTTGATGGAATTTTTCCATAAGAATTCAATTTTTGATGATACAATAGTTCAATTATTGACTGTGATGATGAGATCTCCTTATTTTTTATTTGATTGAAACCTCTCACACAGTTTCAGCCATAATTATTTTTTACCTTCAATTTTTTGCTAATCATCAAAAATAAATGAAACTGTACTAAATTTTTATCATAAGAATATCTCAATGAATGTCCAGTCTAGTTTGACAAAAAAATCATTATTTTTCAACACGAGTAATAATTTCAAAGGAGAAATAGAAACTATGACCAAAGCAGTAAAAATGGTGCTCTTCACCAATATTTGATTGCACATCCTTTAGCAACAATGACTGCCGCCAATCATTTAGTATAGCAATCTATTAGGTTTTTGCACCTACCAACTGGTAGTTTCTGCCAATTTTCCATAGTAATTTGTTGAAATTCTTGAATGTAGGATTCCTTTCCCCAGTAGCAGATTTCCATTCTCTTTGAAGACTTCCAATGAGATTGACATCAGTACTCATTGCTGGCCAGTTCGAAACAGTTTATTCCTTTTCTTTTTAATCATTCTTGTGTTCTTTTTGATGTCTGCTTCAGGTTTTCATCATGTGTTAGCACAAATGGTCCTCAAACCAAACCTACTTATCTTATATAGGGTAACAGATTTCGAGCTAAAATCCCTTGGTAATCTTCTGATTTCAGGATTCCTTCAATACAATCAAGGCTTCTAGTACTAGAGGCAGCAAAACTGCCCAACAATATGATGAATTTTCCACTATGTTTAACTTTAGATCAAATGCTCTTCTCCTTATAAGTGAAAGCCTAGATGGGCCCTCATTCCTGGAAAAAAAAGTATATAAAAAAAGGAACGATTGATATTTTTTATGATCAAACTTTTCAAAACAAAATCCCTCTAGGTGAATGCTCTACATACAGATGTAACCAAAATAGGGCTTTTGGGCAGTGTTCACTAGTAATTTGTTTATTGACAATGAATGATGTTTGTAAGAAAAATTTAATGAAAATTTCCCAGTCAACTGAATCCAAGGAGATGTCTAGATGTCTTGACCATCATGGTGATTAGATTTGAGCTAATTGGATTTCTTTAGTGTTCATCCAAGAAAACCTTGCTTTCCAGATGATCTACAAACTAGGGTAACTGATGTGATTCAAAGTATTTCTGAACATCAACTGTAAAACATATTTGTAGAACATAGAAATATACACAACGCACGTTCACTCAGTCTGCTTCTTAACCTTATCACTTTCGACTTGTTGGTGCACAAACTCTAAAAATAAAATATATCAGACGAAAACATTTCAGTAGTGAATGAAAGAAAGTGTTATATCAGCGTACTGATTTCATCACCCCTATTTTCTTACATCTGTAACTAAGAACGGTTGAGATCTCACAAAATCAAGTTATAAAACCAGGAGACTGGTAACCCTGAGGCTACAGCAGGATAGACGTCATACATATACTGGACACATTTAAGGCAAAAAAATATACATTTGAATTCCTGGAGAGTTTGTCTCGCATATTTGGGAGATAGCTGTAACACAAAATTGTGCCATTGCTCCAGTGTTGGCACAGGTAACAAAAACGCCAATCTCATAAACGGCTTTGGGCATAGCAAGGATAACTGCTCGCTGCAAACTCTTATTATATAAATTTAGCTTCAATTCAGTTTTTTGCTCTAAAACCCTTAAAAACAGACATACAGAGATGAAATTTTAATATGCTGTAGCTTAGACATAGAAGTTCCATAAACTGTATGAAAGTAAACCAATCTTCAATTTCATTTGTTCATTTAATTATGCAACGCAATGTGCACATGAGAGAATCATGCTCAACCTCACATGGAGAGATCACAAGACAGTACAGTATATGAGGAAGAAAATGAGAGTCCGAGACATCATGGAATCTATTGGAAAACTTAAATGGCAATGGGCAGGCTATGTTACAAGAATGGCAGACAACCGATGAACATCACGACTCACAATATGGACCCCTAGAGATCACATGTGAAGCCAAGGCCAACAGAATATAAGATAGAGAGACAAACTAAACAAATTTAGAAAATACTGGCTCCCTGATGCCCACGATAGAGAAATGTGGCGAATCCCGGGGAAGGTCTATGTCCAATGACAGACGTTAAAATATTAATATTGATAATGATAATGATAATAATAATGATGATGATGAAGTAGTAGTAGTAGTAGTAGTATGATGATGATGATGAAGTAGTAGTAGTAGTATGATGATGATGAAGTAGTAGTAGTAGTAGTAGTATGATGATGATGATGATGAAGTAGTAGTAGTAGTAGTATGATGAAGTAGTAGTAGTAGTAGTATGATGAAGTAGTAGTAGTAGTAGTATTATCATTATACCACCACCACCACCATCATCAACTGATATTAGCATGTTATATCACTTTTGGAAGCTCTATGTTTAAGCTACAACATTTTAAAATATCAGCTCTCTCATTCAGATTCTGTAAGTTTGAGAGCAAAAGGAAACAAACCAAAGCTAAATTCATAAAATGAAAGTTAACAATCAGTTGTTATCTTTGCTTCCGCTAAATTTTTAGTGGTTCATCAGCCTCAAATTTTCATTAGCTGAACCCACATCTGTATGACTCACACTTCGAGAAACAGTTGGGAAACCACGAAAAAAAAATACAGTTTAGTTTTTCAGATATCTTTCTTAACAGCAAAAATTAAAAATTCACTTAGCCACATTAAACTATCCTGACAAGAATAGAAAAATCATCATTATTTCTAATAGAATAACAAAAATTTAAATAAAGTCTTAATTTATATTCTTCAGGCCTTACCTGCCAAATCATTTCTTCTCTAAAAAGTTTAATTTGATTTGAGGTTCTTGATATTCTGATTATCACAACAATGGTTTAATAGCAGTGCAATTGTTTTAGTATTCAGGTTTCTTCTTTTTCTTGATCAGCAAAACCAGTTGGAATTCTGCAGCACGTTTGCATATAAAGTTGAAAAACAAAGTCACATATTTCAATAAAACAGAGAGAATGGAATTCTGTTGAATAAAGTTTAAGGTTCAAGGTTTTAGGTTGGATAATGCGGATGTGCCCTGCATGGATTCGGGTGATCAATGATGACAGGTTGTCTGGGAGTGGTGAACGTTTTCGTGGACCACAGAAGAAAGTGGTATGTCACCGTAAAACAATCTGCCTTATTATTTCTATTATTATTTGGACCATCCTCATCTTGGTTGTTTTCCATACAATGTTTCGGCCGTTGTACTCTACGGCCTTCATCCGGTATCATCTGGTAGGTGTGGGGAAGTAACAAACCGATCCCTTTATTCAACCGACGGGGGTATATTGACCACACTCCCCTCTTAGCATTAGTAGTATTATTATTGTCTCACACTGGGATTGAACCTAGAACCATTAAATTACTTGCAGTAATTTTGTCTGATTCTGTAACCACAACGCTATGTGTCCAGACAAAATTACTGCAAGTAATCTGATGGTTCTAGGATCAATCCTAGTGTGAGATAATAATAATACTACTAATGCTAAGAGGGGAGTGCGGTCAATATACCCCAATCAGTTGAATAAGGGTTGGGTTCGTTACTTCCCAACACCTACCAGATGAAGGCTGTAGAGTATGAAAAACAACCAAGATTAGGATGGTCCGAATAATAATAGAAATAATAATAATACCTCATCTCAAAAATTCAGAGATATACTAATCTGCTTTATCTCAAACACATATCAATAAATCCAGGTACTTCAGAGAATGACAAGATTTTTTCTGACTCGGTCAGACCCGGAAATCTTTTCAGCCAAAACAATTTTTTTCAAGTGGTGTTTGTGACCAGAAATAACATTTATTTATTTTTCAGGGGCTTAATTGACTTTGACACACAACGTATGTCATCTACATTCTAATAAAGGGGCCTTTCCCATAAAAAGTCGTTGTCAAAGGAGAAGAGGATTGACAGTTGGGCAGCAGTCGTTATTTTCATCCAGCGAGGAAAAAGATTGGCTACTTTCTTCTCGCACCCCAGCTGACTATTTCATGTCCTCTGTCAGTTTTTCTTGGTTTGTACTTTGCATTTGCGGTGTTGCCTGTTTGGACAATAACTGTAAACTGAGGAATCCCCAAGGTTGAGAAAAAGGAGAAATAAACTGCTACCACAGCATTTTCTGCTTTTTTCGTATCTGCTTCTTTTTGCATTGAGAGTGGACATACTATTTACGGGTCCTACCTTTTTAGCTGCGTGTCATCCACCATTGTAGCTCGTTACACAACACAATTGCCTCCTGGATAATTACCCTTAGCCAATAGCCTAATAACTTTGAAACCAAGTTTAAAGTTTGTTGAAATGAAGTAGACGGCCCTGTAATTGAATAATCCATGGAGAAATTTTCAAATGTCATTTATCTGGGGGGGGAGTTGCTCAAGGGGTAGTTGTCCTATGTGGGCAATTGTTCTGGGAGCAATTGTCCTGATACCAAAGTTTTCAAGATTTGCTTTTGTGCTTATGAATTCATATATAGAGAAAAATGTTTTTCTAAAGTTTTAAGACTGAAGACAACACCTAAACACCCCCACTTTTCAAAAAGTTCGCTTTGAGCCCCTTTACTTCCACCAAAGATCTGCATTAAACATAAAAGCAACAGGTTGAGGAGGAAAAGATAGTTAAGGGAAAGGTGAAAATCTTGAAGAGCGAAAAGAAAGATAGTAGGAAAGACAGAGATGATGAGAAAAAAAAAATGTCTGAATTTATTTTGGAAGAGGAAGAAAATGAAGAAGAAAAAAACGAATTCTAGGAAGGAGCCAAAAGAGCATCGAGGATGAATCAGGGGAAATAAATATAAGGGAGAACAGATAATGAAACAACATCTTTTCACAGCATATGTTGAAAATTAAGAAAAGGAGTAATGAAGTTATTTCCCTTGACTTTTATTGGGCAGTGATTGCTAAAATAGTCTGAATTTTTGTAGCATGAATCCAGCTGGGCAAAAATCAAGAGATCAATTTAGCATAAACTTATATTGCAAATTGAGCCATCAATGAAAATTTATTTTGGTAGAAGGGGTGGGTCGAAAAAAGACATTTTTACTTGACATAAAAGGAGTAAATTTTGGAAACTTCAGCCCTCTAGCTCCATTCCTGTTGCCTTTAAAAGTAATATTGAATATACAGCCAGTCAGACCAACTTGAAAACTGAAGAAATCTACGTTGATAGTTTTGGTGATAGTTTTGCTTGACAGTCTTTAATATTAGCATAGAAGTAGCTCAGCTTAGCTTCCGACACACGAGAGAATGATTTAGTCCCCATTTCTAAGAAGTGGATTCATGCCTTTCCTTAATGCAAAGTGAATGCTAATTGTCCCAGCCAGAGTTTGAACCCTGTCTACTGATTTCATATTCCATTAACCGTTCAGCCACCCACACTTTCCTCCTTCTTGTTGTTGTTGTTGTTGTTGTTGTTGTTGTTGTTGTTGTTGTTGTTGTTGTTGTTGTTGTTGTTGTTGTTGTTGTTGTTGTTGTTGTTGTTGTTGTTGTTGTTGTTGTTGCTGCTGCTGCTGCTGCTGCTGTTGTAGTAGTAGTAGTAGTAGTAGTAGTAGTAGCAGCAGCAGCAGCAGTAATGAAAATGGAGGCAGAATTGGTGGTGGTACGGCATATACCTACTTCTCAATTCCCAGGTTCTTGGTGTGTACAATGTCCACAAATGCAAAAATTACCATATATCTAGTTCCCAAAACTCAGTCTCAGCAAAAACCTAGTTCCCAAAGACCATTTCCACCAATGAGTTGAAAAAAGAGGAAAGAGAGAGAAATTTGGAAAGAAAGGCAGTGGTAGAAGTAAAAAAAAGGGAGAGAAAGAAGAAAATCAGAGGGAGAGAGAATATCTTGTTGATCGGAGTAAAAAAGGAAATTGCAGTTAGTTCTCCTGATTGCAAAGATGGAAATAAGGTGAAGCATATCTCCATTTCCAGGTTTTTTGTAAGTCCAATGTCTACTAGTGGAAGCATTACTGGACATAAGTGTCACCATCTCAAGATATATATTTACACTTGTTCAACTGCCAAAATCATGAAAAAATGCAAAATCTTTAAAAAAATAACTAAAATAGTCCACAAAAAGATGGCTGAAATGTTTGAGCATGTCTGTACAGATTTAGTGCTTTTCCGCCCAAATAAGAAACGTGCTGAATCAAATACTGGAAGCGCTACACCGGCAACACTATTGTATACCTAGTTTCCTAGATCAAGCCTTACTGAATACCTAGTTCCCAAAATCGAGTCTTCACGAATACCTAGTTCTCGAAAGCCATTTCTATCACTGCTTGATCGGTTTCCTGCAATAAAATGATTCATGCATTATGTATAAGATCAATGTTATAGGAGCCTGTTGCTTTTCTTCTTCCATCCAACAAATAAATGATTTTTCGGTTTTTCTTCAAGGTTTTTTATTTTTAATTATTATAAGGTTGGTGAGGGCAAGACAGAAGTATTTCCTCTCCTCCAATCATAATCTTTTGGTTATTTTTACTGTGGCATTTATTAATTATTTCTTTTTAGCTTGTTCCAATTGAAAAAGGAAAATTCAGATTCACTTCTTTATTATTCTATGATATTGTTTATTTTGAGATTTCATTTTGATTATTTTTCGTTTTTGTCATGTCCTTTCGTTTTCTGTCAAATTAACTTTCTTTTCTTCCTTCTTGTCTGGTGTCTTGCTTTTCTCTCTTCATTCCCTCCTTGATGTTCTTTCTTCATTTTCTTTCTTTTTTTCCTTCTTTCTTGCTTTTCTCTCTTCATTCTGTTCTTCTTCTTGTTCTTATTTCATTTTATTCATTCAATCTTTCTCAATGTTTCTCCTCCATTCCCTCTTTCTTGATGGTCTTCCTTCATTTTCTTTCTTTTTCCCTTCTTTCTTATTGCTCTTTCTTCATTTTCTTTCTTCATTCCTTCTTTCTTGCAGCTCTTTCTTAGTTTTCTTTCTTCATTACTTTTTTCCTGATGCTCTTTCTTCATTCTCCCGCTCTTTATGTTCTCTCTTCATTTTTTTTCTTGGTTCCCTCTTTCTTGTTTTTCATTCTTCATTCTTTCTTTTTTTTTTGTTCCTTTTTCATTTTCTTTTTCTTTACTTCTTTCTTGATGTTCTTTCTCCATTCATCCTTTCTTCCTCTTCTTTCTCCATTCTTTCTTCATTTTATCTATTCTGTCTTGTGGCTCTTTTTTCATTTGCTTCCTTTATTCCTTTTTTGTTTGTTCCTCTTTCTTTATTTTTTTTCTTCCTTTTCTTTCTACATTCTTCCTTTTCTTTCTTCATTCTTCCTTTTCTTACTCCATTCTTGCTTATTGTTCTTTCTTCATTTTATTTATTCTGTCTTGGAGATCTTTTTTTTCATTTTCTTTCTTTACTTCTTTCTCATTTGTTTCTCTTTCTTTACTTTCCTTCTTCCTTTCCTTTCTACATTCTTCCTTTCTTGTTGTACCCTCTTCATTTTCTTTTTTTATTCCTTCTTTTTCGCTGTCCTTTCTTCATCCATTCTTTTTCACTTTTCTGACTCTATTCCTTATTTTTCATTTCTTTCATATTCTTTCATTTTCTGTCAAATTAAGTTTCTTTTCTTTCTTCTCATCTGGTCTCTTACAGCTCTTTCTTCATCTTCTTTCTTCATTCTTTCTTTCTTACTGTTCTTTTCCTACTCATTTATATCATCTTGACTGATTATAATAATTTTTCTATTATTAATTTAACTAGTCATTTATAAGCTCTTTTTTCAGTCCATGAATGAGTTTTTGAAAGATAAAAATTGCATAGAAAGAGAGAATTGAGAGAAAGAGAAAGAGACACACAGAGGAAAAGGAGTGAAAATAGAAATACTATAAAAATAAATGAAAGTAATATTATACATATATATACATATATATATGTATATATATATATACATATAAATGTGGAGAGATAGGAGTTGGAGAGAGGATTATTGATAGAGAGAGAGGGTGAGAGGTAGAGGAAGAGATGAGGGTTGAGCAAGAGATAGGTATGGAGGAAATGAAAGGTGGAGAGTTGAAGCGAGAGGAGAGGGGGAATGAGAGGTGGAGAGAGGGAGTGAAAGTTGGAGAGTTGAAGTGAGAGGTGGAGAGAGGGAATGAAAGGCGGAGGAAGGGAGTTTGGACTTGACAAAAACAGCAGATAGAGGTGAAAAGGAGTATCATCATACATGCCAATATATAAAAAGACATTTACAAATATTTCACTGTATCCAATGTATTAGTTTTACGAATACGGTCCGTCTACAAAATATAGACGGTAGAGCAATTTGGGTTGCAAAGGATTGCAGTCCTACCAATAGCCTTGTATTTTACAATAGGACAACAAATACCCTTGTAAAATACTAGGGTATTGGACAAAAACTTGACAGAAGAATTAAGAAAGGAAAAAAAGAAAGAAGGGGGAAATGTGGTCATGAAGTGAAAAAGAAAAAGAGAGAGAGAACAATGATGAAAAGAAAAATGAATCAATAAAAATTGAATGAAAGGGAAATGGATGAATGGAAAATGAATGAAAGGAAAATGGATGACCAAAAAATGAATGGAAGGAAAATGAATGAGCAAAAATTCAGAGAAAAAAAATTGGATGACCAGAAAATGAATGAAAGGAAAATGAATGGAAGAAAAATGAATGACTGAAAAAGGAATGAAAGAAAAATGGATGAACTTAAAATGAATGAACAAAACATGGATGAAAGAAAAATGAATGAATGAAAAATGAATGAAAGAAAAATAGATGACAAAAATTGAATAACCAAACAAGGGATAAACAAAAAATGAATGAGAGACAAATGAATGGAAGGAAAAAGAATGATTGAAAAATGAATGAACGAAACATGAATAAACGAAAAATGAATGAATGAAAGAAAAAAAAGATCGCATTACAGGTCATAATGAAGAAGAAGATACAAAGAAAGACAGAAGGGCCAAGAGAAAAATAATGAGAGAAAACATAAAAATAAAGTGAATGATTCATAAAAAGAATTTTCAAAAAATAGAGTCAAAATCATATTCAATCAGTCATACAACACCTCTTATTTCTTTTCATTTTGTATGCATAATTTTACATGGAGCTTATTTCCAATAATCATATTAATATTAATAATAATGATGATATCAAGAATAAAGACTAGTCACACAACACCTCTCATTTCTTGATATGGATAATTTTACACGAAGCTTGTTAGAAACTGTCAACCAAATTTGGCTAAACAGTTTCTTCAGTTTTTAAGCAGGTTTGGCTGGTTGACAAACAGGCAGCACCATAGAAACTTGGAAGGCTGAAAATTTTAAACTTTTACTCCATACATCTATAAATAACATTTTATCTTTTTTTTTCAACCTCCCTCCCAATAATAGATTCTAAGGGGGGGTCAGTTTACAATGTAAGTTCATATTAAATAGCTTGCTTAATGTCTGGCAGCATTCACAATTGTTTTTTTTTGTTTTTTGACTTTTTAGTGATCCAAGAAAAGACAAGAGAATAAACCGATTCGTTGATCAACTTTTTTAATTTTTTTGTTGATCACCCTCAACAAAGTGTGGTGCTAAAAGTTGGTTTCTATTGAGTGACTAGACAGACCTGTTTCCAATAATAATAATAATAATAATGATAACAAAAATGAGAAGAAGAAGAAGAAGAAAAAACATTGAAATAATAAACATAAAAACAGAATGTTTATTCATTTTTGTCTCTTTGTATTTAATTTTTTTTTCTTCCAATATTCCCGCTCAGAGGCTGGGTGGAGGTGAGCCTTGGTCTCTTTCACAAAGCACTATTTTCTTTCTTTCATTTTTCTACTTTCTGGTTTTCTCTTCTTAAAATGTCTTTGCATTTTCTGATGAGATGCTATGCTTGCTATGAACCTGACATGTCAAACTTGACGTGACTAGGGATAGATTTCTCAAATCCCCTGCGTAGCCATAACCCAGCCCCCTTTTTTTGTAAGCTTAATCAAATAGTTGAGTCTAACAAGTCCATAGCATTTCTTCTACTGACAACGTCTATGTCACCAATTGAAGAAAGTTGATTATTATCAATTTTCATTTATTTTCTTGATTTATATGTGTATTAGTGTGTGTGCATACACACTCACAGATATACATTATATATATATATATATATATATATATATATATATATATATATATATATATATATATGAATAAATATACACATACATATAGACCCACACACACACACACACACACACACACACACACACACACATATATATATATATATATGATCATAAATTGTGTTATTATATATAGAAACTCTTATTTGAAATGATCACCCATCATTACATGGTTTATGCATCACTCAAACTAGACAAGGTATATAGAATAAACAGTTAAAGAATATGGGACTGCTGCAGGAATGGAACTTGAAACCAGCAGGGAAGCGACTTCAACGTAGCGTTTCTCTTACCATTGAGCTAAACAGTTGCCGGTAATGCAAGGACCCAAATAACTGTTTTCACCCCAAATTCTCATTTTGTTTATTCTTAATCTATTTGGGTTTTTTTCAGCGTGACAGTTATGTATTAATAAATGGATACATATATATATATATATGATCCAACAGAATGATCATGAATTGTATTATACCACAAAGAAACTCTTATTCAAAATTATTTCCAATCTTTACACGGTTAATGTAACACTCAAACTAGACAATGTAAATAGAATAAACAATTGAAGGGATGTTGCCGCAGGAATCAAATCTGCAACTGGTAGGGTGGCCGCTTCAATGTAGCATTGCTCTTACTACTGAGCAAGACAGTCATCGGTAGAAACAAAGCCTAACACCTAATTTGATATGCTTTGACTGAAAGCTGCAATGAAAAATGCTCTCTTTCGATTGTTAGGCCTGGGACCACTGTTTTTTAAATCTGATGAAATCCAAGAATAATCTGAAATCAGTAAATCTACAATTCAGGTACCTTCATATGATTTGTTAGAGTAGGATGCATTCTCCCCAAAACTCCTTTTGCTTATTGAACAAAGAACTTCCAACTTGCCACTTATTGGGTTCTGATTAAGTAAAATACTGCTCAACTTTAGAGGAAAAAATATTCACTGAATTCTTCTAACTAGTGTCCTTGACTAGGTTGTTATACTACTGTATTTTGGCCATTGTGCTCTTGGGCCTCCTTTGGGTGTCCTACTTGGTAACCTTCTTGAAATTTTTGGATTAAACCCTTTATTTAATCCACGAGCGTAGATCACTCTCATGAAGTTGTCTATGCTGAGAGGGCAGTATCTTGTATCAGTTAATCCAACAGAGCTGATTGAGTCTTAGGTGCAGCCTGTCTGCCTCTTCCACTTAACCAGTGGGTAGCACCCAGGGATTGAATTGGTGACCGCCATGCAGGTTACTATAAACGCTCAACAAACGTTGTTATCCATTCACCAATTTGTTACATTGTGTCTCTAACAACCAAGATAAGGATACTAGTGTTGGGAAATCGGTGGATAACAGGCTTGGTTAGAAGAAACTGTCATGTGACAGCATTGTTGGATGCAATCAATTAAAAAATAGGATGAAGTAGTGATCGATAAATAAGTTACTTTTCCTGTCTTCTGTTGGTCCATGATCACTGGAAAAGATTGATTTTTCAAAAGACAAGCATGAATGTTGCATGGCAGAAACGAGGAGATCGATAAAGTATAAACTTACATTGTAAACTGAACCCTCTGTTAAAACCATATTTCGGGGGGGGGATTTTAAAAAAACAAAAAAAGCATTTTTTTCTCGACATAATGATGAGTATATGATTGAATTTCTAGTTTTCTAGTTCCATAGGTATGGCCTGTAGATGCATTACATGTATAGCCAGCAAAACTCTGTTGGAAACTCAAGAAACTTATGTTGACAGTTTTGGTTGACGATTCCTAATTATGATAGATCATCATCTCAGAATTTCTGAACAAATTTTTTTTTTTTTCAGTCAAATAAAAACCACTTTTTGGGACTATACTTTGGATAAAAATGTCAATAAAACAAGTCAAGGCCAATCACTAATGTTCCCTCTAGTTTTTTGTAGTCAGTATGTTGAGTGATTTTCTTCCTTACTTCTTTTCCAATGAGGCCCTTGCTGGATCCTCTACACTGGATACCCAGGCTTTATACTCCGTAGTGGGTTTGTGACAAAAGTATGTGCGTTCTTTTGAATTCAATAATGGGAATCAATATCTTTAAAAAAAAATTTCAGAGAGCTATCAACATAATATGAAATTTATTTGCGCGTACATAGATTTCATTTGAGCACTGGTTCCAAAACATGAGTGCACATGAATACAGGTTAGTAGGAACTATGCTCCCCAATTTCAGTGAGCTATCAACTTAATTTGAAATCTTTTGTGCACATATTGATTTTATTTGTGCACTGGTTGCAAAATATCTGTTCACATGCACACAGGAGTATAGGGACTGTGCCCCAAAATTCAGTGAGCTATCATCATAATTCGAAATCTGTGCACACAATGATTTCATTTGTGCATTGGTTGCAAAATATCTGTGCACATGCACACAAATTAGTAAGAACTATGACCTAGAATTTCAATGAGCTATCAACTTAATTTGAAATCTTTTGTGCGCACAGTGATTTCATTTGTGCACTGGTTGCAAAACACGTGAGCAAGTGCACAGAGGTTAGTAGGAACTATGCCCATGACTGATGAAAATGGTGCATAGAGGTCAGATTGACAATTCGTTTCCAATCTAATAAAACAAAGGCGTCAGTAAATACAATTAACCGTCTTCCAGAGTTCGGCCAATGCCATTCAACCGTACTCACAGAGCATCAATATTACCAGGCTTTGATATCTGAACCAAGCATCCATAAATTCCAGTTTCCTTGGGGAAAAGTCTTTGAGGAGAGAAAGAGAGATTTAGGAGACAGTTTTGTAAAGAATCTTGGAGAAGCAAATGTAATTGATGTGACAGAGTCTTGAAGAAACTTAAAAAAAACAGGTCTGGTTAGTAACCCAATAAAAACTGTCATTCGATCAACATCTTTAAGCAGCATGCCTTGTTGGTGGTGATCAATTAAAAATTTCAAAAGGGGATGATCAATGAATGATAATTTACTCACACCTTTTGTTGGGCAGTGATCATTAAAAGAGTCTTAATTTTCATGAAACAATTGTGAATGCTACTAGACATAAACTAAGGGACCAAAAACAATAAACTTTCCTCATGAATTGAACACCACAATAAAACCTTACTTAATGGAATAATTTAAAAAAAGAAGAATTTGTAGACATCATCATCAGTCTTTTAACATCCGTCGTTGGACATTGACCTTCCCCAGGATCCCCCATATTTCTCTATCATGGGCATTGCAGTCTTAGTTTCGCATGTGATCTCTGGGGATCTATGCCGTAAGTCGTGATGTTCGTCAATTGTCTGTCATTCTCCCAGCATGACCAGCCCATTGCCATTTAAGTTTTCTAATAGATTCTATGATGTCTCGGACTCTTGTTTTCTTCCTTATGTACTGTGCTGTCTTGTGATCTCTCCATGTAAGCTTGAGCATGATTCCCTCATGCGCACGCTGCATGCTTCTCAGTTTGCAGGTCTGTCTCTTGGTTAGGTTTCGTCTTTCAGCTCCATAAGTGACTATCGGGAGGATGCATTGGTTGTATACCCTTCTTTTTTGGATTATTGGGATTGTCTTGCATTTGAATGTTGAGCTTGCTATGCCGAAGGCTTGCCATCTTAGGGATCTCCGCTTGATTTCTTCTTCTTTTGTGGGCTTCATAGAGATTTGTTGTCCTAGGTAGATGTAGTGGTCTACTTTCGCCACTTTTGCATCTTTGATTTTGACAGTTATGTCCTTATCCTCAATGTGATTATTGCACATGACTTTTGTTTTACTGAAGTTCATGCGTAGGCCAACTCTTTTGCTTCCTTTCTTTAGTTCATCTAGCATTCGTTGCGGACATAATGAGTAAAAAGATTAAATATTCAGACCACAAGTGCTATTGGTACGTGTGATATGTTGCCAGACCAAGCTAAAAACCAAAGAAACCAGTCAGCAGTTTTGACTGATGGTTTCTATTAATCTTGGGGAAGTTAGAAGGTAAGATTTTGAGAGGTAGAAGGCACTCAGAGAGCACATGCCTTTGCCAACACTAAATAGTTTCCCCCAAATTTAAATGCAAGCTTTTTCAAAATTTCTAATGTTTTGTTTTTGATCTCTTGAGAACTTTTGGAAATACTGTGTGGAAAAACAGAAAGATGAACAGACGCAAGAGAGTACATAGCGTTGACCACAGTACATCCTTACCATTTTAAAAAAAAGTTAATTTTCTTCTAAACCAAACAAAGCAGGATTTTATAATGTCCAGTGAAACACCACACAATCCAAATATACATTATCAGGTATCGTTTATGACCGAATTCTACATAATTGAAACTCTGTTGCCGAAAGTATTTTTTTTTTACAAGGATGTACTCATTTTTGTATGGCAACACATTCATATTTTTATACTTATTCATGTGCAATACAGTATACATCTTTCAACTTCAGTGGCGGAGGTAAATATGAAAAAGGAAATCTCAAAAATAAATTTAGAAAGACAATTCAAAAGAAGAGATAAAATTGATTTTGGGAGGGTGATATGGTACAAGAGGATAAACTTTGATGCTGGTTGTCAGATAAGGGACTAAAGGGTACCTATACTGTAACCTACCACACCCACAGTGAGAAGGCCTGATCCCTGGGAGGACACATACCCTGTTTGCACTCCCCAGTACATGCCCCTGTCCAGCACCTGCCTTGGTGCAGTGGCTAGCTGACATTATACAATAACAAATCTCACTATATTTTGGAGAGAAATACTCGAATAGCCAAGCCCTCCTTCCCAAGGGACCCCAAATCTCTAGCTAAGCCATAAGGTGTAGAGCTCTTGGAACAACATTCCCTTACTTTGCTTGAAAAGGGGAACAGAGTTCCTCCATTATTGGAAATTGGTTAAATTTCAAAATCTTTGTGTTGGGAGAGCTTAAATCAAACAGCCCACCCCCTGAACCACCCAGGTGTAGAAGCATGTTTAGCTCACCATATCACTCGGCTGGTTTGATTTTTTAGCACCACCACCATTTGAAAGATTTGCAAACATTTATTTATACAAAAAGATCCACTCTGCGAATAAGTACCTTAGTGTGGTAGAGTGGTTTGCATGTTCAAATGATCCAGAGTGTAATACTGGCGGCCATACAATTCCTTTTAAATCCATCCAAGTCAGAGTGGTCAGAGGAAAGGAACTCGAACAAACCCTCCTTTCCCAAAAAACTATATTACCAATTTTTGTAGAAAAAAATAACTATATTCCCAATTTTATTTCTTGTATAAAAAGAAAATCATACAAAAGAAAACCTCTAAACATACAAACTCCTTGGTTCACAACTGTTTTCAGCATTAAAATAACCCATCAGGGGTTGATACGCTGTTAAACCAATCAACGAACAAATATAGAGGGGATTAAAAAATGACACAAAATAAAAGTCATTGTCTTCATCTTGAACTTCAAATACAGACTTAATCTATCTTCTAGGACTTAGCTTTTTTCTATTTCCCTTCATCTTCTCTAAGCATAGAAAACATGTTTTAAGCCTGTTTGTCGGGAAGACCAATATACTGGATTCTTAAAATGTCTGCGGGACCAAGCCTGTCAAAACAGACGATTTTGTTTTATTGATAGATGGAGCTATAAATACCAGACACTCTTTGATAACATCTTAGGATTCACTCAGGACATGGCAGACCATTTTTGCTGATACTTACCAATTCAAATTTAATTTTTCTGGCAAATCTTTTTTTTTTTGTTGTGATTTTGCGTTTATCTTATGTCCAGTTTTCAATTGATTTTTCTGAAAATGTCAAATTGGCATTTATTTCTGAATATCAGACATCATTTTTTTGTGCCATTACAAACAGGTCTGGTTAGTTACTCAACTGGAGCCATCATTTGATCAATGTCTCTTGGCAGCATGCCATGTTTGGGGTGATTGGTAGAGAGATTATCAATGAATAAAATTACTTCTCTTGCCTTTTGTTGGAAACTGAGCACTAAAATAGTTTGAATTTCTGGAAAACAAGCACAAACACTGCTGGACATAAACCGAAGGATCAGTTTAGCATAAACTTACATTGTAAACTAAATGCTCCAAATAAAAACTTATTGAGGGTTGGGATTTTAAAGGAACAAAAGAAAGGCTGTTGTTACTTTTCCTTTTCTAGAATGGTCACTGTGCCAACTATAAGGTTAGTGTTAAGATTAGTAGTTTTAGGGTGAAGTTTAGTATTTTTGGTGTGAGGGTTAGTATTTTCAGGGTGATGGTTAGTATTTTTAGTGTGAGGGTTAGTATTTTTAGGGTGAGACTTAGTATTTTTAGAGTGAGGGTTAGTACTTTTAGGGTGAGGGTTAGTATTTTTAGAGGGAGGGTTAGTATTTTCAGAAGGAGGGTTAGTATTTTCAGGGTGGGGGTTACTATTTTTAGGGTGAGGGTTAGTATTTTTAGAGTGAGGGTTAGTACTTTTAGAGTGAGGGTTAGTATTTTTCTGCCACAATAAAGCAGGAGGGGTGGCAATTTAAAGGCAACAATTGTCAAAAACCTTTCGATCAGATGTACTAAGGAGTTAACACTTGAATTTTCAGCCTTCTAGCTCCATTGGGGCAATCTCAATACATGACATACATAGCCAGCCAGACCCAATTAAAAAGTGAAGAAAACTATGACATATTGATAGTTTTGGTTGACGGTTCCAAACAGATATGAAATGTCTGGATGAAATTGCATAGTAAATAAAGTTGATAGGTTACAAAATAAAAAAAATTAGATACAGTACTGGATCATTCATCTGGCAGGATTGGGATTAGAATTGACTCAGATTTCTGGATTTCCCAGTTTTGTCAATCAAGATTCAATATATATTCAGAATATAAAATAAATAATGAGGTAAAGAACAAAATGCTATTTAACAGATAGAAATTAATATCCTTCTAAAGCAGGGTCTGTTAAAATCTGATTAGTCCAAAAAAGAAGGGTAAAGAACTAATGCATCATCCTGGTAGTCACCTATGGAGCTGAAACATGGAACCTAAGCAAGAGACTGGCCCACAAACTGAAAGTCATGCAATGCGCACATGAGGGAATCATGCTCAACCTCTCATGGAGAGATCACAAGATAGCACACTATATCAGGGAGAAAGTAGGAGTCCGAGACATCATAGAATCTATCAAAAAAATTAAATGGCAATGGGCAGGCCATCTTACATGAATGACAGACAACCAATGGACATCACGACTCACAACATGGATCCCCAGAGATCACATGCAAAACTGAGGCTGGCAGAATATCAGATGGAGAGATGAACTAGACTAATTCAGAAAATACTGGCTCCGCAACACCCATGATAGAGAAATGTGGTGGATCCTGGGAAAAGCTCTACGTCCAACAACAGATGATATAAGACTGATGATGATGATGATGATCTCTTGAAAGTCAGAAATTTTCAGAAAGAGAGTGAATACTGCTGGATTCAAACAAGGGATCAATTTAGCATTAATTTACATTGCATATTGAACCCCCCACTAAAATCATATTTTGGGAGAGAAATTTCAAAAAACCAAAAAAGTTTTTTACTAAACATAAGGAATAAATGTTTAAATTTTCAGCTCACTAACTCCATTTTTGTGACCAGTAGGCATCATACACACATACATAGCTAAACTAACCTAAAAACTGAAGAAACCTAAAAACATTTATAAAATATGGTCTGTTTTATCAATATCAATCCACAAATATTCACTACATCAAGGATATTATAATAAGAAGCAGCTGAGAGACTAACTACTATGAAGCCCGCCAGATTCATAATTGGCCAGTTTCAGTAATAGCTAGTTTTTAGATGATTCCACTTTTCTGGAAGCCAGATAAATATTCAGGTACTATTATTCCACCTTTTATCTCCATACTGTATGTTGATGAAAATCAACCTTTCTATAAGTAAATTTTGTAAAGGAAACATTTTAAAAGAAATAGATAAAAAAGGAAGAATCGATAACACTGTGCAACTTTTTAGAACATTTTCTTTACTCCTGGGTAATATGTGTTATCTTCTGATTGGTTATTTCTAAAGAGTATAGAAAATGTCGATCATTCCCCCAAGATTTTGCGTTAGTTACCAGGATAGTAATAATTTCAAATCTACTCATTTCGCCTTGAACAATGAGTGAATTTTCACATTTATAATCGCATATAATAAGAAAAAAACTTGCCTATGATTATCGATCAAAGGCAAAGTTTGAAAGATGTAATAGCCATTTCCTTTACCTTTTGAAAATAAACAATGAGAAAATAACACTCACTACTCAGGATGAAAAAACAAATTACTCGGTATAATCTTTTCAAAAAATTCCAAAAGTTATAGATGATATATTCAATTTTTCATGTGTCTCTTGCAAAAAAAAAAGAATTAATTTGCCATTAATTTTATCTCATTTGTAACAATGAAAATGAACCATTTTCAAAAGAATAAATTGCTAAAATGTAACAAAAACGAAAAATTATTTTTAAAAAATTATAGAATCGTATTGTGCTATTTTCGAACCTAAACACTCAAAGGAGTATATTTTTGTGTTGGGGTAATGTAAAATAACTCTAGTTACATATTATTCTTTAAAAAAGATGTTCAAATATTTCTGCAACAACTAGTAATGTTTAGATGAGCCTGGGGTCCTGACCCCTACTTTGAGTGACCCTGTTCTAGATCGGAAACTCCAGTTGATCTAATTAGGCACTGACTCTGTTGAAATATCAATCCCAATTAAAGATGATAATTGGCTAAAATCACTAATTTTAAATGACCAGTTGTTCATACAAGTTGAAGCCTATATAGTATTACTGTGATATAGTGAGTGCACATTCAGTGAATCTGAATTGTTAGCTTGAAAACATTGAGTGCAGGGGCCTTTAAATACTTCTGCTACATAGTTAACATTACAAAGGACTAGCTGACTTAGTGATGAAAAGAAACCTCTCTGGAGGAACCCCACCCACCAAATGCTGGTCCTGATTGAATGGTCGACAAATAGAAACAGCGATGGTCTGAGGTACTATCCCATCAGCACAATTACATTGCTAAAGCAGCTGAATCTCCAGTCAGACAAAACCTCCTGC